>JAZGLO010006342.1:0-40634 GCA_036873155.1 Biomphalaria sudanica | reverse complement strand
ACTTAAGGGAGGCAACTCAACGAGGCAACCATGTTTATTCACAGGACAATCACTAGTACATAAAACAACATCTGCCTTAAGCACAGTCTCTTCACTTCGGCTCTAGACTTGGGCGGAGCTTGTTCACTTCTTTCTCATGTTGACATCTCTTTCAGTCTAGTCTTTAACAGTACGCACCTTCTGCACTAGCTTGGATGGCGGTGCGCATGACAGGGTTATAACATTCGGTGCGCATGGCAGGGTTATAACAATATTTATAATAATTATTTATTGTACCTAACAAAACATGAAACTTAATAAACAAAAATAATCAATTAGTCAATTTATTATTGTTAATTAATTATTTCGTTTCATATCGAATAAAGGAAAAAACGTTTACATTATTTATAGATATAGTTTTAAGAACGGAGTTCTTCCCCTTTAGCTAAGCTTTGTTGTGTTATTTAAAGGATTTGTTTATATTTTGTTTGTTAGAAATGTAGAATCCAACTTGAAATGAAACTGTAAATAAAGAGTAAGGAGATGTGAATACGAGTGGGACGTAATCTCTTATTAGTAACGTATGTAATTTATAAGATAAGGGAAGAATAAACTTTATGAAGATAATCTCTAACAGAGCCCAACGTGATGTTGTTGAACATTAAAAAAGCAAATAGAGCAAAGATTTGTAGCCAAAGTCCGTTAACTCTGTATCCAGCTCGTCTTTTAATTCTTTAATTCTTTTATTAATTGTCGTCACGTAGCATAAAGCAGCTATATATATATTTATTTTTAGATTTCTGAAGCGTCTGCAGCGCAAGGTGATGATTATGTTGTTGACTAGTTTCACGGAACAGAAGCGTGCAAGTCCATGTGCATTACTGCGGCACGTTAATTCCAGACCATAAAAGGCTCGAGATTGATTGTTTTCAAATATAGACAGACGTAGATGGTAAAAAGAGTATTGAAAGGACGGAGATATTCAGTTGGGAGCCTGAACGACGACAGTCAATTTGTCTCATTCAACTGTATTGTTTCAGTGTGTACAGTATTCGAGTGATTGGTAGTTCTAGAATTAAAGCTTTGCATTTATTGTTTGCGTATCTATGTTGCTTTGAATTTATAGTTGACATTTGAATCTCCGGCATTACGATATTGTTTGCGTGTTCAGTAATTGTTTAAGCGTAGAAATCTATACTAAATTATAACATCAGAAACGCATTGTCAGATCAGCACAATCTCATCTTAACATGAAGGCATCATTACATGTAGCACTTAAATATAAATATCGCTACAATTGTTAATTAATTTGTTATTATGTACTAATTTATTTTAATAAATTAATACACAATATTTTTTCGTGTGTTTTTATTTTGTTTTGTTTATTTTGTGTGTGTGTGTAAAGAAACATTCCGAGATTTAAAAGTCTCAATTAAAAACAAAGATAATGTGAGTTCTATAGATGTTGACTGCACATCCCCCGACCCAATTATTTCTTCACGAATGAATTTTAAAAAACCACATGAGGCCCGCGGGTCGCAGGTTGCACAATTTTATTTGGAAACGTGTCGTTTATTTATTCTCTAACCTTTAAATGGCAAGAGAGTTCACTGTGTTACATAACGAACTATTCCTGGTTGTGCTCCTTAATATTGAGGGCAAATAATTTTACAATGGATATCGTGATAAAAATATTTTCCTTTGAATTTTGCGAAATTGATTCGTAAATTAGACAATTGCTTTTGTAAAATGCAGAAAACTTATTGTGTGTTATCGCATCTTTCAAGTGAAATAACAGTTGACAGACATTTAATGAAATTGTTTGCTGCTTCAATGTTTTGCAATGTTCAATAAATAATATAAGCTTTGTAAAAAAATCGGTTAAAAGTGTTTTATCTGCAAAGACATTTGTATCCCTACATTCTTTGTCTTTAAAATATATTGATTAAAGGTGTCCTTGGCTTTTTAAAATTCACGCAATCTGACTGGGGCGCCAGACTTTATTCATCACGCAAGCTTGAAATCTGCTTAGAAATCTTCTTAACAAAAGGTGGTCAGAAGTCGCCGTTGAAATCACTCTCCATCTTTCTCTTCTTCACTTGTTCTACCTAATCCTCTTTAAGTGTAAGACGCTAGTGGCAAGACTTCTACTTGTTAGACAGGGAGACACACTTGACACGGAGGACAATCGGATTGTACACTGAGTCTCAATCATTGGACACACGTCTATTTAAACAAAGCTAGACTTGGCGTAGGCAATCCCTATTGAATATTTGAACACAAGGAGGAAATAGCAAGCCTTATAGTGTATCCAGTGGACATAGCACTGGAGCATTGGTTAGCAAAGTATTTTAATAATAAAATAATAATATATTTGTATTTTTTCAGGAATTTTCTGAAGTTTTTTAAGCACTACTAAAACGGCTACACATCTTGTCAAAACGAATTAATTCTGAGTGTCATTGTCTCTTTTGGGCAGGCAGATCTAAAACAGATAGGATGCTCTCTTAGCGATAGTTACAGGAGAGGAGCAAAGAGCATAAACAGCCTCTCTCTATAGCTTTCATCGATTAGACTAAGGTTTTTCGCCTTGTTTGCCGAACTAGACAAAATGGGTAGTCCAAATCAGCTACGGAAACTAGTGTCAGCTGTCCATGAAGTTATGCAAGTCACAGTTCAACGATTCTACCTCTAAGCCATTCTTCCTCAAAAGCGGGATAAAACAAGGACGCTCTTCGGCATCTTCTTTTCGGCTATAATTGCCATCGCGTTTATCTCCCTGGAAGATCATCAGCATCATCAAACTCCATTTGAGTGAGGGCCTGAGAGGCTCAAATCCTCTCTTGCAAAAGCCCTGGACAGAAACCCTGCTGTTTTGCGTAGTGCATACATATCACCATCAGTGACGTAGCACCCATGGCGCGAAGGGGTTCAATGAACCGGGCCCACGACCATTAGGGGCCCACAGCCTTTAGCGTAGCAACAATGACGCAACGAGGTTCATTTCGCTTGGGCCCATTACTCATGACCAGTTGGGGCCCATAGTGATATAGAACACCAAAGTGAACAGAACAGAATAATAACACTTGTGTAAGAGCCTATTAAAAACATAGAATGTAATAAGCTCCCTCGAAATGTCCTAAACTTTATATTCGTTTTAAAACATTAATCCGCGTTTTAAGCTAGAGTCAGTATATTGTTGTAACCCTGCCTTGCACCAGTGCTTGAGGTGCGTACTAGCGCACTAGTGAACGTGAACAGAAAGACACCAGAGAAGAACAGTGCATCAGTGATTGTGAAGAGTCTGAATGTTTGGGAAACTAAGAGGCCAACTTTTGTGCTGCCTGAAGGTTGTAGTAGGGACCTGGAGCGAAGCGGGGAAGGCTGTCGTTGGTCCACAAATGAAATAGCGTACACATTGCTGGAGAATACAAAAAAAATAAAAAATTGAGGATTGAACTGACTTTTGGTGTTATGGTAATTAATCAACGAGCTGCAGCACCTACAGAAACGCTAAGAAACATTCGGTCATAGTGTTCCGCTTATTGTCCAGTGCTAAATTGTAAGCGCGATCAACATTGTAATGTTGGAAAGTGAGCAGCAAGATGTACATCAAGCAGCAAGATGTACATCAAGCAGCAAGATGTACATCAAGCAGCAAGATCTACATCAAGCAGCAAGATCTACATCAAGCAGCAAGATCTACATCAAGCAGCAAGATCTACATCAAGCAGCAAGATCTACATCAAGCAGCAAGATGTACATCAAGCAGCAAGATGTACATCAAGCAGCAAGATGTACATCAAGCAGCAAGATCTACATCAAGCAGCAAGATCTACATCAAGCAGCAAGATCTACATCAAGCAGCAAGATCTACATCAAGCAGCAAGATCTACATCAAGCAGCAAGATCTACATCAAGCAGCAAGATCTACATCAAGCAGCAAGATCTACATCAAGCAGCAAGATCTACATCAAGCAGCAAGATCTACATCAAGCAGCAAGATCTACATCAAGCAGCAAGATCTACATCAAGCAGCAAGATCTACATCAAGCAGCAAGATCTACATCAAGCAGCAAGATCTACATCAAGCAGCAAGATCTACATCAAGCAGCAAGATCTACATCAAGCAGCAAGATCTACATCAAGCAGCAAGATCTACATCAAGCAGCAAGATCTACATCAAGCAGCAAGATCTACATCAAGCAGCAAGATCTACATCAAGCAGCAAGATCTACATCAAGCAGCAAGATCTACATCAAGCAGCAAGATGTACATCAAGCAGCAAGATGTACATCAAGCAGCAAGATCTACATCAAGCAGCAAGATCTACATCAAGCAGCAAGATGTACATCAAGCAGCAAGATCTACATCAAGCAGCAAGATCTACATCAAGCAGCAAGATCTACATCAAGCAGCAAGATCTACATCAAGCAGCAAGATCTACATCAAGCAGCAAGATCTACATCAAGCAGCAAGATCTACATCAAGCAGCAAGATCTACATCAAGCAGCAAGATCTACATCAAGCAGCAAGATGTACATCAAGCAGCAAGATCTACATCAAGCAGCAAGATCTACATCAAGCAGCAAGATCTACATCAAGCAGCAAGATCTACATCAAGCAGCAAGATCTACATCAAGCAGCAAGATCTACATCAAGCAGCAAGATCTACATCAAGCAGCAAGATCTACATCAAGCAGCAAGATCTACATCAAGCAGCAAGATCTACATCAAGCAGCAAGATCTACATCAAGCAGCAAGATCTACATCAAGCAGCAAGATGTACATCAAGCAGCAAGATCTACATCAAGCAGCAAGATGTACATCAAGCAGCAAGATCTACATCAAGCAGCAAGATCTACATCAAGCAGCAAGATCTACATCAAGCAGCAAGATCTACATCAAGCAGCAAGATCTACATCAAGCAGCAAGATCTACATCAAGCAGCAAGATCTACATCAAGCAGCAAGATCTACATCAAGCAGCAAGATCTACATCAAGCAGCAAGATCTACATCAAGCAGCAAGATCTACATCAAGCAGCAAGATCTACATCAAGCAGCAAGATCTACATCAAGCAGCAAGATCTACATCAAGCAGAAAGTCAACGGAAGATCTAGAATGAAGTAAATCACTGGAGAATGATTCTTAATTATGGAGTGTAAAAATAGAGGCTGCTGGGTCTAGATACAGTTTATTTTCGTTTCGTTTTTGCTCTACAAGATGACGGAAAGTTAAAAGTCAATTCCATGAGCCTACTAAGAAGAAAAACCATTCAAGAGAAGACTTTTCAACTCTAACGTATTTGACCGAACTGTGGATGCCACTGTTTCTCAATGACACGACAGATTTCATGGGCATAAAAACATTGTCAAATTGTTTTAGTTGTTGGAGCCTAGTTTCGTAGTTATCATTTCAAGTGCAAACGGCAAAGAGTTGGGTGATGATGTCAACATGCTTCTAGTTTCATCTGAGCCAGATGATATTTCTATAGGATATTGTTCAGAGATGCAATCCTTAAAAAAAGCCTTTCATAACGACATTTCAAGTCTGTGTTCAATACGAGATTTGGCTGTTTATTTTTTTAGACAGCTACATGGGATTTGTTCCCCTATACAGCTGCATGGGATTTGTTCCCCTATACAGCTGCATGGGATTTGTTCCCCTATACAGCTGCATGGGATTTGTTCCCCTATACAGCTGCATGTGATTTGTTCCCCTATACATTTGCATGGGATTTGTTCCCCTATACAACTGCATGGGATTTGTTCTCCTATACAGCTGCATTTTATCAGATTTTCTAAACATTTTCACAGCATACTTGTCATTTCTCACTGTCTCTGTATCAGTTTGTTCCTCATAGCGGTCATTTTCGAAATTTCGATTGATAAAAAATTATTTTAAAATTTCTATGATACAGAGCAATTTGGCTTCAGTTGGTGTTTTTTTTCCTTTGACCGGTCATTTCATCCCCGGTCACTCCATCCCCGGTCACTTCATCCCCGGTCACTTCATCCCCGGTCACTTCATCCCCCGGTCACTTCATTCCCGGTCATTTCATCCCCGGTCACTTCATTCATGGAAAAAACGGTTGCCGGTCATTTCATCCTCGGTCAATTCATCCCCAGTCATTTCATCCCCGGTCACTTCATTCCCGGTTACTTCATCCCCTGGTCATTTCATCCCCTGGTCACTTCATCCTCCGGTCACTTCATCCCCGAGCATTTCATCCCCTGGTCACTGTTAGAAACAGACAAACGTTTAGAAACCGATGCACTTGCTATTGACTTTTCTACTTAGAAAGCCAGAAAAACATGTTAGATCTATTTACTGTTAGATAATGGACGTAGAATCAGATAATAGTTTGTATCAATGTTTAATAGTTTGACACCTACAAGTGCTTTCGGAATTAAAATGTGTCGAATGGGAAATGGAACTCATAAAACATTTCTTTAGTCCTTTGAAACACCTTGAAGTCGTTGAATTCTGTGAAGAACTTGTACAAACATGAAGACACTACAACTTGTTGGAGTCTTAACTTGAATCAAACGTAAGGACATTATTGAGCCATATTTATTTTTTAAAAAAAGGTTGCGTGTGCACTACAGGGCTAGCTGGGGCATGTAACCATTGACCACTGGGTTAGTAATTTGCATACGGGCGAATGACTCTGGCCCAGAAGAATGTTTTTTATGGACATTCCGATCTTCTAAGCAGCGGTTCTCAACCTTTTTTGTTTTGCGACCACCTAATATAATTGCCAACTAGGCGGCGACCCCCAACCGTAAATTTTTGAGCTCATAATTAAATAAAAAAGGGTTATTATTTAGACGTGCATTTATTTCCTTTTATTGCATATTCCCTATATACATACTTAAGTGACTATTTGATACATATGGTGAAGTACGGATAAGTATCTTTGATACAGCCAACTACATTGTTACTGAAACAGTATTTTGTAACGGATGCATGTGTAAGTCAGATGTAGCTGAAGTATTTCTAAAGATGATTATTTATCCTAGATGCATGCGTACCTTGTTTGATGTATTTCAATCGTGAGTTCTTGAAATCATGCACACGTCACAAATATAGATAAGGTACTAACAGGAACACAGACTCAATGACCAAGTTGACTCAAGGTGAACTTCAAACAAACGTTTAGTACAGAATGGGCCACAGTCTAGTCTGTCACTATAGAACGATGTTATCCCTTCAAGAGTCTAGCGGTACTGATTCCTATAAGTCAATCTTAACCTCTAACCCCAAAGTCTATGTCGTCATTCTAAAATATCCGTTCACAGTCAGTACATTAAAGTGCGCAACCCTATTAACTAAACTAGCTATCTTACAATTTACAAACACGCTAAAGTTAGTGCGAAAGTGGAGCTTCTTCCTGTTTCACAAGATCAGAAATCTAGTAGCACAACGAATGTCACCTTCTGCATCAAGCCTGCTTCTGAATTTGGACTTAATAACACAAAGCTGGAAAACCTTGTTTCGCAAAGATTTATTCTTGGAAATGTAAGAAGATGGAACACCATCTCAAACAGACCGGGATAGGAAATAGTTAGAATTCCAAGTAGCGTTCAAATACGCTTGTTACAGCACGGTAGAATGAACAGAAAAATACAACTTACAATGATCAAAAGACAAAAAATAAAAATGTCCTGGGGTCTTAGAACCCCTGTTCTATAGGTTATGTTCGCTTTGCAGTGTGATCCAGGTAGGTGGGGTTGTCATTTCCTGGGTCACTGGTTCGGGCCCCGGTCGGCGCAGTCTCTTATCTTCGTCGCATTTAATTCATTACTTTCTCTCACTTAAAAACTTGATCCCTGGTGCTGCTTTTCATGTATATTCAATATGTATGAACTACTTGTAATGAAGGTCTTTTGGTAAATGTGCCAATACATTCAGATTACTCAAATGTTTTATCACTAACTACATTCGTCTTATTATGGGAGAAGGGGGCCCACCAAGATATTCTTGAACCCGGGCCCACGAATGCCTTGCTACGCCACTGGTCACCATACAATTCGATAATTTTTGGTTTCCCAGATCTGTCGTGACCGAGATCAGCAAGTCTGGGGCAGTCAAACAGAATATGAGACACGGTTTCCTCTTCTTCCCCGCAGCGGGGGGCACCGTGAATCAAAATTTGGCCCTAGCCGTGAGAAATATGAGCCAACAGGACAGTGGCCTGTACTGCACAGTGTTATAATAGCTTGCTCAGGCCTGGACAGCATCATCCACGGGAAAGTGCGGTCAGGGCGCCTCATGCTCCCAGATTCCACTGGCTTTTTGGGATCTGTCCCAGCACTCAAACCACTTTTGCATTTCTGCTTTTTTAATAATAGCCAGAGCATGCAGAAGACGAATGATGGGGTACATCCACATCAAAACTCTCTAAGCTTTTTCAGTCATGCCAAATCTCTCTAAGATTTTTCAGTCATGCCAAAACTCTCTAAGCTTTTTAAGTCATACCAAAACTCTTTAAGCTTTTTCAGTCATACCAAAACTCTTTAAGCTTTTTCAGTCATACCAAAACTCTCTAAGCTTTTTCAGTCATGCCAAAACTCTTTAAGCCTTTTCAGTCATGCCAAAACTCTTTAAGCTTTTTCAGTCATGCCAAAACTCTCTAAGCTTTTTCAGTCATGCCAAAACTCTCTAAGCTTTTTCAGTCATGCCAAAAATCTCTAAGCTTTTTCAGTCATGCCAAAACTCTCTAAGCTTTTTCAATCATGCCAAAACTCTCTAAGCTTTTTCAGTCATGCCAAAACTCTCTAAGCTTTTTAAGTCATGCCAAAACTCTCTAAGCTTTTCAGTCATACCAAAACTCTCTAAGCTTTTTCAGTCATGCCAAAACTCTTTAAGCTTTTCAGTCATACCAAAACTCTTTAAGCCTTTTCAGTCATGCCAAAACTCTTTAAGCTTTTTCAGTCATGCCTAAAACTCTCTAAGCTTTTTCAGTCATGCCAAAAATCTCTAAGCTTTTTCAGTCATGCCAAAAATCTCTAAGCTTTTTCAGTCATGCCAAAACTCTCTAAGCTTTTTTCAGTCATGCCAAAACTCTTTAAGCTTTTTCAGTCATGCAAAAAAACTCTCTAAGCTTTTTTAGTCATGCCAAAACTCTCTAAGCTTTTTCAGTCATGCCAAAACTCTCTAAGCTTTTTCAGTCATGCCAAATCTCTCTAAGCTTTTTCAGTCATGCCAAAACTCTCTAAGCTTTTTCAGTCATGCCAAAACTCTTTAAGCTTTTTCAGTCATGCCAAAACTCTTTAAGCTTTTTCAGTCATACCAAA
This sequence comes from Biomphalaria sudanica, assembly GCA_036873155.1. Lineage (NCBI taxonomy): Eukaryota > Metazoa > Mollusca > Gastropoda > Planorbidae > Biomphalaria > Biomphalaria sudanica. Next base: position 31,354 of record JAZGLO010006342.1, on the reverse strand, counting down.
ACTCTTTAAGCTTTTTCAGTCATGCCAAAACTCTTTAAGCTTTTTCAGTCATACCAAAACTCTTTAAGCTTTTTCAGTCATGCCAAAACTCTCTAAGCTTTTTCAGTCATGCCAAAACTCTTTAAGCTTTTTCAGTCATGCCAAAACTCTTTAAGCTTTTTCAGTCATGCCAAAACTCTCTAAACTTTTTCAGTCATACCAAAACTCTTTAAGTTTTTTAAGTCATGCCAAAACTCTTTAAGCTTTTTCAGTCATGCCAAAACTCTCTAAGCTTTTTCAGTCATACCAAAACTCTTTAAGCTTTTTCAGTCATGCCAAAACTCTTTAAGCTTTTTCAGTAATGCCAAAACTCTCTAAGCTTTTTCAGTCATACCAAAACTCTTTAAGCTTTTTCAGTCATGCCAAAACTCTTTAAGCTTTTTCAGTCATGCCAAAACTCTTTAAGCTTTTTCAGTCATGCCAAAACTCTTTAAGCTTTTTCAGTCATGCCAAAACTCTTTAAGCTTTTTCAGTCATACCAAAACTCTCTAAGCTTTTTCAGTCATGCCAAAACTCTTTAAGCTTTTTCAGTCATGCCAAAACTCTCTAAGCTTTTTCAGTCATGCCAAAACTCTCTAAGCTTTTTCAGTCATACCAAAACTCTTTAAGCTTTTTCAGTCATGCCAAAACTCTTTAAGCTTTTTCAGTCATACCAAAACTCTTTAAGCTTTTTCAGTCATGCCAAAACTCTTTAAGCTTTTTCAGTAATGCCAAATCTCTTTAAGCTTTTTCAGTCATGCCAAAAATCTCTAAGCTTTTTCAGTCATGCCAAAACTCTTTAAGCTTTTTCAGTCATGCCAAAACTCTTTAAGCTTTTTCAGTCATGCCAAAACTCTTTAAGCTTTTTCAGTCATGCCAAAACTCTTTAAGCTTTTTCAGTCATACCAAAACTCTTTAAGCTTTTTCAGTCCTACCAAAACTCTTTAAGCTTTTTCAGTCATGCCAAAACTTTTAAAGCTTTTTCAGTCATGCCAAAACTCTTTAAGCTTTTTCAGTCATACCAAAACTCTTTAAGCTTTTTCAGTCATGCCAAAACTCTTTAAGCTTTTTCAGTCATGCCAAAAATCTCTAAGCTTTTTCAGTCATGCCAAAACTCTCTAAGCTTTTTCAGTCATGCCAAAAATCTCTAAGCTTTTTCAGTCATGCCAAAATTCTTTAAGCTTTTTCAGTCATGCCAAAACTCTTTAAGCTTTTTCAGTCATGCCAAAACTCTTTAAGCTTTTTCAGTCATGCCAAAACTCTTTAAGCTTTTTCAGTCATGCCAAAACTCTTTAAGCTTTTTCAGTCATACCAAAACTCTTTAAGCTTTTTCAGTCATACCAAAACTCTCTAAGCTTTTTCAGTCATACCAAAACTCTCTAAGCTTTTTTAGTCATACCAAAACTCTTTAAGCTTTTTCAGTCATGCCAAAACTCTTTAAGCTTTTTCAGTCATACCAAAACTCTTTAAGCTTTTTCAGTCATACCAAAACTCTCTAAGCTTTTTCAGTCATACCAAAACTCTCTAAGCTTTTTTAGTCATACCAAAACTCTCTAAGCTTTTTCAGTCATGCCAAAAATCTCTAAGCTTTTTCAGTCATGCCAAAACTCTCTAAGCTTTTTCAGTCTTGCCAAAATTCTTTAAGCTTCTTCAGTCATGCCAAAACTCTCTAAGCTTTTTCAGTCATGCCAAAACTCTCTAAGCTTTTTCAGTCATGCCAAAACTCTTTAAGCTTTTTCAGTCATACCAAAACTCTTTAAGCTTTTTCAGTCATACCAAAACTCTTTAAGCTTTTTCAGTCATACCAAAACTCTTTAAGCTTTTTCAGTCATACCAAAACTCTCTAAGCTTTTTCAGTCATACCAAAACTCTCTAAGCTTTTTCAGTCATGCCAAAACTCTTTAAGCTTTTTCAGTCATACCAAAACTCTTTAAGCTTTTTCAGTCATACCATAACTCTTTAAGCTTTTTCAGTCATGCCAAAACTCTTTAAGCTTTTTCAGTCATGCCAAAACTCTTTAAGCTTTTTCAGTCATACCAAAACTCTTTAAGCTTTTTCAGTCATGCCAAAACTCTTTAAGCTTTTTCAGTCATGCCAAAAATCTCTAAGCTTTTTCAGTCATGCCAAAACTCTCTAAGCTTTTTCAGTCATGCCAAAACTCTCTAAGCTTTTTCAGTCATACCAAAACTCTTTAAGATTTTTCAGTCATGCCAAAACTCTTTAAGCTTTTTCAGTCATACCAAAACTCTTTAAGCTTTTTCAGTCATGCCAAAACTCTTTAAGCTTTTTCAGTAATGCCAAAACTCTCTAAGCTTTTTCAGTCATACCAAAACTCTTTAAGCTTTTTCAGTCATGCCAAAACTCTTTAAGCTTTTTCAGTCATGCCAAAACTCTTTAAGCTTTTTCAGTCATGCCAAAACTCTTTAAGCTTTTTCAGTCATGCCAAAACTCTTTAAGCTTTTTCAGTCATACCAAAACTCTTTAAGCTTTTTCAGTCCTACCAAAACTCTTTAAGCTTTTTCAGTCATGCCAAAACTCTTTAAGCTTTTTCAGTCATGCCAAAACTCTTTAAGCTTTTTCAGTCATACCAAAACTCTTTAAGCTTTTTCAGTCATGCCAAAACTCTTTAAGCTTTTTCAGTCATGCCAAAAATCTCTAAGCTTTTTCAGTCATGCCAAAAATCTCTAAGCTTTTTCAGTCATGCCAAAATTCTTTAAGCTTTTTCAGTCATGCCAAAACTCTTTAAGCTTTTTCAGTCATGCCAAAACTCTTTAAGCTTTTTCAGTCGTGCCAAAACTCTTTAAGCTTTTTCAGTCATGCCAAAACTCTTTAAGCTTTTTCAGTCATACCAAAACTCTTTAAGCTTTTTCAGTCATACCAAAACTCTCTAAGCTTTTTCAGTCATACCAAAACTCTCTAAGCTTTTTTAGTCATACCAAAACTCTTTAAGCTTTTTCAGTCATGCCAAAACTCTTTAAGCTTTTTCAGTCATAACAAAACTCTTTAAGCTTTTTCAGTCATACCAAAACTCTCTAAGCTTTTTCAGTCATACCAAAACTCTCTAAGCTTTTTTAGTCATACCAAAACTCTCTAAGCTTTTTCAGTCATGCCAAAAATCTCTAAGCTTTTTCAGTCATGCCAAAACTCTCTAAGCTTTTTCAGTCTTGCCAAAATTCTTTAAGCTTCTTCAGTCATGCCAAAACTCTCTAAGCTTTTTCAGTCATGCCAAAACTCTCTAAGCTTTTTCAGTCATGCCAAAACTCTTTAAGCTTTTTCAGTCATACCAAAACTCTTTAAGCTTTTTCAGTCATACCAAAACTCTTTAAGCTTTTTCAGTCATACCAAAACTCTTTAAGCTTTTTCAGTCATACCAAAACTCTCTAAGCTTTTTCAGTCATACCAAAACTCTCTAAGCTTTTTCAGTCATGCCAAAACTCTTTAAGCTTTTTCAGTCATACCAAAACTCTTTAAGCTTTTTCAGTCATACCAAAACTCTTTAAGCTTTTTCAGTCATGCCAAAACTCTTTAAGCTTTTTCAGTCATGCCAAAACTCTTTAAGCTTTTTCAGTCATACCAAAACTCTTTAAGCTTTTTCAGTCATACCAAAACTCTTTAAGCTTTTTCAGTCATGCCAAAACTCTTTAAGCTTTTTCAGTCATGCCAAAAATCTCTAAGCTTTTTCAGTCATGCCAAAACTCTCTAAGCTTTTTCAGTCATGCCAAAAATCTCTAAGCTTTTTAAGTCATGCCAAAATTCTTTAAGCTTTTTCAGTCATGCCAAAACTCTTTAAGCTTTTTCAGTCATGCCAAAACTCTTTAAGCTTTTTCAGTCATGCCAAAACTCTCTAAGCTTTTTCAGTCATGCCAAAACTCTTTAAGCTTTTTCAGTCATACCAAAACTCTTTAAGCTTTTTCAGTCATACCAAAACTCTCTAAGCTTTTTCAGTCATACCAAAACTCTCTAAGCTTTTTTAGTCATACCAAAACTCTTTAAGCTTTTTCAGTCATGCCAAAACTCTTTAAGCTTTTTCAGTCATACCAAAACTCTTTAAGCTTTTTCAGTCATACCAAAACTCTCTAAGCTTTTTCAGTCATACCAAAACTCTCTAAGCTTTTTTAGTCATACCAAAACTCTCTAAGCTTTTTCAGTCATGCCAAAAATCTCTAAGCTTTTTCAGTCATGCCAAAACTCTCTAAGCTTTTTCAGTCATGCCAAAATTCTTTAAGCTTCTTCAGTCATGCCAAAACTCTCTAAGCTTTTTCAGTCATGCCAAAACTCTCTAAGCTTTTTCAGTCATGCCAAAACTCTTTAAGCTTTTTCAGTCATACCAAAACTCTTTAAGCTTTTTCAGTCATACCAAAACTCTTTAAGCTTTTTCAGTCATACCAAAACTCTCTAAGCTTTTTCAGTCATACCAAAACTCTCTAAGCTTTTTCAGTCATGCCAAAACTCTTTAAGCTTTTTCAGTCATACCAAAACTCTTTAAGCTTTTTCAGTCATACCAAAACTCTTTAAGCTTTTTCAGTCATGCCAAAACTCTTTAAGCTTTTTCAGTCATGCCAAAACTCTTTAAGCTTTTTCAGTCATGCCAAAAATCTCTAAGCTTTTTCAGTCATGCCAAAACTCTCTAAGCTTTTTTAGTCATGCCAAAACTCTTTAAGCTTTTTCAGTCATACCAAAACTCTAAGCTTTTTCAGTCATAACAAAAAATTCTTTAAGCTTTTTCAGTCATACCAAAACTCTTTAAGCTTTTTCAGTCATACCAAAACTCTTTAAGCTTTTTCAGTCATACCAAAACTCTTTAAGCTTTTTCAGTCATACCAAAACTCTTTAAGCTTTTTCAGTCATACCAAAACTCTTTAGGCTTTTTCAGTCATACCAAAACTCTCTAAGCTTTTTCAGTCGTGCCAAAACTCTTTAAGCTTTTTCAGTCATACCAAAACTCTCTAAGCTTTTTCAGTCATGCCAAAACTCTTTAAGCTTTTTCAGTCATACCAAAACTCTTTAAGCTTTTTCAGTCATACCAAAACTCTTTAAGCTTTTTCAGTCATGCCAAAACTCTTTAAGCTTTTTCAGTCATGCCAAAACTCTTTAAGCTTTTTCAGTCATACCAAAACTCTTTAAGCTTTTTCAGTCATGCCAAAACTCTTTAAGCTTTTTCAGTCATGCCAAAAATCTCTAAGCTTTTTCAGTCATGCCAAAACTCTCTAAGCTTTTTTAGTCATGCCAAAACTCTTTAAGCTTTTTCAGTCATACCAAAACTCTAAGCTTTTTCAGTCATAACAAAAAATTCTTTAAGCTTTTTCAGTCATGCCAAAACTCTTTAAGCTTTTTCAGTCATACCAAAACTCTTTAAGCTTTTTCAGTCATACCAAAACTCTCTAAGCTTTTTTAGTCATACCAAAACTCTCTAAGCTTTTTCAGTCATGCCAAAAATCTCTAAGCTTTTTCAGTCATGCCAAAACTCTCTAAGCTTTTTCAGTCTTGCCAAAACTCTTTAAGCTTTTTCAGTCATGCCAAAACTCTTTAAGCTTTTTCAGTCATGCCAAAACTCTTTAAGCTTTTTCAGTCATACCAAAACTCTTTAAGCTTTTTCAGTCATGCCAAAACTCTTTAAGCTTTTTCAGTCATGCCAAAAATCTCTAAGCTTTTTCAGTCATGCCAAAACTCTCTAAGCTTTTTTAGTCATGCCAAAACTCTTTAAGCTTTTTCAGTCATACCAAAACTCTAAGCTTTTTCAGTCATAACAAAAAATTCTTTAAGCTTTTTCAGTCATACCAAAACTCTTTAAGCTTTTTCAGTCATACCAAAACTCTTTAAGCTTTTTCAGTCATACCAAAACTCTTTAAGCTTTTTCAGTCATACCAAAACTCTTTAAGCTTTTTCAGTCATACCAAAACTCTTTAGGCTTTTTCAGTCATACCAAAACTCTCTAAGCTTTTTCAGTCGTGCCAAAACTCTTTAAGCTTTTTCAGTCATACCAAAACTCTCTAAGCTTTTTCAGTCATGCCAAAACTCTTTAAGCTTTTTCAGTCATACCAAAACTCTTTAAGCTTTTTCAGTCATACCAAAACTCTTTAAGCTTTTTCAGTCATGCCAAAACTCTTTAAGCTTTTTCAGTCATGCCAAAACTCTTTAAGCTTTTTCAGTCATACCAAAACTCTTTAAGCTTTTTCAGTCATGCCAAAACTCTTTAAGCTTTTTCAGTCATGCCAAAAATCTCTAAGCTTTTTCAGTCATGCCAAAACTCTCTAAGCTTTTTTAGTCATGCCAAAACTCTTTAAGCTTTTTCAGTCATACCAAAACTCTAAGCTTTTTCAGTCATAACAAAAAATTCTTTAAGCTTTTTCAGTCATGCCAAAACTCTTTAAGCTTTTTCAGTCATACCAAAACTCTTTAAGCTTTTTCAGTCATACCAAAACTCTCTAAGCTTTTTTAGTCATACCAAAACTCTCTAAGCTTTTTCAGTCATGCCAAAAATCTCTAAGCTTTTTCAGTCATGCCAAAACTCTCTAAGCTTTTTCAGTCTTGCCAAAACTCTTAAAGCTTTTTCAGTCATGCCAAAACTCTTTAAGCTTTTTCAGTCATGCCAAAACTCTCTAAGCTTTTTCAGTCATGCCAAAACTCTTTAAGCTTTTTCAGTCATACCAAAACTCTTTAAGCTTTTTCAGTCATACCAAAACTCTTTAAGCTTTTTCAGTCATACCAAAACTCTTTAAGCTTTTTCAGTCATACCAAAACTCTCTTAGCTTTTTCAGTCGTGCCAAAACTCTTTAAGCTTTTTCAGTCGTGCCAAAACTCTATAAGCTTTTTCAGTCATGCAAAAACTCTTTAAGCTTTTTCAGTCATGCTAAAACTCTTTAAGCGTGTCTAAAAAAACAAAATGTCAAATCGACCACGGCAATCAGAACTATTATTAGTCTACAACACTTGTGTAAGACTGCCTATTTATGATGAGCTCACTTGCAGGAATGTCTGAAACCGTGAACTCAGGACTACAGTAATCACTGTGAGTGTTTGGAAGAAAATTGACTAAGTTCGGACAGCAAGAGAACAAAGGGACTGGGTGGGCTTTGACAAGAGAAAGCCAAAGAAAGCTGCTCTACCAGATATCTTAAAAACGTATTCTCTTGCATGAACTGTGTCATTCCAAGGGACACTTTTACTTCTGCACCCCAACTCACATAGCCAGTTCGCCCCTGCTGATTATATTGTATTAATGAGTTTAATATAAAAGTAGTGATAGGGATTGACTTATTGTCTTCCTTTGGTGTATATTTGTTTTAGCATCGATAAACATTTTTCTATAGTTTACAGTCACAGAAGTCTTTTTTTTCTGAATCGTTGGGAATTTAGCAAGCTATACAGACTTCGCATTGGGCCTCCAATTATCTAAGACCTGCCCTGGTTACATCCACGTATCGGAGGCATTCAGAGGTGAGGTCAATTGGGTTTTATTCTTTTGCCCATCGCAAATTCTCCATATGTATACAATAGTATACTCTATTTCACCTGACAAATTAATCGTCATAATCTAGAGCTATCAAAAATGACTGTTTTGGTTAATGTCAATATTTTATAAAGTCAAGACTGGATTGTGTAAAGTTTTCAGTATTCAGACACTCTAACAACTTAGCCAAGGAGAAGATAAATTAATATTGACAGTTCATAGTTTTGCTATAGCTATTACCTCCCCTTTTCCCCCTAAACCTTATTTCCATTTTAAGCTACGTTCAGAAAGTTTATTTCGAGGCATTAGCTCCGCCTTAGTTTGATTGACAGCTGTTTACTCTGACGACCCCGAAAAGGGAAATAATTAATTAGTTTAATATAAAAGTAGGTAGAGTGATTGACTTCTTGTCTCCCTTTGCTATATATATTTTTTTAGCATCAATAAACCTTTTTCTAGAGTTTTTTGTCTAAGAAGTTAATTTTTTTTATTTTTTTTTATCGTTCGGGAATTTAGATTTTTTTTATGGGGGGGGGGGGGGTAATATTTTCCAAATTATATTAAAACTCATTAGATACAGATGGTTGTGATGACGTTTTCATGTTGTCAGTGAAAACGTCAGACACACAACATTCAATTACCACCTCTTCTAGTCCCCCCCCCCCCCCCAGACCAGCCACACCTTAGAATATAACACTATAGAGAATCTAGACTTTTGAACTTTAAATAATTAACAACAAAAACTTTTTTTTTTATATTTATTATCTCCTAATTTTGGAAAAGAAAATTGTCTTCTAACTGTTAGTTGTCCTTCAAAGTACGTTATTTAATAGTTTAAACAGACAATTCGGAAATAAACATCGCCAGGATACATATTGAGACAGATAGCCAAACAAACGTTTGTGTGTGTGTGTGTGTGTATGTGTGTGTGTGTGTTAGCGTTATTTCAATCGAACCACCAGCTGTAGAGTATCGAGATCATGGCCTGTCCGCTCCTTCAAGTTGTCAACAAGATTTTTGCTTCCGGCGACCTTGTCTGCGCGATCCCTGGATGTTATTCTAAAGGATAATCTTCGACAAAGATGGACGTCTCTTAGTGTGAATAAACACCTTTTTTTTTTTAAACAGAGCTTATATCAACTCACTCTGTCTGTCTGGTACAAATTTTGTACATGTTATTTCTCCCATTATCGGATCAAGTTGAAACTTTGCACATTTATATATTGCCTTCAACGTGCAGCGAGATGATCCCTATTGATTGTTTTTTTTTTTCGTGAATGATTGGTATGCCTAATTGTTAATAATGTGTTTGAGTGTGTGGAGGTTTACATGTATTACTTTTAGTGAATAATTAAATATAGGCAAAAATTAAGTAACTAAACTATGTTTTTTATTGAAAAAAAATTATGTAACGTTAACTAAATAACGAATAGAAAGATTCTTATGAAATTCCTTTGTCAAAATAAAATTATTAAAGCTTTGCGTTTTTTAATTATTTTATTTACTCAGACGAAAGTGCGATCTTCTATTAGGAATAGAAAAATGGAGGCATGTTTTCATTCACGTTGATTGTGTATAAGAAACGAAAATGCCTTGACTTGTTTATGGCGGGAAATCAGAAGTGTCCCAGAGAGACGATGATAGTATTATGTTGGGCAATCGAAAGTTAAATGGAGCTGGTTAAAACCACGGACAAGTCAGGCTTGAACAACCCCCGGGTACGCTATTCTGCCTCAACGTGGCACTAGGGTGGAACTGATCATATGAGAAAGGGATTAGGCTAAATGAATAGCAAAACAAAACTCCCTTGGGATTGTCCATGCGCCGTTCCTGAAGGGACTGTTAAACTAATGGCGAGTCCTGCACGATTAGCTTGGTACAACATAGGAAAATGGCGGAGGTTCCGGGTGTACTCGGCCTTTGGCCATGCATTCTAGTCCATGCTCCTGGAGTGCCAGATACATCGGAAATAGTAATGCTTTACATAGGCATTGAAATGGATCTCTTCCAGACAGAACAGTTGTTCACGCAGGCTTACATGCCTAGAGCTCGAAGAGCCTTCGGCTCAGCTCTTTTGACAATAAAACTCAGAAGGTTGGTTCTGAGGCTATGTTATCCAATGATAGGCAGCATAGTAAGTTAGGTTTTAGGGCTATGCAACAGGTCCTGTGTTTGGCGATGTAGCAAGTCAGGTTGGAGGCTATGCGACAGGTGCTGTGTTAGGCAATGTAGCAAGTCAGGTCTGACGCTATGGAACAGGTCTTGTGTGAAGCGATGTTGCAGATCAGGTTTAAGGCTATGGAACAGGCCCTGTGTAACTTTACAATATAAGTACACTACTATAAGCTTTCAGTTTTAATATTATAATACAAATAATAAAGATCAAAACTTTAAAAGAAACTAAAGCAAAGTTAATGACCTCCCCCACCCTTTTTCTATTTGCGTATACGTTGAACTAGTCAGTTGACAGGCATATAGACAGGCACAGAGACGCAATTTCATGCCTTCAAATGTGACGTAACTCCAAACCTCAAGGGAGGAAACAGAATTTCATCTCCTTTGACCTAGAGAATCGTCTTCCCTCCCCTCCCCACCAATCAGCCCCCATATGTGCCCGTCAAAATGGTCAAGACTACTATAACTGGAAACTGCCAGAGAAAAGGGAAGGGGCGAAATAAAAAAAAATATCTTCGCCATCTCCGGTTTTAAATTGGACCAATAAAATCGATCTCTTTCGCAGCCCCCAAGATTCCAATACCCCCCCCCCCCCACACACACACACACATTTTCCCCTCACCCCAGCATAAGTAAACTCCTGGCGCCACGGGATGAGGAGCTCCCCGGACAGACACTTTACAGAGAAGTATATATATCTTCCGGCCAGAGCAGCGCCTCATCTGAAGGGGATATACAAAAGAGCGAGTGATTCTATTAACTTGTCATAGTCCGAGGCCGAGGCTTCGTTCAAAGCAGAAGAGATTTTAATTCTATTTTGTTTGAAATTCACGCGTCTCTTTCTTACTCTTTTATCGTGCTATATATTTCTTCCTCACTTTTTCTGTTTCTCTCTTTTTATCTCTCTATATAGCTCTCTTTTTTTTCTATCTCTTTTTTCTTTCCCTTTTCTTTCTGGACAATTAGTTTAACTCTTTCGACCTGTCTTTGCCGTTCTTTCTTCACATACACTCTTGGTCATTTACTTTATCTTTCTAGTCTTTTCTCTCTTTCTATCTCGATACGCTCTTTCTCGCTCTCACTCTCTTTCCATCACTCTTAGGGTCTCTCGCTCTCTTTCTCTCTTCTTTTACTGCTTTTCGCCCACGTTCGTTCCGTATCTCTCGGTATCTTTCTCGTCATCTCTCATAATGACTCTTACTTTCTCCTCATTTCTCCTGGTCTCTCCATCTCACTGTTGAACTCTCTCTCTCTCTCTCTCTCGTCCCTCTGTGTGTTCAAATGTCCAGTCCACGTTTCTTTGCCTAGCGAAATGTCTTCGCTGTTCGACTGTCAACTCATTCGATCTGTTGACCTGTCCACTTCCAGTCAAGTTTATATTTTACCGATTCATTCGCCCGCCCTGGTGCCGGACATGTCCTGCTCAGCAAATGTTTGAGAATGAGAAAATAAAAGAAGCTTTAGCTTGCAGATTTTCGACGTGGGCGTTGGCGCGTGTATTTTTGTGGGTGAACCTAAATGTAAAAATTCCGGCAAGCGTGCCACCAGTGTTCGCGACCGCAGAGTATGTCCATGCAAACTGAAAGGAAAAACCAAGAGTCGGACACCATTGCGCAGTTTGTATCACATAGTTCTGCACACTAAAAAAAGCCGCTATATTTAACCATTTATTGGTCTGCAGGATGGAGGATGCGTCTATCCCAAAAGTCATCCTTTATGGATGATTATAATGAGCACAAGAAACATTGTTAAAAGGCTCCACTGGCATGTGAATGTGATCATACGGGACCTTAAAGCAGTGGACGTCAATGCTGACTGCTGGAAAGACATAGCTCCAGACTGCATTATGTAGAAACAGATGATAACAAAGCTATGGGCGAGGAAAAGGCAATAGCGAGGTTCAGTTACCACCAAAGCAAATGCCACCTTTACATGCAACGTATCTGGACCGGAATGTCTCTCTCGAATAGGGTTCTACAGTCACTGGAAAGTGTGCTTCAAGAGATGAACCTTAGTCGTTCTGAAGTGGGCAAAGAGCAACAATATATAATAAGATAAGATAAGATAATTTTTATAGATCAAATCTAATGGAAATTCTGTCTGACTACAATTGACAAGCTCAGCGAAACTACAGTACAAAAACAATATTGATTAAAAATTCGAACAACATTCACACACCAGCGCTTTTTGAAATTGACTTCTATGTACTTCTCGATGACGACAGCTGGAATATAATAGAATAAATAGAATATGATAATATAATATTATATGCATCCTCTGTTTGGGACGCCTCAACTCAAGAAAACAAAGAAACTGAAGCAGACACAAAATAGAGCAGTGAGATTCATAACAAACGAATATTCACATTTAACTAGAGTAACACCTTTAGTGAATTCTCTAAATTTAGAAAGCCTTAAGAAGACAAGACTCAAAAGCAAAGTAGCAATTATACATAAAATACTGTACCATAATCTTCAAATACAAAAATAAAATTTAATAAAATACTTAGAAAGACACAAAGATAAAGGCACATTCCTTATTCCATAGGCTAGGACAAATTTGTACAAATGCTTCTTCTTCCCTAGTGCTATTAGAGCATGGAATGGGTTATCTGAGCCAGCCAGGACTTGGCAGAATTTAAGTAATTGGTTAAAATGCATGACAAGATGACGTAATCATCGTCTTTTATGAAGTAATGTCTGTATTGTATAAGATAAGATAATTTAAAAAGAAAAAAACAAACAAAATTCTTAGTTTTCAGGTCACTTCATTAAAGAAAATGTTTAATCTTTCTCTCTCTTCCTCTTTCTCTCTCTCCCACTCTCTCCATCTTCTTCATTTCTACTCAATTGTTTTCTTTCCATCTCAATAATCCGTTTAGGTGAGTAACATTTGAAGCGAATCACTAATTGACCAGCCTCTTTATTTATCCTCAATTCTCAGACCTTCCCTCCCAGCCACGTCTAGAACTTTCTCTCTTTCACATTTTTTTTCTTTTCATCTTTTTATTTTGTTTTTCACGAGGACAGAACAGCGTTCAAATCTCGGAGGGGGTAAACAAAAAGTTTGCAGTCTGAATTAATAGTCTGTCTGAAGTAAATACACTCTCCTCTTTAGGTTCGCTGATGGCTTCAGTGTATAGAGAGTGGACATTTGGGGATGTCCAACTGTTCTCAACACTATGACAAGCTAAGACATTCCCTCTTTAACCCAAATTTTTTTCTTCAACAAAAAGTCGCTGGATTATTAGCACTTTATGTATAAATGTAGAACTTGATTTGGCATTGTTGCACTCAATGTTAGCATTGGCGGAAATATCTATTAATAGGTAATAGATTTATGGCAGTATCAAAAACTTACAATAAACAAGGTTACAAAGACAGTTGGTGTGGAAATACAAACTCAAAATCGGCCCCCGAAGTGGTCCTTCCAGGCAGGTAAAAAGGCAGGTTTCAATATTTTTAGAAAAAAATATCAGAATGAAATTCTATCAAAGGCAAATGACAGAGACGATGGATGTATAAGGTTAACATATCAGTTCTGTGGGAACAAAAAATCTAAAACCGTTTTGGGTCAAAAATATGGTAAATATGTTCTCATCCCTTACTAAAAAGACTAACGTGTTATTTACTATTAATAATGAATAGCGGTTAAAATGGTATATTTTTTATGAAAAGTTTACTTGCATAATTGATTTTAAAAATAAGATTTTTTGATTTCAGAAAAGAAAAAAGAAGCCGATGCATCAGAACTTTCAATGGTATAATAACAAAATTAATTTAAATTTGGCTTGGGGGTCTAGGCTACCTATATCTTGAACGCTGGTATTTGGCTTGGGGGTCTAGGCTACCTATATCTTGAACGCTGGTATTTGGCTTGGGGTCTAGGCTACCTATATCTTGAACGCTGGTATTTGGCTTGGGGGTCTAGGCTACCTATATCTTGAACGCTGGTATTTGGCTTGGGGTCTAGGCTACCTATATCTTGAACGCTGGTATTTGGCTTGGGGGTCTAGGCTACCTATATCTTGAACGCTGGTATTTGGCTTGGGGTCTAGGCTACCTATATCTTGAACGCTGGTATTTGGCTTGGGGGTCTAGGCTACCTATATCTTGAACGCTGGTATTTGGCTTGGGGGTCTAGGCTACCTATATCTTGAACGCTGGTATTTGGCTTGGGGGTCTAGGCTACCTATATCTTGAACGCTGGTATTTGGCTTGGGGGTCTAGGCTACCTATATCTTGAACGCTGGTATTTGGCTTGGGGGTCTAGGCTACCTATATCTTGAACGCTGGTATTTGGCTTGGGGGTCTAGGCTACCTATATCTTGAACGCTGGTATTTGGCTTGGGGGTCTAGGCTACCTATATCTTGAACGCTGGTATTTGGCTTGGGGGTCTAGGCTACCTATATCTTGAACGCTGGTATTTGGCTTGGGGGTCTAGGCTACCTATATCTTGAACGCTGGTATTTGGCTTGGGGGTCTAGGCTACCTATATCTTGAACGCTGGTATTTGGCTTGGGGGTCTAGGCTACCTATATCTTGAACGCTGGTATTTGGCTTGGGGGTCTAGGCTACCTATATCTTGAACGCTGGTATTTGGCTTGGGGGTCTAGGCTACCTATATCTTGAACGCTGGTATTTGGCTTGGGGGTCTAGGCTACCTATATCTTGAACGCTGGTATTTGGCTTGGGGTCTAGGCTACCTATATCTTGAACGCTGGTATTTGGCTTGGGGGTCTAGGATACCTATATCTTGAACGCTGGTATTTGGCTTGGGGTCTAGGCTACCTATATCTTGAACGCTAGTATTTGGCTTGGGGTCTAGGATACCTATATCTTGAACGCTGGTATTTGGCCTGGGGTCTAGGCTACCTATATCTTGAACGCTGGTATTTGGCTTGGGGTCTAGGCTACCTATATCTTGAACGCTGGTATTTGGCTTGGGGTCTAGGCTACCTATATCTTGAACGCTGGTATTTGGCCTGGGGTCTAGGCTACCTATATCTTGAACGCTGGTATTTGGCTTGGGGGTCTAGGATACCTATATCTTGAACGCTGGTATTTGGCTTGGGGTCTAGGCTACCTATATCTTGAACGCTGGTATTTGGCTTGGGGTCTAGGCTACCTATATCTTGAACGCTGGTATTTGGCTTGGGGTCTAGGCTACCTATATCTTGAACGCTGGTATTTGGCCTGGGGTCTAGGCTACCTATATCTTGAACGCTGGTATTTGGCTTGGGGGTCTAGGATACCTATATCTTGAACGCTGGTATTTGGCTTGGGGTCTAGGATACCTATATCTTGAACGCTGGTATTTGGCTTGGGGGTCTAGGATACCTATATCTTGAACGCTGGTATTTGGCTTGGGGGTCTAGGATACCTATATCTTGAACGCTGGTATTTGGCTTGGGGTCTAGGCTACCTATATCTTGAACGCTGGTATTTGGCTTGGGATCTAGGCTACCTATATCTTGAACGCTGGTATTTGGCTTGGGGTCTAGGCTACCTATATCTTGAACGCTGGTATTTGGCTTGGGGTCTAGGCTACCTATATCTTGAACGCTGGTATTTGGCTTGGGGGTCTAGAATACCTATATCTTGAACGCTGGTATTTGGCTAGGGGTCTAGGCTACCTATATCTTGAACGCTGGTATTTGGCTTGGGGTCTAGGCTACCTATATCTTGAACGCTGGTATTTGGCTTGGGGTCTAGGCTACCTATATCTTGAACGCTGTTATTTGGCTTGGGGTCTAGGCTACCTATATCTTGAACGCTGGTATTTGGCTTGGGGTCTAGGCTATCTATATCTTGAACGCTGGTATTTGGCTTGGGGTCTAGGCTACCTATATCTTGAACGCTGGTATTTGGCTTGGGGTCTAGGCTACCTATATCTTGAACGCTGGTATTTGGCTTGGGGTCTAGGCTACCTATATCTTGAACGCTGGTATTTGGCTTGGGGTCTAGGCTACCTATATCTTGAACGCTGGTATTTGGCTTGGGGTCTAGGATACCTATATCTTGAACGCTGGTATTTGGCTTGGGGTCTAGGCTACCTATATCTTGAACGCTGGTATTTGGCTTGGGGTCTAGGCTACCTATATCTTGAACGCTGGTATTTGGCTTGGGGTCTAGGCTACCTATATCTTGAACGCTGGTATTTGGCCTGGGGTCTAGGCTACCTATATCTTGAACGCTTGTATTTGGCTTGGGGGTCTAGGCTACCTATATCTTGAACGCTGGTATTTGGCCTGGGGTCTAGGCTACCTATATCTTGAACGCTGGTATTTGGCTTGGGGGTCTAGGATACCTATATCTTGAACGCTGGTATTTGGCTTGGGGTCTAGGCTACCTATATCTTGAACGCTGGTATTTGGCTTGGGGTCTAGGCTACCTATATCTTGAACGCTGGTATTTGGCTTGGGGTCTAGGCTACCTATATCTTGAACGCTGGTATTTGGCTTGGGGGTCTAGAATACCTATATCTTGAACGCTGGTATTTGGCTAGGGGTCTAGGCTACCTATATCTTGAACGCTGGTATTTGGCTTGGGGTCTAGGCTACCTATATCTTGAACGCTGGTATTTGGCTTGGGGTCTAGGCTACCTATATCTTGAACGCTGTTATTTGGCTTGGGGTCTAGGCTACCTATATCTTGAACGCTGGTATTTGGCTTGGGGTCTAGGCTATCTATATCTTGAACGCTGGTATTTGGCTTGGGGTCTAGGCTACCTATATCTTGAACGCTGGTATTTGGCTTGGGGTCTAGGCTACCTATATCTTGAACGCTGGTATTTGGCTTGGGGTCTAGGCTACCTATATCTTGAACGCTGGTATTTGGCTTGGGGTCTAGGCTACCTATATCTTGAACGCTGGTATTTGGCTTGGGGTCTAGGATACCTATATCTTGAACGCTGGTATTTGGCTTGGGGTCTAGGCTACCTATATCTTGAACGCTGGTATTTGGCTTGGGGTCTAGGCTACCTATATCTTGAACGCTGGTATTTGGCTTGGGGTCTAGGCTACCTATATCTTGAACGCTGGTATTTGGCCTGGGGTCTAGGCTACCTATATCTTGAACGCTTGTATTTGGCTTGGGGGTCTAGGCTACCTATATCTTGAACGCTGGTATTTGGCCTGGGGTCTAGGCTACCTATATCTTGAACGCTGGTATTTGGCTTGGGGGTCTAGGATACCTATATCTTGAACGCTGGTATTTGGCTTGGGGTCTAGGCTACCTATATCTTGAACGCTGGTATTTGGCTTGGGGGTCTAGGCTACCTATATCTTGAACGCTGTTATTTGGCTTGGGGTCTAGGCTACCTATATCTTGAACGCTGGTATTTGGCTTGGGGTCTAGGCTATCTATATCTTGAACGCTGGTATTTGGCTTGGGGTCTAGGCTACCTATATCTTGAACGCTGGTATTTGGCTTGGGGTCTAGGCTACCTATATCTTGAACGCTGGTATTTGGCTTGGGGTCTAGGCTACCTATATCTTGAACGCTGGTATTTGGCTTGGGGTCTAGGCTACCTATATCTTGAACGCTGGTATTTGGCTTGGGGTCTAGGCTACCTATATCTTGAACGCTGGTATTTGGCTTGGGGTCTAGGATACCTATATCTTGAACGCTGGTATTTGGCTTGGGGTCTAGGCTACCTATATCTTGAACGCTGGTATTTGGCTTGGGGTCTAGGCTACCTATATCTTGAACGCTGGTATTTGGCTTGGGGTCTAGGCTACCTATATCTTGAACGCTGGTATTTGGCTTGGGGTCTAGGCTACCTATATCTTGAAAGCTGGTATTTGGCTTGGGGTCTAGGCTACCTATATCTTGAACGCTGGTATTTGGCTTGGGGTCTAGGATACCTATATCTTAAACGCTGGTATTTGGCTTGGGGTCTAGGCTACCTATATCTTGAACGCTGGTATTTGGCTTGGGGTCTAGGCTACCTATATCTTGAACGCTGTTATTTGGCTTGGGGTCTAGGATACCTATATCTTGAACGCTGGTATTTGGCTTGGGGTCTAGGCTACCTATATCTTGAACGCTGGTATTTGGCTTGGGGTCTAGGCTACCTATATCTTGAACGCTGGTATTTGGCCTGGGGTCTAGGCTACCTATATCTTGAACGCTGGTATTTGGCTTGGGGTCTAGGCTACCTATATCTTGAACGCTGGTATTTGGCTTGGGGTCTAGGCTACCTATATCTTGAACGCTGTTATTTGGCTTGGGGTCTAGGCTACCTATATCTTGAACGCTGGTATTTGGCTTGGGGTCTAGGCTATCTATATCTTGAACGCTGGTATTTGGCCTGGGGTCTAGGCTACCTATATCTTGAACGCTGGTATTTGGCTTGGGGTCTAGGCTACCTATATCTTGAACGCTGGTATTTGGCTTGGGGTCTAGGCTACCTATATCTTGAACGCTGGTATTTGGCTTGGGGGTCTAGGCTACCTATATCTTGAACGCTGGTATTTGGCCTGGGGTCTAGGCTACCTATATCTTGAACGCTGGTATTTGGCTTGGGGTCTAGGCTACCTATATCTTGAACGCTGGTATTTGGCTTGGGGTCTAGGATACCTATATCTTGAACGCTGGTATTTGGCTTGGGGTCTAGGATACCTATATCTTGAACGCTGGTATTTGGCTTGGGGGTCTAGGATACCTATATCTTGAACGCTGGTATTTGGCTTGGGGTCTAGGCTACCTATATCTTGAACGCTGGTATTTGGCTTGGGGTCTAGGCTACCTATATCTTGAACGCTGGTATTTGGCTTGGGGTCTAGGATACCTATATCTTAAACGCTGGTATTTGGCTTGGGGTCTAGGCTACCTATATCTTGAACGCTGGTATTTGGCTTGGGGTCTAGGCTACCTATATCTTGAACGCTGGTATTTGGCTTGGGGTCTAGGCTACCTATATCTTGAACGCTGGTATTTGGCTTGGGGTCTAGGATACCTATATCTTGAACGCTGGTATTTGGCTTGGGGTCTAGGCTATCTATATCTTGAACGCTGGTATTTGGCTTGGGGTCTAGGCTATCTATATCTTGAACGCTGGTATTTGGCTTGGGGTCTAGGCTACCTATATCTTGAACGCTGGTATTTGGCTTGGGGTCTAGGCTACCTATATCTTGAACGCTGGTATTTGGCTTGGGGTCTAGGCTACCTATATCTTGAACGCTGGTATTTGGCTTGGGGTCTAGGATACCTATATCTTGAACGCTGGTATTTGGCTTGGGGTCTAGGCTACCTATATCTTGAACGCTGGTATTTGGCTTGGGGTCTAGGATACCTATATCTTGAACGCTGGTATTTGGCTTGGGGTCTAGGCTACCTATATCTTGAACGCTGGTATTTGGCTTGGGGTCTAGGCTACCTATATCTTGAACGCTGGTATTTGGCTTGGGGTCAAGGATACCTATATCTTAAACGCTGGTATTTGGCTTGGGGTCTAGGCTACCTATATCTTGAACGCTGGTATTTGGCTTGGGGTCTAGGCTACCTATATCTTGAACGCTGGTATTTGGCTTGGGGTCTAGGCTACCTATATCTTGAACGCTGGTATTTGGCTTGGGGTCTAGGATACCTATATCTTGAACGCTGGTATTTGGCTTGGGGTCTAGGCTATCTATATCTTGAACGCTGGTATTTGGCTTGGGGTCTAGGCTATCTATATCTTGAACGCTGGTATTTGGCTTGGGGTCTAGGCTACCTATATCTTGAACGCTGGTATTTGGCTTGGGGTCTAGGCTATCTATATCTTGAACGCTGGTATTTGGCTTGGGTTCTAGGCTATCTATATCTTGAACGCTGGTATTTGGCTTGGGGTCTAGGCTATCTATATCTTGAACGCTGTTATTTGGCTTGGGGTCTAGGCTACCTATATCTTGAACGCTGGTATTTGGCTTGGGGTCTAGGCTACCTATATCTTGAACGCTGGTATTTGGCTTGGGGTCTAGGCTACCTATATCTTGACACCCTCTTACATCTACAGTCAGTGGCGTAGTTAACGTGGGGGGAGGAGGGGAAAGATTTAGAAAATCCCCCGGATCCCCACATGAGGGGGGGGGGCAAATTAGTGGTTTTTACTTCAAATATTAAATATTACTCAAAATGCAGGCCCACAAAAAGGTCAAGCCCGCCGGGCTTGCAAATGATGGCTAATTCCTAGGAACGCCCCTGTCTACATTACACCTCTTACATTCACATTGAGCCTCTTACATCGACAGTGAACCTCTTACATCAACTCTGAACCTTTTGCATCTACTGAACCCTTCTGTTCTTATAAGCATTCAGACCTCATTAAATATTTATTTCAATAGTTAATTAAATATTTACCTCACCAGAAAATTAATTTGAATTACAGCTTTAAAAAAAAGGTACACACCGTTGTTGATGATGCATTACCTGGGCTTCACCCCAATAACAACCACCCCTCTACTCACACTTACACCCAAGAAATATTGTGAAGGAAATCTTCTTACAGATAACAAAACAAACAATTCAATGAATTTTTTTTTTATCCCAATAAAGACAAGCTGGCTGTGTTTTGTGACCCACACAATGAGTTTGCTAAATAAAAGTACGTCATGGCTGTAACAATGAAACATCTAATAAAAAAAAAGCAACGAGAATATTGAATCAGATACGTTCCAGTCATTTCTTCAATGCCTCGGCGGGAAGCCGCAATAACTTTGGGATTGTTTAAAATGTTTACCTTATAATTAAGTTGTGAAACGAAACAAGTTATAGTTTTAAAGTTCATTTTGTTTTTTAATTCCTTTCAAAGTACGTCTTGATAACTAGATCACTGCCCTCTTCTCTCCCCTACCAAGGGCGTTGCACTTTGTTTTTCACTGAATCATTATTAGATGAAAGCAATGTCAGAATTCAAAAACATCTTATCTTATAAATTACAGACGTTCCTTGAAAACTATTATTAAGATGGGATTGAATGGTATATGTCCATTGTAAGCGCAAGCATGTTTAAATTCACACTACAAAGAAGTAGGAAGCGAGGAAAACAAGGTTGGGTACAATAGATCTAAGTGTCACTATGATTTGGAAGCAAATGGCAAGACAGTAGGTGAGACTCTCACAGAACAGAGACACCTGGAGGAAGCTGGTTCGTGGTCCAGGCCCCAAACGGATCCACAACCATAAATAGATGAGACTATGCCAAAACTTAAACTTTATCATTCTTTTATCAAGTTTGGTAAGATTCAAGACAGTTGGAAAGACTGAGCACTGAGACGTCTGGAGGAATCCGGATCGTGGTCATTTTAAGAAGATAATATTTTTAAAAAAGTATAACTGTCAAACCAGAATTTTGAATGTGAGGCCAATCAGCTAGCGCTTTTTATTTCCTTAACATATAGGTAAACTCTCTAATTTCTAAAAAAAATCGTTAGAGCCGTTTTCGACAACCATTTCTACCCACCCTTTAAGAGTTTGTAAGCTGATAAGAGGAACTGTTGAAATAATTAGTTTTACCCTAGACGTACTTTCATTTTGCAATCCATGGACGAGTTTGTTTTTTTCTCTCCATTACGCCTCATTATGGCATTCTGTTCATTTCTCCGCTGCCACCACTCTGTCAGGGTGAACAAAGGGTTAACAACAGAGTAGTGACACAGTTCCACCAGACAATGAGTTAAAAATAGAACGTGGCATACAAAAGTCAAGACCTTACCGACAAGACTATTGGCCTAACACAAAGTACGGTTTAAAAAAAACTACTGAAAAAAAAAAAAAAAAAGCATTTTACACCATTGAGTAAAATAAATTGAATTATCTAAAGACATTCAAAAACTATACATTTAATGTTTTTATGTCATTTTAACCATTTCGAATCAAAATCAGAAAAATAGTAAATACTTATTAAGTTTGTATTATTATGCCGGCGAAATTAAAACTATAGGAAGACAGTTTTTTTTTTGTACATTCAGTATTAGAAAATTGTCATTACAGTAGTTTCCAATATTCAGACACGTCATCTGTAAACTATGTTAAGGAACAAAAAGGACTACCTGCTGGAAGATCATTGGTATATAGAATGTACCACAATGGCGATGTCATGGCCCCTTGGGGTGCTCCTGTGTAAACATAACTGAGTTAGCTCCTGTGCTGTTAACCCTAACACTCTGAGGTCTCAGTGTCATGTATTCATTAACCCATAGAATGATGAGTGGACTTATTTTCTTTGCTTTCATTTTTTCAAGGATATAAATTAGATATTTGTTTCTTTCGTCGTTGTGGTTTAATCAGATTATACTTTAAAAAAAAGCCATTTCATTGATTGTTAATAAACAAACTGGAGGTGATGTGACTCAAGAAATTAATTAAACAATGTATTATTAAATTTGAATTTTTGTTAGTATATTGGTTATACAAATGTACATGTTTTCTTTTAATTCTGTAATTTTTCATAAATGTTGCATTTATAATGATGATAATAATAATAATAGTTATTCATAAGGAATTTTGTCTTACAGTTCGTGCATGATACCGAAAATACATTATAACTAACTTTATACATTTGGACGAGATTCAGTCAAAGAGTTAAATGTATAATATTTGTATTAAATTGTTGCATTGTATTTAACGATTTGATCTCTATGGAAACAAATTAGTTTTTAGTTAGTTTCTGTGTCTGTATCTTTTGTATGACGGTAAAATCACAAAATCCTGACCCAGGTGGTATTTTGATCTCTTAAATCTTTTTTAGCTTTCTTATGAAAGTGTCTGTCAAACTAAGGTCCTAAAGGTTCATCTGACAATAAGGTCTCACTTGTCTTTTATAAACATCCCTGGTAGCAGTGTGATTAAACACGCAAAGTGTTAATTTCTTTAAAGCACAAACAAATGTTAGTAGCTTTCGACATCAAACGTCTTCTGTCTTTTCCCCCTTTTGGTTTGTCGTCTGCAAACGAGACGTGAAAAAACGTTTTTTTGTTTTGTTTTTGTTTTGTCGTGCGATCAAAAGCCTCTATTACGCAACCACGCAAAAACAGTAGTGGTAAATACTAGGGGTGCACCGGATAGTACTTTTTGATATCCGACCGGAGCCGAATAGCACCAGATAGTAAAAAATGCCGGATATTCGGCAGAAGCCGGAGCCGGAGCGACTATCCGGTGCTGCCCTAGTAAATACCCAAGTTAAAATCGCACTACCACAATAGGTTATCTTGGATTTAAGATATTTACAAAGGCTACCAGTACATGAACAGGTTATATTCATCAAATCTTTCTGTATTTTTCACAAGTTGATGAACAGATCACTCAAATATCAATACTGTTATAAACCTGGTGGTGGCACAGATGGGGTGGTGGTGTGTGGGTAGTCAGCCGACGCAAATCGCCCCAGGCCAGCGTTAGACGAGCGGTCAACCGTGACGAGTTACGATGGTCAGCCGAGTCGAGTCGAAGACGGTTCGGGAAGGATCACCGTCGTGAACAGAGCTCAGGAGCGTCACAAGAGTTGTAGTCATCTGAACACCTAGAAACGTCGAGCGGCGTTCTGTCCGGTTCGAAAAAGGCCAGTAGGGACCCTATATAAGAGTGGAGGTGACGCAGTCAAGACGGTCCAGAAAAGGGGTTCACGACAGAAGGTTCACTACAGCACAGTTCAACGGTGTGGTTCTGTACGGAGCATTACGACGGTTCAGTGCGGAGTACTGTCAAGTACAGTTGAGACGACTGGCGTCTTGATCTTGGTATGCGATCGAGTCCGACACAACGAGCCTAGTGTGTGAAGTCGGTCCTGAACTGTTGAACCCAGTGCAAGCCCGGAACGAGACGGAGAGGCCAGTGCAAGAGTTGATACGGCGGTACGGTGTTATCGGAGAGATATTTGTACAGTGCACGTCTTGCCAATTGTACAGTATTGGCTGTTATTTATTCAACTATTAAAGTGTTACGTTACTTTGGAGCCCTGAGTTGTCAAGTTCTTTAAGTTGGTGGTGTATGGTGCAGTTTGCAGAGAGCCTGGATAGTGAGATTCGTAACAATACTATCTTACTGAAATTAAGAAAGTGGAGAGACGAATCACCATTTAGTAACTCTTGCAATCGAACCAAGAGCAGTGAACATGCAATCGTGGGAAGCGTGGTCGAGAGGCCAAGTGTGCTTGAACTTGGTTTGGCTTGGCTACCTAGAAGTGGCTCGAGGTTCGACACCCGACTCGGGCAGAGTTGTCTTTACTGAGCATCTAAAGGCAGCACGGAAAATCAACTCTTAGATACTTCCTCCCCACCCCCCTCCGCCCAGTGGTCCACAAATGAGATTGGACCAAAAGCGCTCTGGGCATGCTATAGCATGAAAGTAGCGCAATATAAAAGCTATAATAAAAAAAAAATAATAATCATCTAGTTGTTTACAACAAACACAATTGTAATAACATAAAAACATCTCATGTAGCTCTTCGAATCCATTATTCGCCTATTCCGGATATTGTTTCCCCACAATGAGGCCGTAAACTGTGACGTCATTCTTGGGAAACCAAATAGGGGAAACAATTCTGAATAAAATCTTCCTACAGATGTTTATCATTTATCTCAGACTAGAGTTGTCAGACTACTTATCAGACAACGAGAGCGTCTCAGACTGCAAAAGCACATCAGACCACAACAACATCTCAGACTGCAACAACATCTCAGACTACAAAAGCACATTAGACGACAAAAACATCTCAGACTACAACAACACATACAAATAGAACAACAATCACTCAGGTTTTGACTTGAAAAATAAGACAAAAAGTATTAGTCTAAAATCTAAATGCATCATGTCAAGCCGGGGCCTATCACTCAATCCACTTTTAATTCTCTTTTGTATCAACTTTACAGGGAAAAAAACAGCAGCCAAAAAGCACAAAAGCACAGGTTGCAAGTTAGGAAGATTTCCCACATTCCCCCGAGAACAGAATGCACGGGCAAGGGACTACATTCAACAAGAAAAACTCATTCTTTCTATCTTGTTGCCCCAATCTTCTTCTTCCCCCTTCCCATTACTTCTAGAGTACTTGGTGGTAAAAGAAACTCAAGAATCGATTTCCCCAGAAAATGTTTTAATATCGTCTTTTGTCGTGGCACCAACATCCATAGAAATTAGGAAACCGAAGCGAGTACTTTATGGTGCATTCTCTTTGCCTTGGTCGTGTTCTGGGTACTGGGAAAGTGGGATGGCCAGACTCATATATAAGATTGTATTTTTGTTTGTAGGTAATGTCGTGATTTTTTTAAATAGAGAGGTTCTCAGGAAACTAAAAAAACGCGATCTATGATTAATTCTATATCATTTCAGCATTGAACTTAGATGTTTTGATCGTGGGGTAACTTTGCTTTCATTTTGTGTGTGTGTGTGTGTGTGTGTGTGTGAGCGTGTTAACTTGTTATGGACTGTGTGTGTGGGTGTTCTAATGTACCATGGGTAAAACAAGGCGGATAGATGGTTTGGTTTGTATGGGCTGAGTGGAATCTGATGTAACCACCAGCAAGTCTGACGTAGTTATGGATATAAATAGTAGGGTGAAAGTTGAAAAAAAAACAAAAGCAAAAGCAAAAGAGAAAAGTGAAGGAAAAACGTATCTTTAAGTTACATTTGGTTTCAATGATCACTTTTTTTTTTTCACTTGTTGTTCTGCTGTGTTTGTGTTTCACGGGTCCTATTGGAGAAAGGGAGCATTAGTTTTTGATGCGACGCGATGCGGGTCTATCAGGCCCGTCACAACTTGTCTCCACAATACAACAAATGGGAATGTCACTGCACATACGTTTGTGATTTCCTTTTCATCTTTACTCATTTCATATAATGTAAACAGTCTTTGGTGTAAGGGTGACAATTTACATTTATGCTTAAAACCTCTAGAAACAATAACTATTTATGATATCCGAAAAAAAAGATGTTAGATAAATGAATAGATATAGTAAAAAAAAATGGATAGGAGTTAAACTATTATCATACACCAGAGACATCCCATTACCATTTTACTATCTTCTCCCCTTTCCAACGAAGTTTTCAAATTGAGGACAATATTGATAAAACACAATGAAATAAAAATCAATTTTCCTATTAAAAGAAGAAACCAACAGTAATAATACTGCTGATCGATAACAAAAGTCTGAGAAATTGCCCTTTGTTGTCTTAGTACTGTAGAATGTGTGTCTTGACCCAGACGTTAAATATTTCTTCTCTAATGTTACATGGAAAAGAAACTTCTAGATGACGATGTTTGTTCGCAAACTTGTTTGTAAAATGTTTTACATAATTCGGATGTTCCTTCAGAGTTGAAGATAGTTTACTTCCTAGTCCAAACCTCCCGCAGGACGACGGGGGATGGGAGCGGGCAGGGTTTGAGCCCTCGACCGTCGATAAATCCGAACGACAGTCCAGCGCGCAAACCGCACGACCAGGCAGCCAAACAGTTTCCTATTCTAGTAATGCAAGCGAAATAAATAGCCAATGAGTTCAATGTATGCGTACAATAAATCGTCTGCTGCTTTTGTGAACTAAGTCTTCTTCTGCCATTGTCATTACACAGTTTGAAGATACTTCAAGATAGTTATAAGATATCCCCGAGTCAAAGCTTCCAGGTCAAATCTGCCAGTTCCCATTTTCCTGGTACCTAAATCCCTAAACCCTACCAGATGAGATATTCATTACTTTTTATTCCAATCGTCATAACTTTTTTTTGGGAGGGCGGATTTTATACTAAAGACCCACTTAATAGAAGGTTGACGTCTCTGTGTGAGCTAACCTTTATCAAAGCTGACCGGAAGTAGGTCAACAAATCGTGCGTTTTGTTTCAAACGTTTCACCAGATTATGACGTGCTTAACCCTTCCTCCTGGAGAGTCGGACACTGGGCTAGGCCAAGACCAACTGTCATAGAAGGCCAGAACACTGACCTGAAACGTCGCAACCTGTGAGCAGTTTACACCAATAGCTCGTTGTCACTGAACGCTGACCTGAAACGTCGCAACCTGTGAGCAGTTTACACCAATAGCTCGTTGTCACTGAACGCTGACCTGAAACGTCGCAACCTGTGAGCAGTTTACACCAATAGCTCGTTGTCACTGAACGCTGACCTGAAACGTCGCAACCTGTGAGCAGTTTACACCAATAGCTCGTTGTCACTGAACGCTGACCTGAAACGTCGCAACCTGTGAGCAGTTTACACCAATAGCTCGTTGTCACTGAACGCTGACCTGAAACGTCGCAACCTGTGAGCAGTTTACACCAATAGCTCGTTGTCACTGAACGCTGACCTGAAACGTCGCAACCTGTGAGCAGTTTACACCAATAGCTCGTTGTCACTGAACATTGACCTGAGACGTCGCAACCTGTGAGCAGTTTACACCAATAGCTCGTTGTCACGTCGTACAGGCTTGTGACGTGGCAACGAGCTATTGGTCTCCACTGCCCACAGGCTGCGAAGTTACAGGTCAGAGTTCAGAGACCAGTCAACGCATAGCAAACATCTCGGCATATTACTTTTATTAGAAATTGTTAGGATACTCTAGTTAAATAAGAGAAATTTGGCGGCTACAAAATAAAATGTTTTATTTATTTCGTGTTAGGTTATAGATCTAAATATTAATTTTAAAAAAACTCCTTCATCCCACAATTATGGTCAGAGTGTTACAAGATCATCTGTCGTCATCAAGAAGTACATAGAAGTCTAATTCATAAAGCGCTGGTTGTGAGTGTGTATATGTTTCGTGTGTGAATGTTGTTATTTGCATCTATATTGTTATTGTTACAGTAGTTGGTCAATTGTAGTCAAACTGAATTTCCATTTGATTGTACCATTAAAAATCTAAAAATGGCGACATTAATATCATGATACAACAACAAAGACTAGAAATAGTTATACGGAGTATAATTAGCGGAACGCTGTTTATTTTTAGAGAGGTTATTTCCCGTGGTGGCATAGTATTTAATTAGTCCAGTAGTTCGTGGAACACCCACTCAGGCCTCGTGGAACACCCACTCAGGCCTCGTGGAACACCCACTCAGGCCTCGTGGAACACCCACTCAGGCCTCGTGGAACACCCACTCAGGCCTCGTGGAACACCCACTCAAGCCTCGTGGAACACCCACTCAGGCCTCGCGTGGGAAACATTGAGTTCTGGAATAAATTTGATTTTGATTTTAGGCACATCGGCACAATTTAGGCCATGTCGTGCCTGCATTCCCTTAAGGACTACTCTCTCTCTACATAACAAGGGCTAAATTCTATACAGTTAACTCATTAAAATCAAGGTCAGTTAAAATAGGAAAGGTAGTAAAAATTTTATAATTCGGTAATAAAGAAAGCATTTATGTTAGCGTTTTTATAATTTCACTAAATACTTAGTGACAGATTGCAACGATTAATGCATTTTATTCCACCCAACATCGTAGTCTTGCTATTAAGTTTAAAGCTTATCATATTTCTTTATTAATTTAAATTGCTATTTTCTGTATTTCTTGCACTCTTCAGTAGACCAACATAAACAACGTTTCATGGCTTCCAATATGTTTGTTATACCCACAAGTCATATGACTTCAGGTTCGAAAGTCTTTCCTTTGCTGAGAACGTTATGAAGACTAGTCCTAGAACCGGCCACACTAATCATTGCCTGGCCTCTTTGCTTAATACATCCGATTTTGATGAACAAATCCCACCATTCCCTGGGATAACCGACCCGGCCTGAACTCAGTAGGGGAAATAATCCAGATAAACTTGAAATAGAAAAAAAAAAAAGGTTTGCGTTTCAGAAATGACTAGAGCCAAGGGAGAGAATTGGAAAGAGGTGATCGGGGCCTAACTGATTGCGTCATCAAATTCAACTGCTGAAAAGTTGTGCGCTATTTACCATCCACTTCCATTATAACGGTCTCTAACATTGTACATCTCAATTTAAAATCAGAATTTAGAGCTATGTGCGCTCAATTTGAGAGATCGTCCTCTGTTGTCTGTACGGTCAGATTTGATCTTCATTCTAGAGACATTCATGCATTTGATAGAGGGTATAGCATGAACCGCGGTGACATCTGCAAGTCTGCAGTCGGGTGACCTTAACCTCAGGCAAAGTTAGCACGACTTGCTCTCTCATTGGACTTGATATGCAAGTTATTTCCTTTTTTTTTTTTTTTGTTTTTTTGTTTACAGGTACGACATTATAATTGCCATGTCCACAATGACAAATTAGGGCTGTATTTCAAAGTGAGTAGTCTATATCGCCGAGCCCTGCCGGTAGTCGCCTCCAGAACAAAGCTCATAAAACAAAGATGTTGTTGACATTGTCTGATCTAGTGTTCAACCTAGTCCTTGGGGCTACATATTTGTGCTTGGGGTATAGTATTCCAACCTTTAAAACTAATGAGGAACCCACTTAGACTATCTATCATAGATAATTACTATAACGCTTTTTGTTTCATAAAAAAAAAAAACGGTCTTATCCGCATCCCTCTTTTTCGGCATAATTCAAAGCTTACGTCTCCAAGGGAAGTAACTCTCTAACATATTCCTGTGTTTAGAATAAGTCAAGACAACAGAGTTATCTTTCTTGACCCTGGCGTCTTATGAAAAACTGGCTATGCAATAAAATATAAGAAGTATATGTGGGAGTGTGTGTTATCTATAGACTGTGTGTGTGTGTGTGTGAGAGAGAGAGAGAGCGAAAGAGAGGAAAAGAGAGACATACATACACAGAGAGAGACAGAGAGACAGAGAGACAGAACAAAGCAAGTAAAAGAAAAACAAGAATATGAAATGTATAAGAGAGCAGAGAGAAAATAAGAGATACAGATAGAGAGAAAGAGAGAGAGAGAGAGAGAGAGAAAAGAAAGAAGGAGAACCAGGCCACAATCTATATGGTAATTAGATCGTCTGAAGGGACTTTGGCCAGCTAGTGGGGAAAAAAAAAAAACTTTTACTCCGCTAAAGCCCAACAATACGCACCAGAAGCGGGAAGCTGACGGAGCGATAAATGTGTTAACAGAACAGAAATTGTTTATAAAAACACTGTCCACACTCGGCTAACGTTATTTACTAATCACGTAAACACGTACGCTTTTTTTGTTTTTTTTTGTTTTCGAGGTCTCCATATCTAATATCCATGCATCCATGTGTGCGGTCTCTAACGGTGACCTCTCTTGAGCTGGACTCATGGGCTGCACTTGAGGACAATGTGACTCGGAAGGGAAGAGGATTTCGTCGTGGCGCTAAAGTCCTGCAGAACGACAGGGGATGACAATTGGCAGGATTTGAACTGGGGGCCATCGTGAAGGCAGTCCAAAGCGTAAACTACGCTGCCAGGTAGCCGGATAAAAAGGATAAAGTTATTGTTAAATTTAGAAGTGTGTGGCTTAGTGGTTAGAGAGTTGGGAATTTTACCGAGATCCAGTAGTTTAAGTTCTAGTTTAATTCGTTCAGCGTAAGTTATTTGCTGAGAAAAATATTATTTTATTACCGTTCGTTAGTCTTGATCCTACACAGCACACAGAGAAACTACTTTATATCACGTAGGAATTTCGACAATACACCTTAATTTTGTGCGTAACTGAGAGAGAGAGAGAGGGGGGAGAAAGAAGAGAGAAAAAGAAGAGATAAAGAGAAATAAGAGAGAGAGAGAGAAAAGAGAGAAAAGATGAGCGAAAGAAGGGAGAAAGAAGTAAGAGAAATAAGGAAAAAAAAAGAAGAGAGAGAGAGAGAGAATGGAAATTAGAGAAAAAAAGAAGAGAGAGAGAGAGAGAGAATGGAAATTAGAGAAAAAAGAAGAGAGAGAGAGAGAAAGGAAATTAGAGAAAAAAAGAAGAGAGAGAGAGAGAATGGAAATTAGAGAAAAAAAGAAGAGAGAGAGAGAGAATGGAAATTAGAGAAAAAAAGAGAGAGAGAGAGAGAATGGAAATTAGAGAAAAAAAGAAGAGAGAGAGAGAATGGAAATTAGAGAAAAAAAGAAGAGAGAGAGAATGGAAATTAGAGAAAAAAAGAGAGAGAGAGAGAGAGAATGGAAATTAGAGAAAAAAGAAGAGAGAGAGAGAGAATGGAAATTAGAGAAAAAAAGAAAAGAGAGAGAGAGAATGGAAATTAGAGAAAAAAAGAGAGAGAGAGAGAGAATGGAAATTAGAGAAAAAAGAAGAGAGAGAGAGAGAAAGGAAATTAGAGAAAAAAAGAAGAGAGAGAGAGAGAAAGGAAATTAGAGAAAAAAAGAAGAGAGAGAGAGAATGGAAATTAGAGAAAAAAAGAAGAGAGAGAGAGAAAGGAAATTAGAGAAAAAAAGAAGAGAGAGAGAGAATGGAAATTAGAGAAAAAGAGAGAGAGAGAGAGAGAATGGAAATTAGAGAAAAAACAAGAGAGAGAGAGAGAAAGGAAATTAGAGAAAAAAAGAAGAGAGAGAGAGAGAAAGGAAATTAGAGAAAAAAAGAAGAGAGAGAGAGAGAATGGAAATTAGAGAAAAAAAGAAGAGAGAGAGAGAGAATGGAAATTAGAGAAAAAAAGAAGAGAGAGAGAGAAAGGAAATTAGAGAAAAAAAGAAGAGAGAGAGAGAGAAAGGAAATTAGAGAAAAAAAGAAGAGAGAGAGGGAGAAAGGAAATTAGAGAAAAAAAGAAGAGAGAGAGAGAGAGAATGGAAATTAGAGAAAAAAAGAAGAGAGAGAGAGAGAATGGAAATTAGAGAAAAAAGAAGAGAGAGAGAGAGAATGGAAATTAGAGAAAAAA
>JAZGLO010006341.1:0-17898 GCA_036873155.1 Biomphalaria sudanica | reverse complement strand
GCAGTATAGTTCTATAAGCTAGGCAGTATAGTTCTATAAGCTAGGCAGTATAGTTCTATAAGCTAGGCAGTATAGTTCTATAAGCTAGAAGTATACTTCTATAAGCTAGGCAGTATAGTTCTATAAGCTAGGCAGTATAGTTCTATAAGCTAGGCAGTATAGTTCTATAAGCTAGGCAGTATAGTTCTATAAGCTAGAAGTATACTTCTATAAGCTAGGCTGTATAGTTCTATAAGCTATGCAGTATAGTTCTATAAGCTAGGCAGTATAGTTCTATAAGCTAGGCAGTATAGTTCTATAAGCTAGGCAGTATAGTTCTATAAGCTAGGCTGTATAGTTCTATAAGCTAGGCAGTATAGTTCTATAAGCTAGGCTGTATAGTTCTATAAGCTAGGCTGTATAGTTCTATAAGCTAGGCAGTATAGTTCTATAAGCTAGGCAGTATAGTTCTATAAGCTAGGCA
Organism: Biomphalaria sudanica; assembly: GCA_036873155.1. Classification (NCBI taxonomy): domain Eukaryota; kingdom Metazoa; phylum Mollusca; class Gastropoda; family Planorbidae; genus Biomphalaria; species Biomphalaria sudanica. Next base: position 17,435 of record JAZGLO010006341.1, on the reverse strand, counting down.
GTATAGTTCTATAAGCTAGGCAGTATAGTTCTATAAGCTAGGCTGTATAGTTCTATAAGCTAGGCTGTATAGTTCTATAAGCTAGGCAGTATAGTTCTATAAGCTAGGCAGTATAGTTCTATAAGCTAGGCAGTATAGTTCTATAAGCTAGGCAGTATAGTTCTATAAGCTAGAAGTATACTTCTATAAGCTAGGCTGTATAGTTCTATAAGCTATGCAGTATAGTTCTATAAGCTAGGCAGTATAGTTCTATAAGCTAGGCTGTATAGTTCTATAAGCTAGGCAGTATAGTTCTATAAGCTAGGCAGTATAGTTCTATAAGCTAGGCAGTATAGTTCTATAAGCTAGGCTGTATAGTTCTATAAGCTAGGCAGTATAGTTCTATAAGCTAGGCAGTATAGTTCTATAAGCTAGGCTGTATAGTTCTATAAGCTATGCAGTATAGTTCTATAAGCTAGGCAGTATAGTTCTATAAGCTAGGCAGTATAGTTCTATAAGCTAGGCTGTATAGTTCTATAAGCTAGGCTGTATAGTTCTATAAGCTAGGCAGTATAGTTCTATAAGCTAGGCAGTATAGTTCTATAAGCTAGGCAGTATAGTTCTATAAGCTAGGCTGTATAGTTCTATAAGCTAGGCAGTATAGTTCTATAAGCTAGGCAGTATAGTTCTATAAGCTAGGCAGTATAGTTCTATAAGCTAGGCTGTATAGTTCTATAAGCTATGCAGTATAGTTCTATAAGCTAGGCAGTATAGTTCTATAAGCTAGGCAGTATAGTTCTATAAGCTAGGCTGTATAGTTCTATAAGCTTTGCAGTATAGTTCTATAAGCTAGGCAGTATAGTTCTATAAGCTAGGCTGTATAGTTCTATAAGCTATGCAGTATAGTTCTATAAGCTAGGCAGTATAGTTCTATAAGCTAGGCAGTATAGTTCTATAAGCTAGGCTGTATAGTTCTATAAGCTAGGCAGTATAGTTCTATAAGCTAGGCAGTATAGTTCTATAAGCTATGCAGTATAGTTCTATAAGCTAGGCTGTATAGTTCTATAAGCTATGCAGTATAGTTCTATAAGCTAGGCAGTATAGTTCTATAAGCTAGGCTGTATAGTTCTATAAGCTATGCAGTATAGTTCTATAAGCTATGCAGTATAGTTCTATAAGCTAGGCAGTATAGTTCTATAAGCTAGGCTGTATAGTTCTATAAGCTAGGCTGTATAGTTCTATAAGCTATGCAGTATAGTTCTATAAGCTAGGCAGTATAGTTCTATAAGCTAGGCTGTATAGTTCTATAAGCTATGCAGTATAGTTCTATAAGCTAGGCAGTATAGTTCTATAAGCTAGGCAGTATAGTTCTATAAGCTAGGCTGTATAGTTCTATAAGCTATGCAGTATAGTTCTATAAGCTAGGCAGTATAGTTCTATAAGCTAGGCAGTATAGTTCTATAAGCTATGCAGTATAGTTCTATAAGCTAGGCAGTATAGTTCTATAAGCGAGGCAGCATAGTTCTATAAGCTTGGAAGTATAGTTCTGTAAGCTAGGCAGTATGGATCAGGATAGCCAGGGTAATAAGCACCATGTCACGGCTGCAGAGTGTGGGCCAATACCTTGCTGACTGCCAGCACTAAAGCCTTAGTCTGCCGGATCTGTGTGATGAGCACTCTGCTGTACGAAAGTGAAACATGGTCAACCGACTCTTGGCAGGAAAAAAAAAGAAGCTAAACATCTTCCACCTCCGATGCCTAAGGCGGTTTTTTTTTTAAATAAGGTGGCAAGATATAATAACCAATGATAAAGTGCTGGGAAGAGCCGGGTGCCAGGACATCCGCGCTGTTATCAGCAGTACATGCCGCATGGTCGACTCCCACAAGACATTCTGTATGGTGATCTAAGAGAGAGAGAGAGAGAGAGAGAGAGAGACACACACACACACAAACAGTCAGAGGGACACAGAGATAGTCAGGTATTTAAAAGACACGGTCACAGAGATAGATAGATAGATAGATAGATAGATAGATAGATAGATAGATAGATAGATAGATAGATAGATAGATAGATAGATTACAAGGTCTTCGGGGTTCGCAAAAGCCTTCCTTCAGGGAACAGTACCAGGAAAAAAAAAAGGAAAAGGCAGGCACAGAGAGCTATGGGAAGACAACCTAAAGGATAGGACGGGCCTGCTACTGAAAGAGGTTCTATCCAAGGCAAAAGACAGGAATGGAGAAACACGGTAGACAAATCTTACCTGGTGCCCCAACGGTCCAACAGACTAATGAAGAGGTAAAGGTGACACGTAGAGTAAAGTTCATCTCATGGCTATTGAAATGTTTACAAAAGTATCTCATACAATATTGCGTTGGTTTTTCTGGTTGACGTCAACACACCCAGCCCTTACATCAGAAATTAATTAAATGTCCAATTTTTTTTTTTTTTTCGAAATTCGAATCGATGAAGACTTTGGTTGTGATATTAGGGTCTCTGCTTGAAAATATCCACATGACACGCCGAGGTCTATGCATTTTATTCATTCTTTACTACGTACAGAACTACTTTACGAGCCTTGCGTGTAGCAAAGTCATACAGTATATCATAATAATTCTGTTTCCTAAATAAGTCACGCTCAATAGCAAGAATTACCAAATTTTTAAATCTATCTTTGAGAATTGTTGACCTAAACGCGAGAAATCTGTTTTAAATTATAAAATGGTTTAATTTAATAATTTATACACCTTGAATTAGCGCGGGTCTTATGAAAGTGCGGGTCCTATAAAAGTGCGGGACCACTGCGGTCGTATAGGTGGCAGCGTCCTAAGGCCGGCCTGCAAAATAACGGCGTATGCTACGCCGCGGGTCGACTAGTTTAATATATAATGACGAATTTCGTATAGCGCAGGTATCGTGTGCTTAAATATAGATCTGCATATTTAAAAGGAATTAAGATTAAAGCTAAGGAGCAGATAAATGAGGGTACTTATAAATAAACACATCAGACTTAAATGTAGAGTTCTTACCATCCCTCAACTCAAGAAAACATTAAGAAACTTGAACAGACACAAAATAGAGCAGTGAGATTCATAACAAACGAATATTCACATTTGACTAGAGTAACACCCTTAGTAAAATCACTAAATTTAGAAAGTCTTCAGGACAGAAGACTCAAAAGTAAAGTAGCAATTATACATAAAACACTGAACCATAATCTTCAAATACAAAAGCAAAATTTAATAAAATACTCTGAAAGACACAAAGATAAAGGCACATTCCTTGTCCCATATGCTAGGACAAATTTGTACAAATACTCCTTCTTTCCTAGTGCTATTAGAGCATGGAATGGGTTGCCTGAGCTAGCCAGGGAAACCAGTGACTTGGCAGAATTTAAGTCATTGGTAAATATGCATGACTAAATGCATGACGCGTAGGACGTAATCATCTTCTTTTTTGAAGTAACGTCTGTATTATATAAGATAAGAAGATAAGATTTGAATTTTTTTTTTTGCATTATTTATGTTTTTATTATAAATGTATAAGTATAAATTCAATGTGAATAATGTAAATTATGTTTTTAATAGTATATAATGAAAAAAAAGTCATCAAACATTATAGTATCATTTTTATCAAATAAAATATGTTCACCCTTTTTAAAATTAATTGTTGTCAACTTATTTACTCCATAACAGCAATGTTATTAGTGCAAGCATTGGGTCTTCCTATGCCTGTACACCTCAAACTAGGTATGATGAAATGTTACCACCTTGAAGCCTGTGCATTTCTGCCATCATGTGGAGGTGTCTCCGATGGTGATGCAAAACGGTCAGATAACTAAGTATCCCTTGGACCTGATTACAATGGAACCTAACACACGCCTCATCCGCAACGTGATGTCCAGGAATATTGTTTTCATTGATTAGCCCAGTTTTAAGTATATAGTGTTGGACATAACAACATTAGAACAATGAAGTGTCACGCTGATCTGTCAACTAGTAAACGTACCAACGCAAACAAAGCATTGTATTTCCAGGGATTTATTTGGCTTCCATGGAAACTGGAGACGGCTGCCTTCGGAAGAATTCCTGTTTCATCGTATGGGATGTGCGGATATGTATAATACATGTGTTCGTGAATGTGTCTACAACAGAGAACAATAGCCATGATGTCTACAGCCAGAGAATAGGACAACCAAGTGAACTATGAACAACTTCTGAGGTAGCATGTCCTGAGAGACCATGAACATTTGTTTTCTTTGTTTTTGAAGATTTAAAACCTTTTTGAACTACTAAATAAAAAAACATTAAAACAAAACAAAAAACCGATACTTTATAAAAAAATGAAACATTAAATAGAAGTATAAATACTCATTCGTATTACGTAATAACGAGTGGTGTTCCTAAAAATTTTTTTTAAAGTTAAATGCTCTAAGCAGAACACCTCGCTTCCTATCCTTATAAGGCCCTTGTAAGATGTATACCGTTCTCTCTAGAGGAGTCTGCACAAATATTGACTCAAACATTTCGAAGATGACATTTCAAAACGTCACGGCTAACGTGATTCCTCTCGACTTTCGTGTCGCTGTACATTGTTAGGTTGTCGAATTTTGAGCGACAAAAATTTAAAAAAATGGTTAGAAGCAAGTCGTCTGCTTTAACACGGAGATGATGATAGGACGACCAAGCAGCAGCAGAGCAAGAAATCAAAAGACGCAGATGGGGCTGGATTTGGATAGCGATGAACAACAGAAAACATTAGAACCCTCTGGGGAAGAGAAGGCTGGCAGACCAAAGCAAACGTGATCGAATCTGGACATGAACCAAACTGAGGAGAGGACATGGACCCAACTGAGTGGAGGACATAGTCCCAACTAAGGGGAGGGCATGGGCCCAACTGAGGAGAGGACATGGACCCAATTGAGTGGAGGACATGGACCCAAGTAATGGGAGGACATGGACTCAACTGAGGGGAGGACATTGACCCAACTAATGGGAGGGCATGAACCCAACCGAGGGGAGGACATGAACCCAACCGAGAGGAGAACATGAACACAACTGAGGACAGGGCATGGACCCAACTGAGTGGAGGACATGGACCCAACCGAGGGGAGGACATGAACCCAAATGAGAGGATAACATGAACCCAACTGAGGACATGGACCCAACATGGACCCAACTAAGGGAGAGGACATGGACCCAACTAAGGGAGAGGACATGAACCCAACTGAATGGAATTGCCCAGAAAAGAGTCAGATGGCGATGTACTGTTTCGGTCCTATGTGACATAGTGAGTTAAAAGAATGGAGCTAAGTAAATGAACCTACAACATGATACTATTTATCCACACCTTTCAATGAGATTTCAAATATTTAAATTTGAAAAAAAATCTAGTTCCTTTTCAATTTCCATTTTTTTTCCCTGACACTCAAAATTAAAAACACAAATATTCAACTTCTATACCCAACATGTTTCTATTCAAGTAATCCCCCCCCCCTTTTTTGTTTTTCCCTTCAGCCAAAACAGGGCCACTGTTGGATACGCCAGACATAGATAAGCCTCCTTAAGTCGCAGCACGTAAAAGAAGGGGAGGCTATCGGTTAAGAAACACTACGGCCGATTGTATCAAGAAGAATTATTGAAAAAAATATAATCCAAAAGGGCAGTAACTCTTTCAAATGTGAACTGTGTGCTGCCTCTTTTTTAAAAAAAAAAAGAACAAAAGAGAAAGCAACTCCTGCCAGCTAATTCATTTCCTTCTAATTAGATATCAGAATGGTTTACATCCCCTTGACGTTTTTAATCAAACTCCTTTTTTAAATTTCTATGCATATATTTGAATTTGACAGAAAGAAAAGAGTCGAAGAGAAAAGAAGCCCCGACGCTAAAAAAAAAATTGAAAGGGGAAAGAATCCAATTTTGATGACATCTCTATAAGATGCCAAGCTATCAAAAATATTTCCAAGACTTCAATTTTTTTCTTAAACAACCCTCCCCAATTTTACAGGATACGACATAAGATGTTGGATTTTATTTTTAGAGCTTTTGCCATTTATAAAGCGGTAAGTTCTAAGTTTCTGGGTTTCTTTACTTTGATGTATTAGATATAGTTTAAAAAAAATAATAATTAATAACCCAATGTTTTTATTGAAATTCTTAATTGTGTATTTAGATCTAGCCCTATTTAGTGCGATGCGTCACACGGTAAGATAGCTCTGACAAAAAAGCAAGCGACAAAATGGATCCCCAAAATAAAAATAAAAACATATAATTGTGAAAAAATATCTTATTTTATATAATACAGACGTTACTTCAAAAAAGAAGATGATTACGTCCTACGCGTCATGTATTGAGTCATGCTTATTAACCTATGACCTAAATTCTGCCAAGTCACTGGTTTTCCTGGCTAGCTCAGGCAACCCATTCCATGCTCTAATAGCGCTAGGGAAGAATGAGCATTTCTACAAATTTGTCCTAACATATGGGATGAGGAATGTGCCTTTATCTTTGTGTCTTTCGGAGTATTTTATTGCATTTTGTTTTTGTATTTGAAGATTATGGTTCAGTGTTTTATGTATAATTGCTACTTTACTTTTGAGTCTTCTGTCCTGAAGGCTTTCTAAATTTAGTGATTTTACTAAAGGTGTTACTTTAGTCAAATGTGAATATTCGTTTGTTATGAATCTCACTGCTCTATTTTGTGTCTGTTCCAGTTTCTTAATGTTTTCTTGAGTTGAGAGGTCCCAAAAGGAGGATGCATATTCTTTTATTGGCTTTAACTAAGGTTAAATAACATTTTAGTTTTATGTTCTTATTTAATTTATAGAAATTTCTTTTGATAAACCCTAATGCTTTGTTTGATTTTTATTTTGTATAGCTTCATCAATATGGGGATTCCATTTTCATTTATACATCTAAGTATTTTGTGTTTTTAGTCTGTGTTACTGGTTTGCCATAAATAAGATAAGTGGAATTAATTTGTTTTAGTTGTTTTTGTTACTCTTAACAACTGACATTTTTCTGGGTGGAAAGACATGCTCCAATTTGATTCCCATTTCTGTAATTCATCTGATTCTCTTTTGTAAAATATCTGTGTCTTGTGTTGTTTTTATTGTTCTATTTATCATGCAATCGTCTGCAAATAATCTGACTTTTGTTCCTGAACTAATGCAATTTGGTAAATCATTTATGTAAATTAAAAATAGTAGTGGACCTAAGACTGTTCCTTGAGGTACAACTGAGTTTACTGTTGATGGTGTTTATTTAAAGCCATTTATTATTACAGTTTGTTCTCTCCCTATCAAAAAATCTGCAATCCACTGATGCAATGAACCATCAATGCCAAAATATTTTAATTTTTTAAGCAAACTATGGTGGTGAACTCTAATAATATAGCATCTATTTGTTCGTTATATCTAAACCTTTTGAAAAATCATCAATTAGTCCTATTTAATTAGTTGTGTTTCACATGATCTATATTTCCTAAAGTCAAGTTGGTATGGAATAAGACATTATGTTTATCTAAGTGGTTTACAGTGTTACTACTTATTATGTGTTCTAGGATTTTACATGTGATGCTGGTAAGTGATACTGGTCTGTAGTTTCCAGGGATGGATTTTTCTCCTTTTTTAAATAGGGGGGTGACATTAGCTTCTTTTGGGTCCCTTGGTATTCTCGTTCGCTATTTGTATCCGTTATATTTTTTCTTTCGCTATTTTGTGAGCCTATCTGTTCGGGGCTATTTCGTAGCACATTGAGAGAGAACTAATAGCTATAATTCAGAATCAACTGCTTTATAAAGGCGGAACTGACTTTTCAATAATGTTATGTTACTTGTGTTTAGTGTGCTTCCTAAAGGCAATTCTATTGGTCTTTCGCATACGTCACTCTGTATACACTTCTGCTATCAAATGACGTAATCTCAGTGTGGCGACGATTTGAAAACTTTTTTTTCTGGCCTCGATTTGAAAACGGGTCAAGTGTAAAAAAGTATTTTTTCTTATGTTAATTATATTTCCCCCACTACTTTTCTATATTCTCTAAGGGATTCTCGACTTAAAGCTAAGGAAATTAAAAGCAGACCATCGCTGTGTTATTTCACGACGTCCTGACTGACATTTGGCCTTAAAGAAACAAACATCCTCCTCCTCATCTGCTTCATCCCCTCGCTCACCCCTCCCATATTCACAAACAACTTGTAAACAAAACAAATGTACCCCAAACAAATTCTACTTCCGTAGCGTGTACAATTCTTTGACCAGATACACACGTAGTTCGCGTTTTGAAGGCAAACAAACAAACACATATCTGTCCAAGCTAAATCGTAAATCAGATACAGGAATCTTCCGTGCTAATATATGTCATCAAAACTCTCTACAAATCTCTATGTTCCTAGGAGATGGGGGGGGGGGGGGGGGAAGGTAAAGCAAAACATTTTGTAGTAGGGAGTATCTTGAAACTCAACTTTCTGTGTCATTTATTTTCACTTTCCAAGCATTCAGTTTTGGCCTCTGGCCAAAACGAAAAAGAAGAAGAAGAAACTAGCCGAGAAAATGAATCTGGATATGCCATCTTGGTTATTTGCTTTACCCTTCTTATCGATTCATTTGTACGTTTACAGCTTTTGCTTGACTATGTAAGGGGATGTTGTTGGCTAAGTTCATATCCAGGATTTCAGGACACAAGATTTATCTATTTGTTTGCTTAAACTCCGGGGATAGTTTTAGCGTTCTCCGAGGAGATCTTAAAGGTCTACAGGGGCATGGAAAGTAGAGTTCCGCCGTTCGCATTGACGAGGGTGTTATGTGGGCAGCACAATAAGCTGCCTAATTTATTTTCCCCAATAGGTGTACATTTTAACTTTACAGCCATGCACTTCAAGGAGGGCATTAACTTAATTATTTGAAGGAGAAAGTCCAGAGATTTAATGATTTATTTTGATTATAGAGTACACATTCGGTCAACATTATAGCGGTGGCGCAGCTAGATAATTGCCATAATTTGGTGGCCTGGGAGGCTTGACCTCTTTGGGGCCCCTGCATTTTACATTCTCGGATCAAGTTAAAGCTTTGCACAATTATTCATTTAACCCGACAAGAATCAAACAAAAAATTAATCAATTAATTGTTCCAGATTGATTACTTTGTTTGATATTGAAATAAGAGGAATAAATGCTACTTAATGAGAGATGATGATGTATGTATGGATTTAATCCTTTTATTACGTTTCAACATGATTATTCTGGAACTTCCAAAAAAGTTGAAATTCTGCATAATTATTCATAGTGAATGATAATACACGAGTTAATCTATAATTGACCAATAACTTAATTATTTAGTACTAATTAATTTATTTTGTTTTGTATAGCAGAAATGGAGCTAAAACATGTAATTTTCAGATAAATAGCAGCAATAAGTTGTTCTATCCCTAATATAAGCTTTGTTTTTAAAAAGTATTCTTTTTTCTATTGCTTGTTTACCTTCTTTTATGCTGCTGTTTTTTTTCCCAGTCTACAAGAGAACAAACTTATTTGGTATGCTCTTCTGACTTTTTCAAGTCATACAAAATCTTTTCCCTTCGTGAACTCTGGATCTGCGCACGCAATACCAGTTTAATAAAGGGTGTTCGCCCCTGTTGGACGTCTGTGACCCTGTGACATAACATCTCCTGGATGCCCAGCAATAAAGAAGTTGACCCCGTAAGTTCTTGCTTTATACAAGATGACCTTTTCACCACAGTATGAGTTTACATGCCAGGTTGTTACCGCATGACCTACCAAGGGAAGTGAGTGACGAGCACCTCCAGGTCAGGGAAAGATTTTATCCAAAATGATAAAATATCTTGTCAGATAAAATGTGATTTAAGTCAGGCCTGTTAGGCCTCAAAAAAAAAACAAGAGAGAAAAAAAGTGTAATATAAAGTTGTTCCTCTTGACAAGCAAGAGAGAGAGGGAAAGGGGAGAGAGATGAAGAAGAAGAGAGGAGAGAGATAGAGAAGTTGAGTGAAAGAGGAGTTATACAGAGAGAGAGAGAGAGGGATAGAATGAGAGAGTGTGAGAAAGTGAGAGATAGAATATGGGCGAGGGTAAAAAGGTGGGAGAGAAATTGAGAGAGGTGGATTGAGAAGGGGAGGGGGAGGAATAAGAAGGGAGAGATGTGGAAATAGAGATAGAGATGTGCAAATAGAGATGTGGAAATAGAGATAGAGATGTGGAAATAGAGATAGAGATGTGAAAATAGAGATAGAGATGTGGAAATAGAGATAGAGATGTGGAAATAGAGATGTGGAAATAGAGATAGAGATGTGGAAATAGAGATAGAGATGTGGAAATAGAGATAGAGATGTGGAAATAGAGATAGAGATGTGGAAATAGAGATAGAGATGTGGAAATAGAGATAGAGATGTGGAAATATTGAGAGAGAAGGAGGGCGGAAGAGAAGAAGAAGGAGAAAAGGAGAAAGGCAGAGAGAGAGAGAAAGAGACAGAGAGGAAGATGGAGACAACTCTTCTGAGAATCTTTACGTGAGTTGAAAGTTGAAAACGTGTTATTTCAATCCATATATGATGAAAAAGTTCCAGTGCTAAATTCGTCAATATAACAACAACAATAGTTTAAAAAAACCATAACGAAGATGGCATAAGTAAAGAAATTAAACAAAAAGAGAAACCAAGGTTACAAACACAGTTTGAGTGGAAACACAAATTTGAAAATCGGCCCAGAAGTGGTCCTCCCAGGCAGGTAAAAAGGAAGGCTTCAATATTATCAGAATGAAATTCTATCAATGACAAATGACAGAAAATAATGGAGAAAAAATGGTTAACAGATCTTGTGTTGTGCCCCAGCAGACCAAAGGATAGGTGAGAGTGAGTATAAAGTTAGATGTGAACCTGGCCTAACTGATGTCTTATTAGAATATCTAATTGATCTAATTGTTTTGTAAAGGGCAAATCTCTTAATCAAATCCTCCAGAATAAAACATTTACGTAAAAAAAAAAATCAAAAAAATATTTTTTTTCTTTGATTAGGTATTATATGTTACCACGCTGCTCTGTAGTTTACGAGATATGAAAAACTACTTATTAATTCTTGTTTTAAATCGTGTTTGAACTATATGCATAATAAATAGATTTTTTCTCTTTAAAATACAGTAAACATTTTTATGTGTGTAAGTATAGTACTTAGTATAACAGAACTTACAATAACTTAACAATACAAATATAAAAAAAATATTTGACAAAAAATCAACAACCGTTTGCATAATCGTATTCCAAATTTGGTGTTTATATTGTGCCTCTAACAAAGAGCCTCCGACGGACAGACGGACAGACAGGCCACACAAAACTAATAGCGTCTTTTCCCCTTTCGGGGGCCGCTAAAAACACCTCATCAGCACCTTTTATACACCCCCACCACATCCATCACTTGTTTTACATTCACCCACAAACAAATCTTGTGGCAGATTCAACGGAACATTTTACCACAACTCCAGAATTGTTTGCATCATATAAAGAGCAATAACCTGCATTTTAATTGAAGCCAGACTTGTTAGAGTTAACCGCCCCTGGCCTGGACAACACCCATTTGTTTTAATTGCGTCTGGCTGAACTTTGCACTTGCTTAATTACTCTTTCAAAAATACACTTTGAAGTCTGAATCAGCTCATGTTAAAATGAAAGGAAATACAAACTTGCAACTTTGTCTGTAATGGATAAGATAAGATGTCTGTAATTGATAAGATAAGATGTCTGTAAATTGATAATGTAAGATGTTTTAATGGATAAGATAAGATGTCTGCAGTTGATATAATAAGATGTCTGTAATTGTTAAGATAAGATGTCTGTAATTGATAACATAAGATGTCTGTTATTGATTATACATAAGATGTCTGTAATGGATAGGATAAGATGTCTGTACTTGATAAGATAAGATACAATATGTCGCGAGGATTTTTAAACAAAATGTTTTTGTTTTTGGCAAAGAGACGTACAAAACTTGACCTGGACAATCTCCAGATTTTTCTTTTTCTTTTTTAGTTTGTTTTTTTGTTTTTGTTTTGTTTCTGGCTTGGTCATGACCTCTGAGTTACGTACATCACGTGATGGGGCACGTACGAGGTAGATCTAACAACAGAAGCTGGAAGATACTCGGTAGATTTGTTTGGCCTGGGTTTGAAGCCAGACATGATGCGTTGAACGTCTGTCATGCCCGTGTTGAGCATAAGTGTGTCCATTGCTTCAAAGGCGTGTCCAGACAGCATTAGACCTATTTCATACCTGGGGTGTTATGGGCGCGCGCGCGTGTGTGTGTGTGTTTATTTGGTGACTCCTTGGCCCACCAGGGAGGGCAAATTCCACCCACTGACCAGGCTGTAAGTTTTCATCATATTCTGGCTATAATTCAAAAAACAGAAATGGAAAAGTGGTTTGAGTGCTGGGACAAGTCCCAAAAAGCCCGTGGAGTCTGGGAGCGCATGAGGCGCCCTGACAGCACTTCCCCGTGGTGGAAGCTGTCCAGGCCTGAGCAAGCTGATCTCCCCTTGACTTGCTGATCTCCCCTTGACTTGCTGATCTCCCCTTGACTTGCTGATCTCCCCTTGACTTGCTGATCTCCCCTTGACTTGCTGATCTTCCCCAGACTTGCTGATCTCCCCTTGACTTGCTGATCTCCCCCAGACTTGCTGATCTCCCACAGACTTGCTGATCTCCCCCAGACTTGCTAATCTCCCCGAGACTTGCTGATCTCCCCTTGACTTGCTGATCTCCCCCAGACTTGCTGATCTCCCCCAGACTTGCTGATCTCCCCTTGACTTGCTGATCTCCCCTTGACTTGCTGATCTCCCCTTGACTTGCTGATCTCCCCCAGACTTGCTGATCTCCCCCAGACTTGCTGATCTCCCCTTGACTTGCTGATCTCCCCCAGACTTGCTGATCTCCCCGAGACTTGCTGATCTCCCCTTGACTTGCTGATCTCCCCTTGACTTGCTGATCTCCCCCAGACTTGCTGATCTCCCCTTGACTTGCTGATCTCCCCTTGACTTGCTGTTCTCCCCCAGACTTGCTGATCTCCCCTTGACTTGCTGATCTCCCCTTGACTTGCTGATCTCCCCTTGACTTGCTGATCTCCCCCAGACTTGCTGATCTCCCCCAGACTTGCTGATCTCCCCCAGACTTGCTGATCTCCCCCAGACTTGCTGATCTCCCCCAGACTTGCTGATCTCCCCTTGACTTGCTGATCTCCCCTTGACTTGCTGATCTCCCCCAGACTTGCTGATCTCCCCCAGACTTGCTGATCTCCCCCAGACTTGCTGATCTCCCCTTGACTTGCTGATCTCCCCTTGACTTGCTGATCTCCCCCAGACTTGCTGATCTCCCCCAGACTTGCTGATCTCCCCTTGACTTGCTGATCTTCCCTTGACTTGCTGATCTCCCCTTGACTTGCTGATCTCCCCTTGACTTGCTGATCTCCCCTTGACTTGCTGATCTCCCCTTGACTTGCTGATCTCCCCGAGACTTGCTGATCTCCCCTTGACTTGCTGATCTCCCCTTGACTTGCTGATCTCCCCCAGACTTGCTGATCTCCCCTTTACTTGCTGATCTCCCCTTGACTTGCTGTTCTCCCCCAGACTTGCTGATCTCCCCCAGACTTGCTGATCTCCCCTTGACTTGCTGATCTCCCCTTGACTTGCTGATCTCCCCCAGACTTGCTGATCTCCCCCAGACTTTCTGATCTCCCCCAGACTTGCTGATCTCCCCCAGACTTGCTGATCTCCCCCAGACTTGCTGATCTCCCCTTGACTTGCTGATCTCCGTCTCGACAGGTCTGAGAAACCAAAAATTCTTGACCTGTATGGCGACATTTATGCACTACGCAAGACAGCAGTGTTTCCGTCCAGGGCTTTTGCAAGAGAGGATTTGAGCCTCTCAAGCGCTCACTCTAATGGAGTTTGATGAGTGGATCTGAGCCTCTCAAGCGCTCACTCTAATGGAGTTTGATGAGTCGATTTGAGCCTCTCAAGCGCTCACTCTAATGGAGTTTGATGAGTGGATCTGAGCCTCTCAAGCGCTCACTCTAATGGAGTTTGATGAGTGGATCTGAGCCTCTCGAGCGCTCACTCTAATGGAGTTTGATGAGTGGATCTGAGCCTCTCAAGCGCTCACTCTAATGGAGTTTGATGAGTGGATCTGAGCCTCTCAAGCGCTCACTCTAATGGAGTTTGATAGTGATGGTGACTGTGGGAAGAAGTTAGCTACTGGTTCTGAATGATGCAATATAGGTGCAGAGGCGTAGTGGGCAAAACGAGCGCCCCGGGGCAAGGTACATTATTGGCGCACTCCCCCCCCCGTTCTCCATGAGCATCACATAGAAATATAGGCTGCCTGCCCCTCTTGCCTCCCTCTCACTACGCCCCTGATAGGTGGCCTTGTCGTCAGCGGTCTTAGTTAAGACAGACGACTTCAGAACGTGAGATTGAAAGCAGGTATTATGTATTGAGCTGGATTTTGTTGAAAATATAATTTTAAAATTGTATATTACTGCTAAGCTCTAGTCTATTTATTGCATTTCATCACAAGCTGCTTTTGCCTGTATCATAATAAAAGCAAATGTTTAATATTGCTCACGAAAAATGTTAATGAAGTTTTACAAGTCAAGATATAATAAGCCTATAGCGGTTTAGTTGTCTACAAGCATTTCGGTGCTACAAGTCAACGACCGTCAATAATATGGGTGAAAAACTGAAAATATATAGTTTTATGGTGCATCCGGTGTATGAAATATAGACAGTGTTGACAAGTTAACTGTTTTAAAAAGTATTATATTTAATTTGTATTATTATTGTTATTAATTTTTATTTTGTAGCTCATCATCATCTGTCCCTGGACTTGCGTCAAGAAAAAGAAAAAAGAAAAGGGGAAAAAAAGCGGAAAACGAAATAAAATAAAATAAAGAAAAAAGAAGCATTGATAAAGAATGCTTACCCTTCGACCTTCAGGATTTATCTGACCTTGTATTGGATTGCCACCCATAAATTTGTCTTGGGGAAATATTACTTGAACAGGGAGCTGAAAGGTCGAGAGACAATGTCGTTTAAAGACTAATGAACTTTTTTATTTTTTTTATTTTTGCGAGTGAGCTAGTGAGTTAGTGAAAGGAAGAGGGCATTGAGCAGAGATGAACGATAAATTTAAAAAAAAGGGGGTGGGGCGTTTGGTGAGAGATGTATAGAAAAGGGCACTGGTTATTGGGTGAGCGATGAATCAAGGGCATTGGTATTGGGTGAGCGATGAATCAAGGGCATTGGTATTGGGTGAGTTATGAATAAAGGGCATTGGGTATTAGGTGAGCGATGAATCAAGGGCATTTCGTATTGGGTGAGGATGAATCAAGGGCGTTGGGTATTGGGTGCGCGATGAATCAAGGGCATTGGGTATTGGGTGCGCGATGAATCAAGGGCATTGGGTATTGGGTGCGCGATGAATCAAGGGCATTGGGTATTGGGTGAGCTATGAATAGAAAAGGGCACGAGTTAATGTTTGAGCACTCAACATAAGAGGGCATTTGGTATTGAGTGGGTGATATTTGAGGTGGAATGCATTCGATAAGTGATGACATGAGAAGACACCTTTGCACTGAGTGTCAAGAGAAGACTACTAGGTACTGGATACTGTCAAGAGAAAACTACTGGATACTGGATACTGAGTGTCAAGATAAGACTAATAGGTACTGCCTGGTGCTGGATACTAAGTGTCAAGAGAAGACGATTGGGTACTGGATACTGAATGAGATATGAATGTACGAGAGTGTAAGGCATAGTGTAGCCAGGAAGTCATGAATAAGTTAGGGTAGTAATCGTTTGGGAGAGCGATAATGGAAAAAAAAGTTTTTTAGGTCAGTGTTGAAAAAAACGTCTTCTCGTATTTTACATTCATACCATCATTTGATAAACGCTTGTCTTCCGGCCCGAGGAAGAGGGGTGGACTCGAGTTTGATTTCCAGGATATTGAGCTTACAGATTTTTAGGACAGCATTGATTCCACCTAGACCTAATGGGTATCCGACGTCCTTTTGGAAAGTCAAGGCAGTTGGTCGTTGTGCTGGCCACATGGCAACTCGTTAACCGTCGGCTTTCCATCATCCTCCTCTATAGATCGAAAAGTCTGAATGAGGCAACCTTTACTTTACATCTGTACTATAATGTCATTTCATACTCTCCAGCTCCTCACAGCTATGGAACCATTTGATCGATGGCTCGCTGGCCTTGATAACATAAAAGAATCATTTAAAATTCCATTAGTAGTGTTCAGCGATTTCAGACCTTACGAATTTATAAGATTCAAAATATCGACACTAAGAAACAGGAAAATTCAAGTCGATGTTTCTTTTAAATGATAAGAAATTAAACTTTTTTTTTAAAGCAGAATATTGACAAATATTTGCTTCCTTGTGTCTTTAACTGATGCACGAATAATAACAGTATATTTTATAAGAAGTAGTGGAACTTTAGCAGTAATTTTATAAGCTGTGACTTCTATAATTGTAACTTTTTAAGCTGTGACTTCTCTATCAGTAACTTTATAAACTGACTTCTCTAACAGTAACATTATAAGCTGTAACACTATAACAGTAACTTTATAAACTGTGACTTCTCTAACAGTAATAAATTAGCTGTGACTTCTCTAACATTAACTATATAAGCTGTGACTTCTCTAACAGTAACCCAATAAGCTGTAACGTCTCTAACAGTAACTTTATAAGATGTAGCTTTTATAACAGTAACTTTATAAGATATAACTTCCATAACAGTAATTTTATAAGCTGTGACTTCCCTAACAGTAACGTGTATAAAATTGGCTTTTCCTAATTATAAATTCCATTTAGGAGATACACACACGCAGACAGAAAAATGTAGCTGTTTTGTTTTAAACACATGAACGTTTTATTTTCACGCTACATTTAGTTTTAAGGCTATTTCCAAACATCTTAAGAGGGACGCGTGTCCTAAACGTACGACGTTTGGGTTGGATAAATTAATCTGGAAAGATGTAGAAAGTTGTGTGAATGTGTGTGTGTGAGAGAGAGAGAGAGAGAGAGAGATTTGGAGAGTGAATGTGTGGTATACAGAAGAAAGCTGCATATAAAAGAAGAGCAGATTTAAAATCGAATCAATGTCGGTCCAAAATGTCACCTAAAAACTTTTTTTTAAAATTTTCACAAGCATAATTATTGGTTTCAACCATTGCCAATACACCAATAAACATTATGTATAGACAAGTTCTGTTATTGACTTAAGAGATGCACGCTTGATTATTGAACGCGCCTCGTGGTCTTTTACTCATTAATTTGTGGAAAATGAATAATATTTATAGTTTATATTTTTTACTTTATATCCTATAGCAGTGATCCCCTATTTTTTTGTCCTTAACGGAACACTTCGCACATTCTAAGTATTTAGCGAACATTT
>JAZGLO010006340.1:0-92026 GCA_036873155.1 Biomphalaria sudanica | reverse complement strand
ACACACTAATTTCTTTGACAGTTTGCACCCTTTAAACCGCAGTTACGTCAGATCTGGCAGAAGTGGTCAGCTCTTATAAAAAAACAGACGGTACTTCAAAAAAGAAAATGATTACGTCCTACATGTTAACCAATGACTTAATCTGCCAAGTCATTGGTTTTCCTGGCTGGCTCAGGAAACCAATTTCATGCTCTAATAGCACTTGGGAAGATGGAGCTTTAAGGCTAGAACAGAAAACTCCTTTGTCCTACTTTCAGTCAGAGTGTTTCAAGGTCACTTGTCATCACCGAAAAGGACATAGAAGCCTAATTCATAAAATGGTTGTCTTATGTGTGTGTGTATTTTACATATGCAAATATTGTTCATGTTTGCATCTATATTAATATTGTTCTAGTAGTAATGCTTAGAAGGACAGTTGTAGTCAAACTGAACTTCCATTTATTTGGAACAATATAATTATCTTGTCTTACCTTATCTTATAATATTATGGTGTGGTTTTAAAATGAAGATGTTGACATAGCTCTAAGGTATTATTACACCTCTCCTATTGCTAACATACTGAAACTAATAGACTGGTTTCCGACTTTCTTGAGTTTGTTGTAACTGTATTAAATCTCAAAAGAACTCAAACTGTATTCTCTAATCAAGACATCACATACTGGCCACTGCCTTCAGTAAAACATATTTCCTGTCAACCCCCCCCCCCCATTCCAACTGACCTATACAAATTTGCTTTTTACATTCACACACATACATTCATCAGTGACTTGTGACATTTAATTTTTAGTCCATGTCTGACTAAGTGAGCATACATAGGGATAGTCTAGACTTACTGTCCTTTTTAGTGGTTTGATTTATGAACTCAAGGCAAATATTTTTATTTTCTGTTCTGAATGTTTTTATTGAACCAAAAATATTAGTGCTCTCCTCATTTCACCCTTCCCACTAAATACAAAAACAACAACAAAAAGTGAAAACAATAACTTATTAACAGTTAGTAGAATGTTTTATTGCGACTACTTAGACTAATTAAAATAGCATCGTATATCACTCGCACACAGCTACCATCTCTTAAAGAACTTTTTCATGATAGATGTGTTAGAAGGTTATCTGTCATCATTGAGAAGTACATAGAAGTCTAACTCATAAAAGCACTGGTTGTGTGTATGTGTTTCATGTTGGAATGTTGTTCTATATTGCTATTGTTACAGTAGTTACGCTAAGGTGGTCCATTGTAGTGAAACTGAATTTCCATTTGATTGGACAAAAAAAACTTATTTTTTCTTATTAAATTGAAGGAGATTATAATGTTGCTTTGGTATGTTCATCCTTACAACCATTTATGACTAAAATTAAATGACCTTCAAATGATCACTGCAACACTTAGAAAGCAGAGATTAACTTGAGAGTTAGCAGCCTATTTATTTCTTAGAAAACATTGTTTGTAGCACAATCATCAACAGCTTGAAAGCAAACAATGGAATGAATATCTTAGTGTGTCTCTGTGTTGGCTTGAAACAAAGCTGTTAAAATTCATTGAGTTTTTCTATTTCATTTCTCAGGTCTGGGTGGCTACTAAAGAAGGAACAATTCACATCTATTACCTGGCAACTAAACAACAATGGAAGACAATCAAAGCTCACGATGATGCTATCAGGTCACTGTGTGCAGCAGAGTCCAGGTACATAATGTCAGGTGAGTCAGTTCTATAGGGTAGATGTTAATTAAAAGTTTGATTCCAGTAATTAGCATTTGTCTAGTTTTTTGGATAGTGACTAGTTTTAAGTTTTGTAAACCTCTTTGTTTCCTTTACCCTTTGCTCATCTAGTAATAGTGACAGAAAAAAATAGTCTTTCAACCCCTTCTGCATCATTGAATACATTTGTAATTTGTTTGTTAACATTTTTGTTCTTAGAAAACATTTTTTTAAAATCTTTTTTTATGGCTTATGGAGATTTTGCTTTAAAAAAAAAAAATCATGATTGATCTTAATACTAGTCTTTCATTGTTCTGAAGAAGATGTGACCTTTGGGTAGAATGCAGTGCCAGAGGCAAATGTCCTGGGTTATAGTCCATAATTCCTGATTGTAGTGTAGATTATAGGTCAAATTTTAGTAGGACAAGAAACTCAGCTCATAGGGTATTCTCTATGAGAAATTAGAGACTCTTATTGTGTTGGCCACACAAACCTTTGTAAAGTGTAGGCCATGAACTTTTCTTCCTCTATCTGTTGAAGTTTCTGAGTGAAACTTTTTATGTGCTTGTTGAAACAGGGACATTATTATTGATACTTTTATTGAGTATATAAATGAAAAAAAACAAACAATTCCAATATATGATTATGTATGAATAATTATGAGATGATTATATGTTTGAATTCAGCTTTAAAATTTTCCACATGGTCAATCATATAAACACCTTTTTTTTTAGTATTTTGTTAAATTAAAAAAAAAATCATATTCTAATACCTTTATGAATTTTGTCTTGAACCAATTAGG
Organism: Biomphalaria sudanica; assembly: GCA_036873155.1. Taxonomy (NCBI): domain Eukaryota; kingdom Metazoa; phylum Mollusca; class Gastropoda; family Planorbidae; genus Biomphalaria; species Biomphalaria sudanica. Next base: position 89,528 of record JAZGLO010006340.1, on the reverse strand, counting down.
GGCAGGTTCTAAAGATGGCAAAGTGGCAATATGGAGTCCCAACACAGAGATCAGTGAACATGAGAATGGTGAGGTTGGGTCTTGATGGAGAAAGTAACGCAGATACTTTTTATTGTGCACAAAATCAAATATTGGAGTTAAATGTGCTTGATACCTTGAAAAAATTTCAGATTAGTTTTAAAATTTTTACATTGTAAGATTGTTTAACTCTTTCTCTCCTAATCGACTATACCATTGTTGATTCGACCTCATTAAATTAAATTAATGTTTAATTTTATAAACTTGACTTTGTGTTATATAAAAAGAGCATGAATTTCCCTTTCATTCTATACCAAATACATTTTCTGATAACAAACAAGAAAGCTATTGAAAGCTATTGAGGCTTAATCATAACAGGCTAGTGAGATAGTAATGAGCCAAATGAAGAATTCCTTTGAAACGTGGAAAATAATAACGGAAAGAAAAAGTTAACTGCTGTTTTGTGTGTACAATGTTCTATGCAGTCCAATACTCAGGTGTTAAATTGTATGTGCAGCTATTTCTACAACTATTTTTTGTTAACCCATTTGTTCTTTTTTTTATAAATCTTTTGAACTTCAGATGTTGACAGACTTAATAAAGTATCTTTTTTCTCTCTGGTGTCACTTGACACTTCAGTGATGGGCAGAGGTTGCAAATCAAACAAGGGGATACGTGCCGTACATATCCAAAGGCCATACTCAAGTATTTGAAATCTTTGGATTATTTAAAAAAAAAATCAATTGTTTCTACATAAAAGTTCCCCTCTCAGACCTTGAGATCTACAGTGCAGATGATGTAAAGGTCATCTGATTCTGTGGCCCACAGTTAACGCGGGTGTCATGTGGCCAGCACAACATCCAACCTCCTTTACTTTTCCCCAACTAATGTCAGGTACCCATTAGAACTGGGTGGACCCAGAGTCACCTAAAGATCCCGAAATTTAAAATCCTAGGATTTGAACCCGGGACCCCTGTTTCTGAAGCCAAGCACTTTACCGCTTTACTTTACCTCCATATCTTCATACATCTTTAGCTTTACTTCAAAATTTCCTGCAAACTTTCATTTTAATTAATGGTCATTTCCATTGCTGTATTTTTTTTGATACCAGTGCTTTAATTTTTTGTTCTACCCCAGAACTGTTCAGTTGAGCAGGACTCCCTAATGTTTCAATTCTATATATTTTTTATTTTTTTATTTTGTAAACTATTTTTTCATGGGGTGAAGAAGTTGAGGTGGCTATCCTTTCACTAATAAATCCACAACTTCATAGATCTGATTGTGTACCTGCTTTTGTTATCATTAGTTTGGGACATGCACTTTTTGAATCTTAACAAAATAATGAGTTTTTTGTACTTGGTGTTCAGGGAGTGTACATTATGAAGCTGTTTCTAGTCAGAAACATTGCTTGAAAGTGATGTTTAGTATTGATAAAAAAATTGAAGTGCCTTTTGTTTGAATACATTGATTACATTATTTATTGTAAAAATATTTGAGAATAAACACACTTTTGTGATATTCACAAAGATATTGCTCAAGACTGGATCACACTGGGACACTCTCATGAAGTGTTTGCTCTTTAAGTGTTCTTCAATTATTTCACAGAATACTCTTTACTTTTTGCTGCTATTTTTTGTTTTACCATTTTACATTTTGGGCATTTCTTCAGAGTTGAAGATTATTACATCCTAGTCCAAACCTACAGCAGGACCATGGGGGATGGGGCGGGCAGGATTCAAACCAAGTACCATTGAGATTCTAGTCCAGAGTGCATGCCACTTGACCAGACAATCAAAGAGAGTGACACGTTTGATGAAGCTATTTGGATAGGCAATCGCCATATTATATTTTTAAAATGAGGCCTGTTACTATATTGTTCAGACCTGTTTCTTGTGATGTGTGACAGTTAATGTTATCTTAGATCTGCAAGTTAAATCATTGTAAACAAAGCAGTAAGAAGAAGAATTGATCTGAGCTTAAACTGATATCATTGTAGTCTGCAAATTGTTCTGAGCTTAAACTGATATCATTGTAGTCTGCGAATTGATCTGAGCTTAAACTGATATCATTGTAGTCTGCAAATTGTTCTGAGCTTAAACTGATATCATTGTAGTCTGCAAAAAGATCTGAGCTTAAACTGATATCATTGTAGTCTGCAAATTGTTCTGAGCTTAAACTGATATCATTGTAGTCTGCAAATTGATCTGAGTTTAAACTGATATCATTGTAGTATGCGTCAGTATTATAAGATTGTTAATGGGTCATGTTCAGCTAAGAATGTTCAATATCAAGTTGATCACATTTATATGCTCTATGTCTAGATTTTAGATTTACATTCGAAAATTGGAAGAAAAAAAATGGGGACAAAGAGGGATGTAGATAAATTGTTGTGGGGAGAAAGAGGGATGTAGATAAATTGTTGTGGGGACAAAGAGGGATGTAGAAAAATTGTGGGGACAAAGAGGGATGTAGATAAATTGTTGTGGGGACAAAGAGGGATGTAGATAAATTGTTGTGGGGGCATTAAAGAAACCTAAAACAAGAAAATTAAAATGAAGAAAGGACTGGGAGAGATTTTAAAATACATTGACACTAGGATATATATTGATTACATTTGTCAACTAAATAATCAAAATTTCAATATATACATACAAAAGTAGTCAAGTCCCCTTTTCAGACCTTGTGATCTATATGTAAGATAATGTAAAGGTTTCTGTGACCATGGTTCATGAGGGTGTCATATGGCTAGCACAATGACCAACCGCTTTTACTTTCAAACAGCTAATGTCATGTACCCATTAGAGCTGGGTGGACTCAACTGGGCCCTTAAGATCCCAAAATTAAAAATCCCAGTTGTCACCAGAATTTGAACTTGGTACCTCACGGTTTGGAAGCCAATTGTTTTCCCTTCAGCCACCATGCCTCCTAAATAAGTACAGGTATTGTTATATCCAAATTATTTGTCAATGATAAGTAGAGGAGACATAGTTTATCAACACTCTCAGTATTCTATACACTGAATACACAGATATTAGGAACATTTTGTACTCTTACAAGTTAAGAGACATGTTATGCAATATAAGATTTATTAGCTTGTTAGGATACAGTCTTTAAAAAAAAAACAGAAGAAAAAAAATTATACTAGCTTCTTACATTTAAGACATAGTTTGCTAGCACTGTGCTACTCTAACGCTGGATGTCCCAAATTTGAGACTTGTTTATTGTTTTGAATTCAATGTTTCCATTATTTGCTAGCACTGTACTACCCTTACGCTAGATGTCCCAAATTCAAGACTTGTTTATTGTTTTGAATTCAATGTTTCCATTATACATCTCTAATAATCTGCTGTAATATTTATATAAGAAATTTGTATTTTATATGCATGTAAATTTGCACAAGTATTGGTATATTTCAAATGTCTGTAGTCTTGAAGCTAATGTTCTCCCTGTATCTCCATTGGTCTTGATTTTGTTTTTACAGAAACATTTGTTTATAAGTCATATTTGGAAATATTTTTTTTAAATTTTGTATTCATCTGAGTCTCAACCTCTTGCACAATTATTATTTTGAACATTTTTTTTTTTTAAAATAATTATACAAGCCAGATAAATATCCTTGTTTTTTTCTTACAATTTTTTACATTTTCTATTTTATTTTTTTTTACATTATTGTACATTCATTTAGCTCTACTTTATATGTCCTTGAAATGCATAACTTTAAGACATATCTTCCATAAAATTTTCATTAGTTGCTAGCCTTCGTCAATATTTTGTAATTACGTGACACATTTATTCATGTTTTTCTTCTCTATCCCACATTATATGTCTCTACGGCGTCAAGATCTCTAACATAAATAATACTGTTGTCCTCTTCTTTGGTCAGTAACTTTTACAGTAAACTGCCTGTTGTCACCTTAATTTGAATATGGTCCCTAAATTTACCTAGTCTGAATCACTAATAAAAAGTAAAGTTCCCCTTTCAGACCTTGCGGTCTATAGGGCAGGTGATGTTTAAAGTCATCTGTTTCTGTGGCCAGCACAACAACCAACCGCATTTACTTTTCCCCAACTAATGTCAGGTACCCATTAGAGCTGGGTGGACTCAAGAGGCGCCAAACGATCCTGAAATTTAAAATCCCAGTCTTCACCAGGATTCAAACCTGCAACCCAAGTTCAGAAGCCAAGTGCTTTAATGCTCAGCCACCGTGAATCACTAAACTAGAGTTATATTTGGAACCCCATTTAACTTTGATCTTCCATAGACTCTCATATATATCATATATGTAACACCAAAGATGACTTAACAAGGACATAATAATGAAAATTCCAAATGCTGCTTTGATAAACTTATCTCTGACTTACTCTCATGATGTATAAAACTTATCTCTGACTTACTCTCATGATGTATACTTGTTTGTTTTCACTCCTACTGTGATAAAAGAATTTTTGGCTACAGAGGCTGAGGTATGCTGAACTCAGGAACTCTGTATGTGACTTCACAATTGAAGATCTGTCAAAGGTCCAATAAGTTGTTAATGTTACAGATTTTCATTGTCTAATACGTTTTTATTGATACAGAGGTCCAACAAGTTTTTCTTTGTTCAATAACTTGTATCTCAGAAGTAGAAGAGACTATTCATTGGACTGGACTAAACACAATAAACTTTGTTATGGTTTAGAAACCAAGGAGTTTTCTTTTCAAAGCAACTTTGTATTATTTTTTAATTTATTGAATCAGTGGTTAAAAGTGGATAAAATGTGTGGGTTGATACAAGCGTTTGTGGAAGAAATGTGTGCATCGATAAAAGTGTTTGTGGATAAAATGTGTGTATTGATAAAAGCGTATGTTGATAAAATGTGTGTGTTGATAAAAGCGTATGTTGATAAAATGTGTGTTGATAAAAGCGTATGTTGATAAAATGTGTGTGTTGATAAAAGCGTATGTTGATAAAATGTGTGTGTTGATACAAATGGTTTGCTTTAATGCCAGTTGAAAAAGATTAAACTCAAAGAAAGCATTGATTGTAGTGGAACTCATTTTCTTTTGTCTGAATGTTTTGTTTTTAAACTAATTGTAATGAGATCATATTTAAATGTTTTTGTTTCTTGTTTTGTTTTTTTCTTTGGCAGTTACTTGTTTACTACTTGTAACAGTACATGTAATAGAGCAAAAATTAACTCAGATTCTGCACCTACCTATGTATTAAATATTGAATTGCTATTGAGGCCAAATGTTTAATACTAAGCATTATCATAGCCATACATCAGAATGACCTAATAATGCATAATGAGGCCTCAGAGGCTCATTCCAAGCCTAATACTGCATAATGAGGCCTCAGAGGCTCATTCCCAATGCACAATACATTGTTTTACGTGATGGGGCTTGTGATATCAATGTTGGAAAGTTTTGCAGTTGAAAATTGTATTCATCACTGACCTATGTGATAGATCTACATATTTTTGTTTTTTTAAGCTATCAGCTCCCTGTCTTGGCGTCCATCATTTTGCCTTCATTGATCTGTCTAGCCTGCAAGTCATTTATTTTCGGCCAATTGGGCCCTGACTTGAGCTGGCTCATTGCATCATAGTTGTAGTTAGTTATTATTCCTATATAGTTTTGTACTGTCAGTCTTTCCACTTTATAAAATAAATTATTTCATTTCACAAGCTGCGTTGTTGTCTTTTTTTTTCTCTTATGAAAAATATGTATTCAATATTTATTTTTAAACAAGAAAATATTTTTAAAAATACTTTTAAAAAATAAAGCTTATTTTAAGTTATTTCGTTTAGATCAATCTTGTAATTTAATTTGTAATAGATCTAGACTAACGATAATAAATCTCTGCAATTAGGAACATTTTTACGAATTGTTTTTGTTTAGCGAAATTTCTTGCTTTTAGCTTTCTGAATGCGCCATGATCCTATCACGTGACTGGACCAGTTCAAAAGGAGTAAAAGGTAGAAAGACGGGAGATCGCTTTTTAAATGTACAGTATTTATAAAAATAATTAAAAAAAAAAAGCCAATACTGTGCCAAAGAGCTGCTTATGAAAGTAGGTTTTATAGATACTTAAAAACATTTCGGGACTATTTTAACTTATACCACTTTCGCAGTCAAGAAAAAAATTCTTTCCCTTGTTTTGAGATACCAAACAATATAATTTATTACCAATAGCTAACTAATTGGTTATATTTGTTTTAATTGATTCGTGCGCTGACATTTAAAAGAAATAATTAAAATTTCAGCTTCCAAGATTGGGTGTAGGAAAAATAACGTGTACAAACTTTTTAACAGAGTGAGTTGATAAGCTTTGTAAAAAAAAACGGAAACTTCAATTCTTATAATGAATTATTCTTATGGAGAAAAGCATTGAATCCATAAGTTACATCTAGCTAAGATTGACTCAAGAAAGTCGAAAGCATTGAATCCATAAGTTACATCTAGCTAAGATTGACTCAAGAAAGTCGAAAGCATTGAATCCATAAGTTACATCTAGCTAAGATTGACTCGAGAAAGTCGAAAGCATTAAATCCATAAGTTAAATCTAGCTAAGATTGACTCAAGAAAGTCGAAAGCATTGAATCCATAAGTTACATCTAGCTAAGATTGACTCGAGAAAGTCGAAAGCATTGCTATTTGTCTTTGTATTAAAAACATTTTGACTTTGAATAATCAAAAATATTCTTCATCTCTATTATTCTGGAAGACGTTTTGTTCTATAAATAATGCATTACACGTAACAGAACATTACCAGGTAAGCGGCGATATTCTAACCACATGCGCACACCAATTTCACTTACGTTTTTTTTGCTTGTTTTTGTTATGGTTCAAGCTTCCATGAATGTCCAATAGAGTCTATAAAGCAATGCCTTCGATTCCGAAAATTCTGGATGAGTACAGCTGCTAGTAGGCCTACAACATGACAATGTAGACCAAGTTGCGACCTACATATATTCTCCGCATTTGAGTTAGACAAGGCTGTTGTTCCCCGTGGGACAATTCAAATTCTATTTTCACAGTTTACGCATTACTATAAATTAGGTTGAAAAATTATTTTATTATGATCAATAGCCAACAGGGCTTTTAAAAGGTGCAACAACATTGGTGGTGAAAAGCTGACTAGTGTCAGTAGTTTTAAATACCTCGGAGCTATCGTTTCAGATGAAGGAACCAAACCCGAACTACTGGTCCTAAAGGCACAGTCCACAGCTTACCTTTACCTTGACCTATCCCTTAGTCGATCGGACCGTTGGGGCACCAAGCAAGACTTGTCGACCGTCTTTCTCCATTCCTCCCTGTCTTTTGCCTTGTCTTTTGTCCACAACAGCGCTTGCAAAACTCAAAACAATATGGAAAGACAAAAAGCATAACCCTCGGCACCAAAATCAGACTGATGCACTCCCAGGTCATGGTCACATTCTTATATGCTTGTGAGTCTTGGACGCTGACTGTAGAGCTAGAGACGAGGATCCTAGCAATGGAATTGAGATGCTACAGAAAGATCCTAGGTATCACATTTAAAGACCGCATCACAAAGAGATAAGAGAAAGGGTTACTGCATTGATCCGACCCCCACGATGTCCTGCTAACTGTTGTAAAAAGGTAATAAAAAAACGCAAATTAAAACCCATTAGCCATATTACAAAGTCTTTGGGGCTTGCATAGACCTTTCTTTAGGAAACGTTACCAGGAAAAAGAAGAAGAAGCAGACAGAGAAAGCGATGGGAAGACAACATCAAAGAATGGACAGGCCTGTCGTTGTAAGAGGTTCTATCCAAGGCAAAAGACAGAGAGGAATGGAGAAAGACGGTTGACAAATCTTGTGTGGTGTCCTAACGATCCAACAGACTAAGGCAGTGATGCCCAACCTAAAACACGGCCAGCGGGCCATTTTCGTTTCCGACACTTGTGTCGCGGGCCACATGACCGAAAAGGTACAAAACACGAAATGAAATTGACCTGAAACATTTTTATTCGAAACCTGTGGCTTACGTAATGGGGTATTTGAAGTTGATCTTTGTTTGTACGCGTCGGAAAATGGGTTCATGTTCTACTTAAATGTGAATATCAATTATCATTGTAGCTATTTTACCACCGACTGATTTATTTGTCTCGTTTTGGTAAATATTCCCATCGATCTTCCTATTTCTAGACGCAGTTTAACAATTTTTTATTTGCGGCTTAAAGCAAGAATGGCGACATATTTTTTTTTTTATATTTATATTTATAATGCCGTTTATATGTTTAATTTTTCTTTACAAATCAAATATTTTGGATTATTATCTTGGAATCTTGGAAGCGCCCATCCATCGGTCAGTCTGAACAACTGTTCTGTTGGTGGAAGATAAAGCAGATGTAATCATCTTCTTTTTTTTTTTTGAAGTAACGTCTCTATATTATAAGATAAGATAAATTTGTTGCACCTAATAACGATGGCTTGTATCCCTAACCGCTTGGGCTAGCAGAGCGAGGTCAAGTACATCGGGGAAACTCCATCATAATCTGTCTCCGTGCCACATCAGCCATGATGGAGTTTCATCCAAAACAGAGAAATGGCATGTGGACAGTGACATATTTGTAGGGGAGGGGGGCTTTCCCCATCTCCGTCAATACAATGCACTTAATGTCTAGGCTATCCAACGGCGGGGGGGGGGGGGGTCTCTGTTTTGCTTCCCTATTGGGCTAATCGTCCCATCTAACGACCGTTTTTACCACGTTGTGGTATTGCCTGGGTGAAGTACCACTACATGAACCAACAGTGTTCTGATAAGTACTTCGTTCACACTTGCAACATCGACACATGTTTGTCAACAACTTTTGGACAACAAGCGCATTGAGCAATCTCACGGGGCAGTGTTCGTATATAAAGAACGGTACATGCAGTCTTATGGGATAGTGTTTCACTAATGCAAAGTGGAAGTTTAGCAACAACAAAAAGCTGCCAAGGCCCAAAAAGCTGCCAATGCCCAAAAAGCTGCCAATGCTCAAAAAGCTACCAAGGCCCAAAAAGCTGCCAATGCCCAAAAAGCTGCCAATGCTCAAAAAGCTGCCAATGCTCAAAAAGCTGCCAAGGCCCACAAAGCTGCCAATGCCCAAAAAGCTGCCAAGGCCAATAAAAGCTGCCAAGGCCCAAAAAAAGCTGCCAATGCCCAAAAAGCTGCCAAAGCCCAGAAAAGGATGATGTGCGATTGCTCTGGTCGTGGACTATTTGTCTACCCTTTTGATTTTGTTTAGGATGCGATCAAACTTCACTTGCACAGAATAAGGAAATGACACTTGATGTAGCAGACACAAATAATAAGTTTAATGTAAGCAATAACACCACATAGTGAATATGATACACAATTGAATTCAGGAATGATCAGTATTAATCCTTCATAGAAACATGGCGAATATAATAATAACTTACTTAGTAACTGTTTTTACTCCTTGTATCAACTGTCTACCACTAAGTAACTCTCACCACTCTTTCTCTCAACCTGTCTACTACCAACTCCTTAAGCAACTAACTGCCCTTAACTCTAGTTCACTCCAGGCTAAAAGTGTTCACCTTAGGGCAACATGAGTTGTGAATAACATTCACAATATAAAAATAGGGTTTCTACACTATGACACCAACTTTGAGGTGGTGACAGATACGATAACTTTTTATGATGATTGAAATGGAATCGCAGACCTATATATCTTCTATATTTCTATGTCTATGTGTTGAACTCACTCGAGCACTGATATATATATATATACACAACGGAAAGAGTAACAAGAAAAACATTTTTAAAAAAACTAAAAAAAGAAAAAAAAAAGGCTTATACGAAGTGTAATTGTATCAATTAGTTTGGATCAGTCATGTGATTAACTTTGTAATAAATCTATGCGATCAATATTTGTTTCAATTGTTTTTGTTTAGCGCTCATTCATGCTTTTAGCTTTCTCACTACGGTATGCTCCTATCACGTTTATTAAACAAGTTTGGAAAATGGAAAGTGGGGGGGGGGAGGAGGGGGAAAGAAAGAGGTATTTGGATTTTTGGGTCTATTTGACCGTAAATGTTTTTTAAAACAATAAACAAAACAAGATAAAATTTAAAAAAAAGGAAACGAACTGAATACAAACTTGTGGCTCTCGCCTCCTCGCGCCGACTTGCTAACCATTCTGCTAGTCAGATACTTATGACTATGAGAAAATTGTGTAAATATATCTTGTTTGTCTCAATTTAGAGCGGCTATCTAAAAAGAGCACTAATTTTGCTTAGACCTATTCCACGACTTCAGTCAAGGACAATTTCTTTCTCTTGTTCTAGATACCAAACAAAATAATTACAAATAGTTAATAAACTAATTTGTTAATTTAAAAAAATTGATTCTTGTGTTGCCAGGTAAAAGACATAATCGCGCAAAATTTTAGCTTGATATGAGATTGGGTGTCGGAGAAATAACGTATACAAACTTTCTACCATTCAGACAGACAGACAGAGGGAGTTGATATAAGCTTTGTGAAAAGTAGACTCCAGTAATATGTAGATCTAGTAACTACTTGCTGTGTTTGTGACAAAGAGATGCCGGGTAATGACTAAAAGCTTACTATGATTAAGCAAAGTCACGTGATTTATAAAACAAAATACAAGGATGTTAGTTTGAAGTGTTGAAATGGGCGTTCACTTACTGTCAAGTTGTTTTGACCAGATGCAGTCTAATTTTATTTATTTTTCAACTAATCCTTTGACCACCTTCTTTCACCCTTCATTTATCCCTTAGTCTGTTGAACCGTTGGGGCACCACACAAGATCTTTTGACCGTCGTTCTCCATTTCTCTCTGTCTTTTGAAGTGGATAGAATCTGTTTCAATGGCAGGCCCGTCCATTCTTTAACGTCTTCTCATCGCTTTCTCTCTTCTTTGTCCTGTTCCCTGTAGGAAGGCCTTAACGAGCCCTGAGGAATTTGCGATATAGCCATAGAGTTTTTGTTTGTGTTTTTTTGACAGTAGGGCCTGCTTAGTCATCATGGGATCAAATAGCAGTAGGTCTACTAATCCTGTCTCTAATCTCTTTGTTTGTGATGCGGTCTTTGTGATACCAAGGACGATAGCAGCTGGGAAGATGTGGCACTGGATAGATCCACATGGAGAGAGAGCATAAAGGAAGGATCACGGATTGCAGATGTCATACAGAACAGAAGCAGAAAGAAGGGTGAAAATGCAACGGCCTCCTGGTGATTACGTATGCCCTACCTGCGATCGCAGTTGTGTATCAAGGATTGGCCTCTTTAGTCACACAAGAAGTTGCAAAGGGAAAAGATCGTCTCTCGAGACATAAAATGCCACAGAGATACCTAGGATCTTTCTGTAGCATCTCAATTCCATTGCTTGGATGCTCCTCTCTAGCTCTGCAGTCAGCGTACAAGATTTGCAAGCATATAATAACGTGGTCATAACCAGGGAGAGCATCAGTCTAATTTTAGTGTTGAAGGCTAAAATAATCCATTCAGTTTTTATAAAGACTACTATCAACATAGAAATCAACTTACAAACAAGCATTATAGTTCTTGGTAACGGTAGTTCTTTTTCATAAGCAAAGATTCCCTCATAGTGCATCGAAATATATATCGTGGTTGAAGATGAGCACATTTTTCATTTCCTATAAACTCGAAGATGGCTATAAAGTCCAATTCACGCTTTTAATTGCAGGCCACACACACATGGCATGGATACGTTTAATGTACTGCTGATTGACATGCTTCTTCTATCAGCCTGCGTTCTCTGCAAGCTTGCCTGCATTTTGTCTCGTTGTAACGCTTTTTGTTGACCTTTCCCCCGAGAGGATTTCCTAAACGCAGCTCCCCGAAAACAAGTCGTTTGGGAAGGCAATTGTCTGGCATCCGGACGACGTGTCCCGCCATTCGAAATAGGGACCTTTTTGCTGTGGATACTGTACTTTTTTGACAACCGTAGGATTTCAACATCTGGTATGTGTTCGAACCAGTTCATCTGATGAATTACTTACACAGCGTTGGTGGAAGGAGGCTAGTTTTTTGATGTGGCGGAAATATTATGTCCAGGAGTCCTGTGCATCGATAGTTCAGTTTTAGCGAGGGTATGAGTAGTTTACTCTACAAGTGTTCTGATTACACAAGAATTAAAAAAAAAATAAAATCTCTTTATGTCTACGCTTTAATATTTATATCAATAATAAAGAACTGACATTTATAAGGCAGAGATCATAATTTGACATTCAAACAAGAAGAACATAAATAATACTTTAAAAAAATATCAGATTAAGCTTAGTTGTATCAATTAGTATGGATTAGTCATACATTTAAAATGGTTTTAGATCTAAACTAACAACAATTAATCAGTACGATTACAAATATTTTTACCAATTGTTTTTCATTAGCGCAATTTCATGCTTTTAGCTTTCTCAACGCACTGTGGTCCTTTCACTTCCAGAGCAGTGGACACCAGGTGGGAAGAGGCTTAAGACATCGCCATTGACAGATCTTTGTGGAGACAGATTGCCGCCCAATGCGCCGAAAGGCGTGGGAGGATATAAGCTTAAGTCTAAGTAAGTAAAGACCAGCTAGCAAAGATTCAGATAAACAATTAAACCGTAGATCAAAATGCAAGAATATAAAAAACAACCCTAGACATAACCGCAAGCAACTAGCCACCATGAAATGAACGCTGCCCAAATACATCAAATACTTTCTATCTCAGGAAGCTAGGAAAATTTAAAATTGACAATACATTATTTTGTATTCCTCTACCATCAGAACGCACAGTTTTCTCTGGTCACCACCATTTATAAGCCTCCATGCACTCAGGCTACGTACTGGGATTGATCCCTTACAGCACGGCCCAGGTATATGGCAGTGTTCTGTAGGGTTCGCTAGTCTCCGTACAGGGCGAGACCCCCGCATGCACTAGTGACTAGTCCTATCTGTTTCAAGACCAGTCGTATCTTCGATTGTGTTTCTGAGCACCATGCATTCGTAGAGGATGTGGTCTACAGTCTCATCTTATGCGTGGCAGTGTCGACATCTGGGATCGTGGTTCTCTCGGATCCTAGAGATGCAGGCTTCTATCGGACAGAGTCCCGTGCTAAATCGTGCCAAGATTCTTGGTCCTTTCTGTCTAGCTTCCTTCACTTGTCTTTTCTGTTTTGGTGTTTGAGAACTTTCCAGACTTCCCTTCCCGTGTTACAAAGGTCCCAGTTTTGTACCATTTGGACTTGATCCATTCACACTGGTCACCACCTACTGGTAAGGTAGCACATCAACGGAACCAGGACATCAACGAATTCGACTAATTAAAAATTATCTTATTTTACTCAAACCCAGCTACCGTCTATAGAAGAATTATTGGATAAGACAAAGACAATGTACACTCATTTAACTAGAAAAGAAAAATTTAGAAACTCATTTTTTCCCGCCTTCCATCATGGTGTTTCAGTGTCATTCGTCGTTACCAAGAAGTACATAGAATCCCATCTTATTTTCTTAACTTATAAAATACAGACGTTACTTATTATGTTTTGTTTGGGTTCTCAATATTGTTTGCATTTACATCAATACCAATAGTAGTAGTAATGCTGAGGTGGACAGTTGTAGTCAAACTGACTTTTCACCTGTTCGGACTATTAAACTTGTTGTATTGGCACTCTTGTGTAGATTTAGTCCATGTATCTGTGTAGTGTTATTAAATTGTTTTCGATTGATTTAATTTAGATATTGCCGAGATAATATGAGAGTGATTTCAATGGATTGAATTTATATATTAATAAAATATTATGAAAGTGATTTCAATTGATTGATTTAATACATGTATTAGTAAAATATTATGAAAGTGATTTCAAAAGATTGAATTTATTTGTCAATAGAAAACTATGAGTGATTTTGCTTAAATGCATTTATATATTAATAGAATACTATGAAAGGGATTTTGCTTGAGTGAATGCAAGGTCAACACGACATATTTAGAGATCTACTTCCTACTATAAAGAGAAACGTCTAGTTCAGCGTGTTAGTTGTTTGTACGTGAATGAGTAGGACTTGTGCTTTCTGTTTCAATTTTGTCAAGTGCCGTCTAAACAAGCCAACAATTCTCTTCATTTCTCTTCCGGGACGGGTTGAAAGCAAACCGTCTAAAATCCTCACTCGATTCGGACAACGTGAGCCACTACGTTAGACAGGTTTGTTTTATTGTATTTTATTTTATTTTTTTTACTTTTTAAAAATATTTAATTTAAATCTGTGTCAAGCCTTTTACAGAGTTTCAATCAGCTCACTGTCTGTCTGGTAGAAATAGTGTACGCGTTATTTCTAGCAATGTCCAGAGTCTCGGATGAAATGATCAACTTTGCCACAATTATTCAACGTTCTTAACAACACATGAATCGATAAAAAAATTTAACATTTATTTTATTAATTATTAGTAACTATTACATTTTGTTTTATACAAGCCTTGTGTAGAGAATAGGGTTGTCTCCTAAGAAATTGAAACTAGTATTTCATAATACAAAAACCTTCTATTTTCATAAGCACTTCACTATTTCACTGGCTAGTGTGTCGGCCTTCCCTCAGGAGGCTTCAGCCCTCGAGTTTGAATTCAAGTTGAGCATCTATTATTATTATTATTATTTAAAATTGATTCTGAAAAGCCAGCAAGGAAACCTTCTCCCAGATTCCCACAAGTGATTGAACCATCGGATTGAGCTTGCTAAAACCATGAAATAGCGATGAATGAAAGCAAATGGCGAAAATATTTCCAATCACATAGAAATTATAATTTGTCTAGATCTATTGCAAACTAATTACATGGTTGATTCGAAAATAATTGATACAATTACACTTAGGGGACTGATTATACTGTTTTCCGATAGTATTAAGAAAAAAGAAAAATCTTACTCTGGAATAAATGTAACCTAACACAACTACACCAAGCTGCATTAAACTTTCAACAAACATTCTTATTAGAAAAAGACATTAACCAACCAGTCGATGACCTCTGGAATTTCATTAAAAACCGTCTTAAAAGCATTATAGAAAATCATATACCAACTAAATACATATCAAACAAAATAAATAAATGCTAGTTTAATAATAGACTAAAGAAGCTTTGTAAACAGAAGGAAAACCTATATAGAAAATTTAAAGAAACCAAGGCAGAAAGAGATTACAAAAAGTATATAAAAATTAAACACCTAACCCAAAAAGTAAGCAGACAGCTGCAGAGTGAATACATAAACAATGTAATATCTAAAGATAACAACAAAAACCTATGGTCATACATTAAGTCTAAGAAAATGGAAACAACAGGCATAGCGCCATTAAAAGATGAACATAACATAATACATAATGATAATGAAACTAAAGCAAACATCCTAAACAAATACTTTGCATCAGCATTCTCAGCCCCAGGAGACAAAGACATATTTCTTAATTTGAACCAAGTAGACAACATAGAAGATTTAGTAGTACAAGAAAATGGAATTAAAAAACTATTAGCCAACACCAAACCAAATAAAGCGTCTGGACCTGATGGTATTCCAGCTAGATTACTCAAAGAACTAAGCAATGAGCTAGCCCCAGTGTTCAAAATACTCTTTCAGGCATCGCTTAACCAGGGCAGAGTGCCAAAGGACTGGAAAGAAGCTAATGTCACCCCCCTATTTAAAAAAGGAGAAAAATCTGATCCAGGAAACTACAGACCAGTATCACTTACCAGCATCACATGTAAAATACTAGAACACATAATATGTAGCAATATCATAAACCACTTAGACAAACATAATGTCCTCACCCCATACCAACATGGCTTTAGGAAATATAGATCATGTGAAACACAACTAATAGGACTAATTGATGATTTTTCAAAAGGTTTAGATAATAGTGAACAAATAGATGCTATCTTACTAGATTTTTCCAAGGCTTTTGACAAAGTCCACCACCATAGTTTGCTTAAAAAATTAAAATATTTCGGCATTAACGGTCCACTGCATCAGTGGATTAAAGATTTTCTGATAGGGAGAGAACAAACTGTAATAATAAATGGCTCTAAATCAACACCAATAACAGTAAACTCAGGTGTACCTCAAGGAACAGTCTTGGGTCCACTACTATTTTTAATTTACATAAATGATTTACCAAATTGCATTAGTTCAGGAACAAAAGTCAGATTATTTGCAGACGATTGCATAATATATAGAACAATAAAAACAAAACAAGACACAGATATTTTACAAAGAGAATTAGATGAATTACAGAAATGGGAATCAAATTGGAGCATGTCTTTCCACCCAGAAAAATGTCAGTTGTTAAGAGTAACAAAAAAACTAAAACAAATTAATTCCACTTATCTTATTCATGGCAAACCAGTAACACAGACTAAAAACTCAAAATACCTAGGTGTTATAATAAATGAAAAACTGTCATGGAATCCACATATTGATGAAGCTATAAAAAAATCCAACAAAGCATTAGGGTTTATTAAAAGAAATTTTTATAAATCAAATAAGAACATAAAACTAAAATGTTATTTAACCTTGGTTAGGCCAATAATAGAATATGCATCCACCGTGTGGGACCCCTCAACTCAAGAAAACATTAAGAAACTGGAACAAACACAAAATAGAGCAGTGAGATTCATAACAAACGAATATTCACATTTGACTAAGGTAACACCATTAGTAAAATCACTAAATTTAGAAAGCCTTCAGGACAGAAGACTCAAAAGTAAAGTAGCAATTATACATAAAACACTGAACCATAATCTTCAAATACAAAAACAAAATTTAATAAAATACTCTGAAAGACACAAAAATAAAGGCACATTCCTCGTCCCATATGCTAGGACAAATTTGTACAAATACTCCTTCTTCCCTAGTGCTATTAGAGCATGGAATGGGTTGCCTGAGCTAGCCAGAAAAACCAGTGACTTGGCAGAATTTAAGTCATTGGTTAATATGTATGACTAAATGCATGACGCGTAGGACGTAATCATCTTCTTTTTTGAAGTAACGTCTGTATTATATAAGATAAGATAAGATATTAATTATATTTTGCGTGTCTAAGGTTAATAAATATTAGATATAGTTATATACTAAGATATTGGTCAACAAGGTATACATTAATGTAATACAGTAAACATATAGATCTTTGTGACACTCTTTTGTTCAAAACGAATCTAAAACAATTTGAAACTTTATGTATTTTTAGACATCAAAGAGCTAAGACTAGCGGGACATAAACAATGAAGTCGACCAGCCGAAGTAAGTAGATTCAGTACATTATTGCCCTTCTTAATATGTGTTATTGTGTTTTATAAGTTCCAAGAATATCTTGTACCTGTTAAGTCTTTGGTGGATCTTAAACACCTTGATCCATTTATTTCAATGCGTCAGTGGGAGTAGACAAAAAAAGAGTAGAGAATAGCAACCCTTGAAATCCACACTCCACCATAAGATACAACGAACTGTTTCCTCGCATCTCTGGTCTAAGTGTGTTCCACTCGTTGAGGACAAAGTGGTATCATGTGTCGTGTGTTCAAGTATTAAGGGAAAGAATAAAAATTTGAAATAACAAAATGAGACGATAGTTTATAATATAATGAGACGATAGTTTATAATATAATGAGATGATAGTTTATAATATAATGAGACGATAGTTTATAATATAATGAGATGATAGTTTATAATATAATGAGATGATAGTTTATAATATAATGAGACGATAGTTTATAATATAATGAGACGATAGTTTATAATATAATGAGATGATAGTTTATAACAAAAAGAATAATAGTTTATAATATAATGAGATGATAGTTTTTTTTTCCTTATATTAATCTAACGACTCAATTTTTTAATGACCGATAAAAATAGTTCCAGCGTACTGTAATTTTGTAGAGCACCCAACCTCGATCGAGAAGCAAAACAGACACTAAGGTTCCTATATCATTAAATTTGGCACCTTGTTGCGCCTTTCACAGCCCTTTCCCTATATAAACCTTTTCCCCTTCCGCCCCACATCGTTGGAGTTTGGAGCACGGTGTCTGCATTGCTGATTGCGATTTTCTTTCAAAATATACTCATTCAATCTGTCTGTCTCTTGGTCTGTCTGGTACAGCATTTTTACACGTTATTTCCTATACTACCCATTCTCAGATCAAGTTTTAACTATGCACAATTATTCATTGCCCTTAACAATACATGAATCAATAAAAAAAATTATATTAGCCAGCTAATTTATTAATTAGTCGTTTTTTATTCATTTTGTTTGATATAAAATGGAAAATACGTATTGCAGCATTGAGATATATGGCTGTAAATGGCTGTTTATTCTTTCCTTTTTTTATTGTTGTTATTTTTTAAATTATTTTCTTTACAAATATTTTGCTTGCTTAGTTGCTGATACACGTCATGTTGGGGCATCTCATGTTGATAGACGTCATGTTGGGACATCTCATGTTGATAGACGTCATGTTGGGACATCTCATGTTGATAGACGTCATGTTGGGACATCTCATGTTGATAGACGTCATGTTGGGACATCTCATGTTGATAGAGGTCATGTTGGGACATCTCATGTTGATAGACGTCATGTTTTGACATCTCATGTTGAGACATGTGTAGGGACATAAATGTAGACATGTGTCAAGCAGATCTAGGGATATCCACTAGAATCCTGTCACTTGGTAAAGCAGAGAGTTAAAGCATGTGTTTCACGTATGATACGCTACACTTGTCACTGGAGGCGGGATGACGTCTTGATAATGCACTCTATACAGACAATAGGACTAGTTGGAAAGAGTTAACGGAAAGGGTGATAAGAGTGATTTGAAGAATACATGAAAAATTATACAAATAAAATGAAGGCATTAACTGTAAACGGAGGGGAATTCCACTTCAATATTTCTGCGGCATTCGCCATATTTGTTGCGCAGTTGACGACACAACTAAGCTTTAAACTCTGGAAAGTAATTCAAATCGATAGTTTTATTAGTAATTAGTAATTAAGAGTCACTTCCATAGCTTTACTGTATGGAGCCAGATCACCTTCTTCAACCAACTTGTCATCAATGTGTTCAACATGTACGACGCATGTTTGTATACTATTTTATCTCGTTAGCGCTATTAAAACTTCCAGTCATAGCAACTACGGTAGACAACAATGTATTCGGTCATTTAGAAAGTAGAACGTAAACTTCCGGTGAGCTAACAACAGGAAGTAGGTGAATCGATCTACATTTGCCTTTCTTACTGAAGCCATGTAAGGTATACAACTTTAATGTATCTGTAATACTTACAAAAATGTTGGCTGATTGTATGCCTAAATTTAATTGCAATATGATTTTAATGTTGTCATTTCTTACAACGTAAACTTTCTAGCTGATATAGAGTATTTATTATATATATCTTTTTTTTTCTCTTTCAGATCTTTTCTTTGTTATTCTGACGTTAGGTACGTCCTTTTATAGTTCACATTTGGTTCTTTATTTACATAGGGCCATAATACTATTGAGTAGATCATTTCAAAAGTAACTTATGTATTTTTTTAAATAATTTATTTTACCCACAATACTTTTACTGCCGATTCCAGTATTTTTTATTTCCTGTTACATATTTATCATAGATGTTTATTAACAGTGTACATTTTTCTCTTCATCCCCAAACACAGGTCTCTTAGCTATTGCTATAGGTAAATATCTTTTTTTTTTTCATAAAATTCTATTCATGCATGGGGATGTTTACCAGAATAAGATGTGGGACAGTAACATTGATAAAGTTTCATATTTACTACTGTTGATGGACGGGAGTGGGCACGGCCGCTGTAAGTAAATTGTACAATAATTTTTTTTTTCGAGCTTCCTTACAACCTAAAGACAGTTCCTTTCGAAAGAATCCCAATATCAAAGACTTCGATTGTGTCTACAATAAAACTATGTACAATTTCTCAATTTAAAAAAAATTGTATTAACATAATAAAGGGTATATGGTTACTTAGCCATGCAGATCCTAATGCAAGTGGTGGACAAAAAATAACTAACTTGAGATCAATAACTACACTCAAGTTCCATTCTTGTTTTTATTTCTATCGGCGCTGTGTTATCGAATGTGTTTGCGTGCTTCTGATGTAATATTAAGCACAACAAAGTGGATAATTAGACTGAATGATTCTGATGTAACCAAGAGGACGTCTGTCGTACTTGAGGTTTTATAGAGGGAAGTGAAAGTTGAACTGAGAGAGACGACGGAAAGACGTGTATTTTTCTAGAGTGAATTGTATTTTGTTTCACTTAATTCAAGTGTGTTTCTACATACACCTATATTGAAGCTAAAGTTACGTTGAGTTTTTTTTTTTCACGTT
The DNA here is from genome assembly GCA_036873155.1 of Biomphalaria sudanica. NCBI lineage: Eukaryota > Metazoa > Mollusca > Gastropoda > Planorbidae > Biomphalaria > Biomphalaria sudanica. The sequence goes on along the minus strand of JAZGLO010006340.1, from coordinate 69,152 downwards.
TATATATATATAAGATCAGGAGAGAAAAATCCCCCCCCCCCTCCCAGAACAAAAAAATCCTGGCTACGCCCTTTGATTACATACAATCATGAAGATTTTAAGCAATCGAAAAAAATGACACATCGGTAGATCCATTACAACTGTGTCGTCAAGCTTAATTATGATTAGGAACATACACCAGCTTTTGTCTAAAGCTGTCCAATCCAATGTTTAGCTATGATGCAATGATAACAGATGAACATCTTAAAGTGGTTCAATCCGGCAAGCAACAATAATTAAAACAAGGGACGTTACTCACACAGACAAAGGAGATAACTCAATATCCTTCCTTTCAACGGAAATAAATCTTATATTTTCTTTAAACCACGGCAACAGATAACAGGATGGGTAAAATGTCAGCAAAAAGAAACAGATACTCAGAAAAACACCGAGATATAGGACACATTTCTTATCCCATTGCTAGGACAAATTCATACAAGTGCTTCTACTTCTTTCGTGCCATTAGAGCATCAAGCGGGTGCCTTAAGGCGGACTCAGCCTAGAAAACTAAGTACTCAGCAGAGTGTAGGTGTCGAAATAACACGTAGGACATTGATAATGCGTTGGACTTAATTATCTTCTCTTGTCTGTAATTTATAGGATAAGATACAGAAAGACAGACAATACATAATTGTTAATGAGACGCTTGTAGGCACGTTGGCTGAGGGGTTAGCTTCCGATCTGAGTGTCCAGGATTCGATTCCTGGTGAAGACTTGGATTTATAATTTCGGGATCTTTGAAGAGCCTCTTTAGTCCACCCGGGTACCTGACATTAGTTGAGGAAAAGTGCAGGCGGTTGGTCGTTGTGCTGGCCACATGACACTCTCGTTAACCGTGGCCTATAGAAACAAATGACTTTTGCTTCATCTGCCCTATAGATTGCAAGGTCTACATATGTTTAGGCATAGATTTAAGTTCGATTATTCTAAGGCAAGAGGAAAAATATCAAACCAATGTCCATGTTAAGGAGAAGGGTTAGCGAATCAAAAGGGAGTGACTTGGAGAAAGGCGAAATAATGAACTGGGTACACATCTACTATATGAATTGAAAATGTTCTTCGGATCTGGCTTTGAGAAATTATATGAGTGGGAAAATTCCCAGTCAGCAATCTTCCCTTGAAGGTTTGTGCTGGTCTCCTCTAGGATAGAGAAACAAAACAAAATAATACCGGAAAGAAGTGGACGTCGATGAGATGCTTTCACAGGAGTTACGAAACCCTTGACATTTAGAAGGAGAATATGGTCTTAACCCATAGGAACTTCAACTTAAAAACGTACGCGCTATTTATTTTGAACATGGCTTCAGTAGGAATTACCACAACCACACAAATGTTTCTTTGTATTCAGTAAAGATTTGAATAAATACATATTTGACTTTGACTTATTCCTGGGAACAACCACCGAACTCGATTCTGAGCAGCTATCTTCATCTGCTCCCATGTCACTGTCCACTTTCCTATTTCCTTGAGGATTCCAATCCAGTGCCTGCCTTAGACCATTGGTACTTGGTTTTCGCAGGGTGTGTCCTATCCATACATGGAAATTGAAGCCTTTTAGTGGTCAAAATATGTATGAATAACATAATATAATAGCAGAACTAAGGCAGCAAGGTGAGGGGAAGGAGAAGGTGAAGAAACTATGGCGAAGTCTAGACAAGTCCCGTGGAGGCCTCGAACCACTGATCCTCTAGCAGTGACCAGGTACAGACATCGCCTAGTAGTGACCAGGTGCAATAACTAACACTTTCGCTCTCCTGAAAGAGAGAATACGAGTGACTATTGACTTCTGGTTCCGCATCACTGCACAGGGCCACGTAACTTCGAGCCTGCCAGAGCCTGCCCACATTCCTATACCCACAAACTATTCTATATTTAGGGCCAACACAAATTGGAGCCCGAGGGTTCTTCCAAGGACAAAGACCCCAATTTTTGTAAAAGCATCTATCTCTGTCTAACAAGAGTTATAATAAAAGCAGCATTAAGGTATCAAGGTTCTTGAGAGAAAAAGGTGGGAAAAAATATGGCGGAGCTATCACTATGGGATCTATTTATGCCGATCCTCAAAAACAGCTGTTACGATTTTCCTTGAAATTTGATGAATATATTTAAGAATGGAATTACTGACTATTTGGCCCAGATTAGAAAACTCTAATTTATAGTTTTTTTTAAAGTTAAACAAAAAATTAAATTTGACTGGAGGACTAGAAAATCTTTATCTTGAAAGGATTACATCTTCGGGTATTTCCACATTGAGGCCTTTAATCGTTAAAGAGTTCATTAAATTAATAGACATTCAGCAACATTTTGCGCACTGTCTTGTAAGTCTAGTCAGTGTTTCCCAAACTCTGTTCCGTGGAACCCTAGTGTTCTGCGACGCCTGAATAAGATTTCCACGAACTACTTGAATAATCAACTATTAGGCCATCACGTGAAATATCTCTCTAAAAAAGAAGCAAAATGTTCCATTCAATACTCAGAAGGAGAGAAGTAATCCGTTAAGGAAAAAGTTTGGTAAGCACTGGAGATCTATATGTGTATCTGTAGTATTGTATAGACATAGACTATGAGTAGATTTATATTTATGCTTGAATATCAATTTTTTAAGGGTAAGGGGTAAAAAATGTTACTTTAAAAAAATATATATCATTCATCAGTAATTGAGAGTAAAATCGTCTTTCTAAAAAAGTATTTTGTTTTTTATTTTACTTAAATTGTTTTCAGGTGATAGACCACCATTAGCTTCATAAAAGAATAATTGATTTAACTCTTCCTCTCCGTAATGATATTCCACGTTCCAACAAAATTATTTATTTTGTTTGTATTTCACTTCCTTGTTATGATAAAGCTTCAATAACTTTTGCGTTTGTTATCGGAAAATATTTTAGCTGGTGTAGAATTAAAGAGAAATGCATGCTTTTATATATATATATATATATATATATATATATATATATATATATATATATATATATATATATATATATATATATATATATAACAACGTAAAGTTTATAGAATGAAACATTAATTAAATTAATGAGGTCAAATCATTTAGGAGAAAAAGAGTTAAAAGTTATCTAACTTAATAAGATTCTATCTCGTCATTTATTTCAGCTCACACATCCTTGGGTTTAAGCACTATAACCAATACAACGAAAGCGTCTGGTGATTCCAATAACTCAACTAGCGATGAAACTAACGGTAATTTTGTCTTTGAGCCTTCTCACCCCTTCCCACCAGTCCATCTAAACCTGCAAGAATGAAATGTTTAAAGTTGGGGCAACCTCACTTTCCACCAGTCCATCTAAACCTGCAAGAATGAAATGTTTAAAGTTGGGGCAACCTCACTTTCCACCAGTCCATCTAAACCTGCAAGAATGAAATGTTTAAAGTTGGGGCAACCTCACTTCTCACCAGTCCATCTAAACCTGCAAGAATGAAATGTTTAAAGTTGGGGCAACCTCACTTCTCACCAGTCCATCTAAACCTGCAAGAATGAAATGTTTAAAGTTGGGGCAACCTCACTTCCCACCAGTCCATCTAAACCTGCAAGAATGAAATGTTTAAAGTTGGGGCAACCTCACTTCCCACCAGTCCATCTAAACCTGCAAGAATGAAATGTTTAAAGTTGGGGCAACCTCACTTTCCACCAGTCCATCTAAACCTGCAAGAATGAAATGTTTAAAGTTGGGGCAACCTCACTTCTCACCAGTCCATCTAAACCTGCAAGAATGAAATGTTTAAAGTTGGGGCAACCTCACTTCTCACCAGTCCATCTAAACCTGCAAGAATGAAATGTTTAAAGTTGGGGCAACCTCACTTCCCACCAGTCCATCTAAACCTGCAAGAATGAAATGTTTAAAGTTGGGGCAACCTCACTTCTCACCAGTCCATCTAAACCTGCAAGAATGAAATGTTTAAAGTTGGGGCAACCTCACTTTCCACCAGTCCATCTCAACCTGCAAGAATGAAATGTTTAAAGTTGGGGCAACCTCACTTCTCACCAGTCCATCTAAACCTGCAAGAATGAAATGTTTAAAGTCGGGACAACTTCCCTTCCTTTTTCCTTCCGTAGTCGTAAAATTTAAATAGTTTATGCTTTTAGCTGTATTCAGTGGCGTAGCTAGGGTGTGTGTGTGTGGGGGGGAGGGTTAGGGTCTAAATGTGAAAATCCCCAAATGAGTGTAAAAAATGTGTTATTACATTAAATATTACGCTGTCATCTTATGATGTCGAATTAAAAATGCAGGGGCCGCTAAAGAGGTCAAGCCGCCGTGCACCCAAAACCTTGCTTCGACACTGGCTGTATTTCTGATAAAACGATTGCTCAATTCTTATTACTTTTTGCATACTTATTCATTCCAGTGACCCAAAGGCCAACGTACGCCTAGGATTGATTAATTAAATCACTGAACAAACTCCAGCATATAACTGAAACACTGTTATAATATTCCTTTCAATACATACTCGCATACTATAGTCAATATTACTTCACTAATCCACTATAATGAACAGATTTGAACTTTAAACCCGTACGATTACACTGAACTAAATAAGGCACAAGAATCATTTCCGTTTCAAAGGGAACTCCTTTTCCTAGCCCTCTTATTTCCTCTAACTCCTCATCACTTCCACATCCTCTTCTATGTACACGTCATCGTCGTTGTTTCCTGAACAGGAGACATGTCCTCACTTTCCATCCCTATCTCACAATGGCGTTCTGTGGCCTAGCTAGGAATTAGCCATCTTTTGGGTGCGTAATATTTAAAATTTAAGATAAAAACAATTTGAAGCTAGGCCCGTAGGAATTTTCAAATTCTCCCTCCCCTTCCCCCACCCTAGCTACGCCACTGACGGCGTTACCGACTTTATAAAGTCGACATCAATACCTGTTTTGTTCATTAGTAATTATCACGTGATTGGTTGGCCTCCTTCAGTCTTAGAGCTACAATAGGCTCATCTCGAACACTTGTGTTTGTGGTTTTACATTTTTAGTTTACTTTAGGAACGCTGAAATAGTCGAAAGAACAATTGGATTGTCATGGGCACTGTTGAAATTGATGACGTCATGTTGCTATAGAAAATTCGAAGTTATCTATAGCGTTTAAGAAAAAGCATTAATGAATACATGATTGGCCTACAGTTTAAAAAAAAATTAAATATAAAAAGCAATATTAAAAAAATTATTTAAAAACGACAAAGAAGAATATTTCAGAGCACTTAGTCAATATTTGTTTGTGTTTTTTAAATTACATATATTTTTTGTTTGCTTTTTACAAAGCTTATACCAACTCACTCTGTCTGTCTGTCTGTCTGGGTGTTAAAATGTTTATACACTGTATTTTTCCCCACATAAATTCTCGGGTCACATTGAAACTGCACATTTATTCATTGGCTTAGACCAGACGTGAATCAATAAAAATATTAATCAATTAGTTTATTTCTGGTAATTATTTATGTTGTGTTATACCAACAGTGCCAATTCAATCTTCAGTATTGACAGACATGAATATGTCTGTGTATATATGTGTTGTTTTTTTTTTTTTGTGGTACCCTTGGATAATTTGCACACGTGATTTCTGCCATTCTCGGATCGCTGAGACTTTAATTATTTATTGTTCTTAATAAGTCATGAATTAATTTTAAAAATTAACCAATTAATAAATAAATTATTGTAATTAATGATTTTGGTCGATATAGAATACGAGAAATAGCTAATACATTATTGAGAGATACAGTTGTAAATGTGGAGTTCTTGCCCTCAGATAATTTTTTAAATAGGATTTTCTCCTATTTTGCTTGTTTATATATTTTCTCCCCAGGCTCACCGTCACTTTATCTCTCCTACTGTTTACTGATGATAACACTATGTGCTACAGTATTCCGGACAACAAACTGAGCAATTTCCATTTAGTCTTTTTAGTTTTCTTCTAAATAATAAATAATACGCACCTTTGTTTAAATACATATTTTTTTTAATGTGAATTTTTTTTAAAAATTTATTGTAAAAAAAGAAATTTAAAAAAAAAACATTTTGATCTTGGACTTAAATAATCCTACTGTTGTCTTTAAATTTTAAAATGAAGCTTTAACAAAAATGTGTGTTTTAATGTCGTTATAGTAAACATTGAACTATTATTTTATTTTTTTGATTACAGTTGACTCTTCATAATCTGACACACACAGTAATCCGACGCGGCGCTGACGTAAATTCATGCCTTTAACGTATACTGTAGTACGTATATTTTTTTGTCGTTTTACATGTTTCGGATTTCCTCCAGATTTGAAGAAAAAATTTCCGCAAGACGACACGAGATGGCAGCGGGCAGGGTATGAACTCGGAACGACCGAACGATAGTCTAGGGCGCAAACCGCACGACCAGGCAGCCATTTATAATGTATGTAGGCTTCATTGTAGTTTATTACAAAGCTGAAAGTTGAAATAATCTGTTTGGTATTTTCAAATCTTTACATTTTTCTTTATATTTTTTAAAAGAGATGGTTGAGTGGTAAAGCGCTTGGCTTCTGAACCGAGGGATCCAGGGTTCGAACCTCGATGAAGACTGATTGTTGATTTAGAGATTTTTAGGGCGCCCCTTGAGTTCCACCCAGTTCTAATAGGCATTAGTTGGGGAAAGTAAAGCGGTTGGTCGTTGTGCTGCCCCCATGACACCCTCGTTAGAAACATGACTTTTAAATCATCTGCCCAGTAGATCGCACGGTCTTAAATGGAACCTTTTATTGCATCATGAATAGAGAAATCGTTTAGATTTCAGTCGTCACTTCAAAAGAGAGGATATTTACTTCCTACAAGTATCCAAGTGTTAAACTAGGGCAGAGATAGCACTTGCATGTTACAAAGGTTTCATTTTGTAATTTAGGATTGACTTAGATAGATGTGTCCATATTTTGTAAATTTTCTTGACATATACGATTACACTCTTCAAAGTAGAGCTTACCATTGGTAATCCGACGTTTTCGGTAATCCGACTCCTTCATCAGGTCCCGTCGGAACATCAAGAGTCAACTGTACTACATTACAATGTAACCATTAAACTCATTCTTCACATGTATAATCTCTTATTTTTTTAATTGATGCATGAAAACTAAAATATCGATGGAAATAAAAGTGTTGACGGGAATTTTTTTTCTGCCTTTACTGTTTATTTATTGGTGTAACTGTCATTGTCTTGCACAGGCCCATATAGTGCACACCAGCGAACTATTGCACAGGCCCATATAGTGCACACCAGCGAACTATTTACTATCACAGAATATGAATGGGATGAGAAAAAGAGATTTGGGTTCTGTCTAAGTGAAAAAGAAGAATCTAACGTCTTGGGATAGAACTTGGGTTGATCCGCCTGCTGCAACGAAAGGAGCATCTCCAGCTGAAAGTTCAGAGAGACAATCATCGTAGGTTCTCTGCTTGGGTTGTGTGTGTGGGTTGTCTATGTAGTTCTTTGTGTGTGGGTTGTCTGTGTAGTTCTTTGTGTGTGGGTTGTCTGTGTAGTTCTTTGTGTGTGGGTTGTCTGTGTAGTTCTTTGTGTGTGGGTTGTCTGTGTAGTTCTTTGTGTGGGTTGTCTGGGTTGGGTTTTCTGTGTGGGTTGCCTGGTCAAGAAGTTGTCAAGGCACTGTGGCACGTCCGTTCCATCGACTGAAAGTCCACCCTGTTGGTTTGTGAAGACAACTGGTCCTGAGATAATCTGAGTATTCGAGTCTTTGAACCTTTAAGGAAAGTGAAGACCAGAGGCGGCGCCAGTGAACCCTGCACGTAGGATTTAGAAGACCTGATAGCCAAGATGAACATTTATGTTTATTGGGATCCTCTCACATCTTGTGTTACATGTAGTAAAATCTTGATTATGACTAAAACATAAGTATTGAAATAAATCAAAAGGAAGCAACTCAACTTAATACATCTACAATCGAAAGACATGTGCGGGGCGAGAGTGTTAATGCCCTTGTTGTACTGTTTCACCACCTGTCGTTAGTATTATTAGTGTTGCAATCTTAATATTCGTAAGTATTCAATAAACTGATTGCAATGAAGAAATAGTTAAAACTTAAACCTAGCCTAACAGATCTTATTGAATGGTATTTAATTGACGGACGCTAATGGACAAAGGGGTTGGTGGATCGCCAATCTCTCATTCATGGTCTTTGAAAGAAGTCTTTCTTTTTTTGGGACAAGTATCGAAAGAAATGTAGGTGTTTGCCACCTCTACAACATCATTAATATATAACATAAAACACTGCTTAGTCATCTTGATTATAATCAAGCACAATTAATCTCTTTTTTTTTTTTAAACAAAAACGTAGTGGTAATCAGTAACAAAAAGATTATACCCAGTATTAGTACAGCCAGGGGTGGACTGGCTATATGGGCATTCGGGCAAAAGCCCGGTGGGTCGGTACCCAAATGGGCCTGTATGACCACTTAAAGGGCCTCATGAATGTCACTATAGAACGTATTAAATTGTTTAAGGTTTTATATTACCCTCTTGTAAAAGGGGCCTTCTGAGCTTCGCATTAAAAAAAATCTTTTAGAGTTAAGACTTTACAATGTAATGCTAATTTAATCTAACACTTTTTCCGAAATAATGTAATAGTCTACATCCGTAGACAGTGCTACTAGTAGGCTTTACCCATTTTAGGGCCCACACTTTTAGCGATTAAAAAGCAACATAAGGCCTACTATATTTCTTTAAAAGATACAGAGTTGTATGCATGCGTTCAGTTATCGAAACAGTATCAAACTTAACAGAACGATTTTGAGGACAGAGAGACGTAGAAATGGATGTCCATCATATGGTATACAATTTGTGGGCCGTATTGAAATGCCCGGGCCGATTTTAACACCCTGTCCGTCCATGAGTACAGCGATTGGACCCAACGATGACTTTCCAGCTACTGTTAATAAACGCTAACTAAAGTGCTATGACTATGCTGCGATGTCTACAAGGCTCGCAATGACCTTCTTCAAGGGGGAAATAGTATCAAGGAAGAAGAAGACGCAGACAGAGACAGTGATGGGAAGACAACATAAAGGAATGGACGGGTCTGTCATTAAGGGATATTCTGTCCAAGGCAAAAGAGAGGGGCGGTCGACAGATCTTGTGTGGTACCCCAACGGTCCAACAGTCTAAGGGATAGGAGAATGTGAACCTATTCGTTGCTCATACAACAGAAAACACATGCATGACTTGTGAGCATGATGTGTGTTTGGAAAGAGAGAAAATAGAAGATTTAGACTGCGTGATTTGTTTTAGGCACGTTTTATAAAGGGATACACCGAGAGACCTATCACCAGAGATTAGATTTTTCTTATGTAAATATTGTGGATAATGGATCATCAATTCATTTATATTGGACTGAAAGAGAGAATCGCGCGTCATGTGAAGGCGGGTGTTTCCTGGCTAAACGATTATTCACAGTTGACTAGAGTAACAAATTTAGTAAAATCACAAAATTTAGAAAGCCTTCAGGAGAGAAGACTCAAAAGTAAAGTAGCAATTATACATAAAACACTGAATGATAATCTTCAAAAACAAAATTTAATAAAATACTCTGAAAGACACAAAGATAAAGGCACATTCCTTGTCCCATATGCTAGGACAAATTTGTACAAATGCTCCTTCTTCCCTAGTGCTATTAGGGCATGGAATGGGTTGTACTGATAACTGATTCTTTGCCATAGCATACGTCATTTTTTCTCAAACATTTTACTTAACGGAACACTTCACATATTCAGAGTATTTAGCGGAACTGTTTGTTTATTACTTGGAGAGATTAATTTACGTCGTGGTCTACTAGCTAATTATTCCAGTAGTTCGTTGAACACCTTTTCAAGCCTCGCAGAACATTAGGGTTTCGCTGAACACAGTTTGGGAAACACTGGCATGTGTAACTCTAGGCATATGCATGTCTCCGATTTATAAACAAAATATTAAAAAAAAGTTTATATTAAGTGTAACTATTAGTTTGGATCAGTTATGTAATTAAATTTGTAATCTCATCTCATCTCTGCCTGTAGTCCCTTCTGGGGCATAGGCCACCAACCAGCTTCTTCCAGGCATCTCGGTTCTGGGCGAACCTCTCCAGCTTGCGAAGGGTGTGACCTATCCATCTTCAGCGTCTCTGAAGGATATCTACTTCAATGGGCTTCTGCTTTGTTCTTTGTTCTTGTCTGGCCAGCGGAACATAAGAATCTTCTTCAAGCAGATATTGCTGAATACCTGGACTATTTTCATGGTGCTGATGGTGGCTCTCCAGGTCTTTGATTCATAAAGTAGTATTAGCTTAACAATAGTGTTAATGAGCCTGATCTTGGTGGTGTTGCTTTTTTCCCTAGATCCCCAGGTGTTCTTCAGCTGATGGAAGGCTGCTCGAGCTTTAGCTATGCGGGTTCTGACATCTGCATCTGTTCCTCCATGGTGCTCTATGATACTGCCGAGATAGGTGAAGCTTTCCACCTCTTCCAGCGCCTCACCTTGGACTGTAATGGGTGTATTGTTTAATGTCTTTACCATGAACACCTTGCTCTTCCCTTTGTAATATATATGACCAAAAAGGGTTTAAAAAACTTGAAATTGACCTGAAACTATTTCATTAAAAACTCTTGGATCTAGTAATTACATTCAATAATTTGATATAGTTGAAGTTTATCTTTAATATATTTCTTGTTTTCTACGTGTCAGGAAATGGCTTTAATTCTCTACTTCAATTGTGAGCCATTTAGTAGTTAGCCTCGCCATTAATTCATGTTCTTGTCTCTTTTTATTCCCATGGATCCTCCAGGTCATAATTGTTTTTTGATGCTGTTGCTATATGTTGTTTATTGAAACAGCCAGACTTTCTTTATAAAAAAAGGTTTGTTGGCTTATTCCACAAAAAATATCCGTTCAATGGTTCTGGTAGATTCTTAATTTCCTTTTCATAAAGGCACAATTGTTAAAGCTCGTTGTACCAATTTATCAGAGGAAAAGTGAGGGCCCTAACGTAGGTAAAGATTCATTTTTCAACGTTTATATTTTCTACACTTTATACCGACGTTTCGGCGGGCCGGATGGAACCTCGTCACGGGCCGGATTTGACCCACGGGCCGTATTTGGGCATCACTGATATAGACTAACAATACAAATCTGTGCGATTAGAAAAAAATTTTACCAATTTTTTTTGTTTAACGCAATATCATGCTTTTAGCTTTCTCACTACGCTATGATCCTATCACTTGCCTGGACCAGTTGGAAAGGGGTAGGGGGGAGAAAGAACACGGTATATGGGTGATTGCTTTTTAAATTAATGAAAAAAAAAAGGAACGACCTGACTTCGAACGTGTGGGCTAAAGCCTTGTCAAGCCAACCCAGTAACCACTCTGCTAGGAACATGGACGATTGTATAGTTTTCTATTGTTTCTATTTCATGTTTGTGTTCACTCAGACGACAAGCTAATATAAAGGGGACTAAATGAGCTTATACCGCCACATCCGTCAAGTACTTCTTCTTTCCCTTGTTTGAGATACCAAACAAAATCATTTATTAACAAAGGTTAATTAGCGTTGTTTAATTTTTAAAATTGATTCTTGTGTTTGTCAGGTAAAAGAAATAATTGTGCAATATTTCAGCTTCATCCGAGTTTAGGTGTTAGATAAATAACGTGTACAAACTTTTGCCCAGACAGACACACAGACAGACATAGTTCGTTGATATAAGCTTTGTAATAAATTAGAGATGATGGTTGTTGTAGAATATTAGCTTACTTTGAACATGGCCTCTCCAATGTGTTTAGAACTATACAAATGAATCTATTCGAAATGAAAGTACAAATACAGCCTGCTTCACTACAGGGAAGAAGTTCCATTTCAAATATAGTTCTTGCTAACAGATTGACAACTTAATAAGTGACTGTTGGCTTACTGGCTGGTGGGATACATATGTTTATGGAGTGAGATTAATAGCACTTTAAACAAATGAATCTGGAAAATGACTTAAGATCTATGGATAATTGCGAAATGAGTTATATACTAAAATTACATATCTTTTATATGACTTACATAATATTATATGACTAAATAATAGTCGTGATATAATTGTTAATTATTCATTATAAATATTATCACCAGTTCCCACCACAAAAAGTTCCCTTGTTTGATCCCTTCTTAATGGTGGTGAATTAGAAACCTTGTTCAATTATACCTAAACGTGAATACACCCTGACTTATAGAAATCTATTTGAAACTCATCCACATCTTTGAAACAATACCCTCACGAACTAAAGCGTGCTATAGATCTAGGCTTATTTCATCTCTATATACAGTGGTACCTATAACTTTATAATGCATCTCTTTGTGTCCTTAATTCGTTTGATTTGTCCATACACATTGAGGTCTTGATCAATAAAAGAGAAAGATTATCTTTTCAAAAACATTGGGAATCACATTTTTTCCCTTAACATTTGGTTTGGTTTGCTGAGATTATTGTTTGATTTCAAAATGTTATCAAAGGATCGATACCTCGTATCTCAACCAATGTTTGCCGTGCGGAAACTAGTAATTATAGATTGTATCGATATCCTTTGTTTCGTGCGACATAACACGAATTATTATAACATAGTTACGTTTCTACTTTCTATACTATGACATCAGCCAAACATTACATTGTATACTTTAGTCATATTAGTAAATAAGTGTTAAAAGGAAGGATACTAATGGCCGAACCGTAGGGTCTCGAGTGGAAATCTTAATAAAAACTTGGGTTGTACACAAGCTTACCGTCAGAGAAGGAGTCAAAAAAGATTCTTGTTTGGGGCACCAACAGTATATATATTTAAATGTCTTTGGCATTTAGGGAACGGTAGCGGGGTCCTCGCGTACCCAGTTGTCTGTTGCCCAAATGTTTCTGGCAATGGACCTGTCGGACTATGTGTAAATACTGGTTCTGACTTTAAACAATTAAGTTAAATACGTATCTGTGGTGATTGATTGGTCACATAGAAAAGTGTTCTTCTAGATTCTAGAATCTAGGTTGCTCATAGTTCTAAGACTGACTGAGATCAACATGAATGTCATATGAATAGTTGGTTGATAGAATCTAGGTTGCTCATACTTCTAAGACTGACTGAGGTGAACAAGAAAGTCTTATGAAAAGTTTGGTTGATAGAATCTAGGTCTCTCATAGTTCTGAGACTGACTGAGGTGAAGAACAATGTCTTATGAATAGTTGGTTGATAGAAACTCTAGGGTTGTTAGATAAGACGAAGTTTATTGCAATGCCACTATTCAAGTCACTATTTCGGAGTGAAACTTTTTAGGTGCGTGGACGCGATTCTTGAAAATGGCTCAAACGATTTTACTAGAGATTTTATATATTGTGTATAAAGAAATACTAGCACGTTGGAAAACTATAGTTTGACTGTTATCATTTTTCATTCAATTAATAGTTCAATAAATTGATGCTCAGGAACTTTTTGCGCATCGTCTTCTAAATCTAGATCTGAAAGCCTGTCATTAGAAAGGTGGTAGATTTAAACATTCACTTAACCAGGACTTTTTCTGGGGGGGGGGGGGGACAGGAGGAATGTGTCACCCTTTGAGCTCGTCAAAAAGATCACATTTGACATACAGTCATCTCACATTTGGGAGAAGTGGTAGCTGTAGACATGGTAATTGGTGCCTCTACGCTGTCCACACCAGCCTCCAGCAAAACATGGTTATTTGTAAGGTAGTCTTGACAGCGTTATGTCCATTATGGAACACAGGCACCTCTAATTAAAACGTTCAGTGAAAGAGATTTCGGCATTGTTTGTTGTTTTTTTTACTTTTTGGGGGGGTTGGCTGAGTAGTTAAGTGATTGGCTTCAGAACCTGGGGTTCTTGGTTCGAATCTCGGTGAGGACTGGGGATTTTCTATTTCGGTATATTAGAGCGCCCCTGAGTCTAAAGGATACCTGACTTAAGTTGGGGAAAGTAAAGGCGGTTGGTCGTTACTACGCGACTGGTTATTATCAACAGGTAAAAAACAAAACAATGACAGAAATAGACAGGGGCGACACGAGATCACCTGGGGTGAAATAATTAACTGTTACGCTCTCGAAAAAGACCGCTGGAGACAGAACTTACAGAACTTACGAGAATGCTGGTTGCACAATGCGACGCCTGGTGCGTAACAAACGGATTACTTCCTATATGTACTACATATCAACCCCTTCTGTTAGTGAGATACAAGCCAACAAAAACATTCCTAAAATAGATTTACATTTCATATAGCTTACCAATAAAAAAAAAAGATAACGACTTTCTAGTATGCGCAATGTTTAGAGGATTAAACGAAATCATTTGCTTAGATCAGGATTAGGTTCCTTGTGCCTTTATCAGTTTGACAGACGTGTCACTTATGGCGGGAGCCTGTCTAGGAGCAGACGACAGGTTCAATCTGCAGGGGCAAGGGAGATAAATCTATTGTACATACGTTTACATAATGTGAAATACACACACACAGTCACATTTACCCTCACACTCACTCCATGGTACACACGCGTTCAGTTACAAATTGTTTAGTTGTAAAGTTATGTTTTTTGTTTTTTTTTGCAGCGGTTCCCAATGCTGGATTTATCCAAGGCATTCCAAGATATAGCCTAGGACCCCCATGGCTTGCCTTCTCCCCCCCCCCCCCCAAAAAAAAAAGTTCGTGGTATATTTTTATTTTAAAGAAAGAGCAAAGAAAAAAAAAGTGCCTTATGTTGATTACAAGGTACCCCATATCTCAAAAAAGTTGTGTTGTTTTTTTTAAGGCACAATCCAGTCCTGTTCCAGATTAAATGACGAGTCTATTAGCATATGTCAAAATGTTTATCAGTTGTCGGTGTCGACATTGCATTGTTCAGACGCTGTTTAGGCAGTCACCTTATCAGACTTTTTTTTGTTTAATCAAGTTTAAACAATGTCGCACGCTAAGACTTATCATTCACGTTTTTATTTGTTTCTTGTTGTTTACACAATTCATTTTTTTATGAAACCAAGCTCGCTTTTAAACAATCCTGTTTTAAAAATTCTACTCTAGGTTAAAACTTGATTTTAAACGAACGCCATAATAAACGATTCTATTTTAATCAATTCTTTTATTATGAAAATTTGATTTTACTTTTATTTCGTTGCTTTGTATTGTCAATTAGCCACGTTGTGTTTAGTAGCGGTTTTATCGAAACCTTTGCTGTAGATACAATTGTACTCGTTCGCTTTGTGTGCTGGGAGATATTGTTACAAAGAAAAATGAAAGGGATGTGTGGCTAAGTGATCTTCCTCTTCTTCGTTCTCATTGTTATGTTGGAGCGTTCATATGACTAGATCAATACATGAGATGAACTGCGTAGTGGTTTCCAAATCAGGGAGCTCTCCACATAGTTTTCTTTCTATTGGGGTTTTTGGGGCCAATGTCTTATACGGGCCTCTTGGTAAAGAGAGCAGTTTTGGAAGACGTGGTCGGCATTCTCTGGTGATACTCCACATGGGCAGATTTCACTGGTTCCATTTTTGAGCTTCCGGTACATGTGTTGTCGCATTCTGTTGTGTCCGGTTCTGAGTCGAAAGATTAGACGTTGATCTTGTCGGGATAGCGTATAGTAAGCGTCATCTTTCTTGTGATTTGGATGAGAGCTCGTCCATTTCTCATTTATTTTATTTACAAGTGATTTACAAGCTAAGTGATCAAAACCGCTGAGCTACCTATAAAATGAAGGGGGGGGGGTGAGCCTCAAGTTTGAGTTTGCTGAGCGCCCCCCCCCCCCACGCCCCAAATGTCCACACAAGAGATTGGAGCACAGTGCCCAATGCATGCTGTAGCATGAAAAGATGTTCTAGACCAGGGATTCTCAGCCTGTGGGTCGCGACCCCCTTTGGGGTTGATTGACGATTTGCCAGGGGTCGCCTAAGACCATCGAAAATATGGATTGTAATTGTGTATTCTTCTATTGCTGTATGTGTGTGTGTGTGGAGGGAGGTCGCGTCAGAGTGGGGGATTGTAAAAAGGGGTCGCCGAGCTTAAAAGGTTGAGAACCGCTGTTCTAGACAAAAGTAATGGACAATATACTTCGACTAAATTTTAAAGGTCTCGCTTAGCAATTTGTATGTAAATAGATGTCAAGATGAATCATGAAAACGAAAGACTGCACGAGACCGATGTATTTCATTTCACTCATCTTATTATAGTGCGGCCTGAAGAGATAAAAAAATTCGAATTTATTGATCTAGTTTTTCAGTATTAAATCAAAAGGCAGCAAACATAAAAAAAATTTAAATTCTGATCCCGAAACATTGTCAAATCCGGGAGGGGGGGGCGGTAGGATTGTAACATATCTATAGTTACAATATCTTAATGAGACGTATTGAAATTTTAACAAATCTTTACTTTACATCTTTTCTGGTATGTTGGCCGATTCAGTGAGGTGGTGGGGGGGGGGGGGGCGGTAACATCACAGGAGGCAGTCCAATTTTTATACAGAAATCATAGTTTGTGAAAACAATTTGTTGAATATCTATATAATATAAGCTACTAATTGATATTTGAACCCATTTGTATATTATGTCGTACCCCACTCTAATCTCAAAATAAAATTATTAGTAAATATAAAATGAAAGACGGTGGTCATTACCAGGTGAGACCGTGGGAGTGGTCATGAAAGCAATCCCTCCCACCCCGCCCACACCGTACAGACCGATACTTTTCTTTAGTATTTTGGTGAAGAAATTAAAATTTGTTTTAAATCTGTGACTAATATAAGTTATATACGCCATATATTAAATTCGTATATCGAGTCGCCCCACCCACTATATGTTGGTGGCCCCCCTTTTTCCAATAAGGCAAATTTAGTGTGTGACATAAAATGTCAAGTAAGTCTGTATGTGTCTGTCCAGGTAATAAAGCCATAACGTATGATTTAGTTATAACTCCGTTGCAATCAAAGTGTCCTAAACTCAATGTTTGTACAATTTCTAACAGAATTTAACGACTAAAAATTGGACTAGTTCTTGTTTCCCATAATACACTTTTGTTTCCCATAATACACTTTTGTTTCCCATAATACACTTTTGTTTCCCATAATACACTTTTGTTTCCCATAATACACTTTTGTTTCCCATAATACACTTTTGTTTCCCATAATACACTTTTGTTTCCCATAATACACTTTTGTTTCCCATAATACACTTTTGTTTCCCATAATACACTTTTGTTTCCCATAATACACTTTTGTTTCCCATAATACACTTTTGTATTCCGAAGACACTTTTGTGTCAAACTATTAAACATTGATATTAACTATAATCATGTTTTATGTAAATCAGTTAACAGTAACAAGATCTCACACTCATTTACTAGGATTTCATATTCTGACCTTCTGAATCGCAAAGCTAGTGATACTGTCAGTACCGAAATGTCATAGACGTTACATTATGCTTTATGTCACCAGCAAAATGTTACGCCACCGTTTCTGACACTATGGGTGCACTCAAAGATAAAATGAAAAGTTAGTCTTTTACTTTTTAAAGGATATAAGTATTAATCGGGGTGATACAATAAGCTTGCCGCACAGGGTTACAACAACCACAGAGACACGCCACTATCATAGTGACACCCCGCTACCATTGAAACACACCGTTATTACTGAGATGCGAAGCTATCGTGCCGACATACCGCTACACGCCGCTACCACAGAGACACACCACTACCACATAGACACAATTCTACCGTAGAGACACACCACCACCACAGAGACACGCCGCTACCACAGAGACTCGCCACTATCATTGAGACACACCGTTATTACTGAGACACACCGCTATTATACTGACACACCGCTACATGCCGCTACGGCACAGACACACCACTACACACCGCTAACATAGAGACACATCTCCACCACAGAGACACGCTGCTACCACAGTGACACACCGCTACTCCAGAGACACACTGCTACCACAGAGACATGCCGCTACCATAGAGACTTGCCGCTACCACAAAAAAAAACAGCACTACCACAGAGACACACCGCTACCATAGTGACACGCGCTACCATAGAGACACGCCGCTACCAAAAGGATCGTTAAATCCTGGTTTTTGTTTCAGTTTCAGACGTATATTCAGAAATGATAGTGTATTACTTCTTAATCCAAACCTTCGATATGGTCGCAGGATCTGGGGGCAGGCGGGGTTCAAACTCTGGACTATAGAGGCGACCAGGCAGCCATCTATTTGGGGAGTGATCTCCAGACACAATACCGTTATTGATTCGCAGCATGTGGTATAACCAAACACAAACTCTCTTCCACTGGACAAAGTCAATTCTATTTAAACAATACACAATGACACTTGGATCTAATACAAATTATATGTAGTATATTGCCAAATTCAAGTGTAATCGAATACTTCTTGATTTTGCAATATTTATTTCCTTATCAATGTTGAGTTCAAATGTTGACTCAAAACAATACCACTTGAAAAGTCTTTCTAACATTTGATATCTCTGGGTCATTAAGAACGACAACATAGATTTTATAGGCATTACCACTCCTCAACAGCTTTACAACATGCAATATATATTCTAAAGATTTCCTTTTTTTAAAAAAAGACAACAAGGTCCTGATAAGACTTGTGCAATTCCAAACACTTCAAATGGAAGTTTTGTGAAATAATTTTGAAAATACACTAATAGAATCATTTAAATTTATTTCATAATTTATTGTTACAATACCTTTATTCAACTCGCACGATCGAGATGAGATGGTGGACAAAACCTTCTGGATGGGTGGACACTGTTCTTGAA
This sequence comes from Biomphalaria sudanica, assembly GCA_036873155.1. NCBI lineage: Eukaryota > Metazoa > Mollusca > Gastropoda > Planorbidae > Biomphalaria > Biomphalaria sudanica. The sequence continues at coordinate 50,297 of JAZGLO010006340.1, read as the reverse complement.
AACGGCTCTAACGATTTTCCTAGGAATTTGACAGTTGATGTATATCGTTGGGAAAAAAATGACAGTCATATTTTTTTTTCAAAGTATAAACTAACTAATTTATATTTGGATAAAAACTAGAAAATATTTATCTTGAAATCAAAAACAAATTCTTATCTGTGATTGATCAACTCACAGAACTATATATATATAGATTGTCATGTATTAATCACAGAACTATATATTCGAGCAAATTCATGAAATAAAGCCATTTCCTTTTAATTTCCTATAAAAAAATGTTTCGAAAATCCTAGATCGAAATAATATACGTCTATTGATTTTAGCCATTTTATGTACATTTAAATAGATTGATTACCTAGATCTTTTTAGATTATGTATTCTTTTCTCGATGTTCAATTACTAGATGTAGATCTAAATGTTACATAGGTTAGGGTTGGAAAAAAAAAAGACTTTTTTTTCTTATAACTACATTACAAAACAACGCCTTGTTTCAGCTTTTTAGAAAATGTTCACGACATTTTTTGTAGTGTTACAAGATCTCCATGTCCAGTCTAGATATAATATATACATAGGTCTGTGGTCTAGATCTAAGGACCGGACATATCATTGGAACATTATAACGTAAATTTATACATTTACTTATAGCATGCTCAGTGCGCTTTGGTCCAATCACTTTTGTGACCACTGGGGTGGGATGGAGATAGAGGTGCTCGAATATGAATTGAAAAACTAAAGCCTCCATGATGGAAGGCCGACTTGTTAGCCATTGACATATCCAAGAAGGTTTTATAGTTTATTGTTGGTTCAAAAAATGTTTTCGACCTAACGATTTGTTTCTCTACACAAGGCTTATCTCCGTTAAGAGGAGATCATACTTGTCATGCGCATCTTCTTTTGGTGTTTCCCTTGGTGTACCAGAAGAGATTGTGAGTTTTGTTTCTAGGAACGCGCTTTTGTTGATGTCTTGTTACTTCCTTGCTTTGCTTCTGTTGTGTGCTGAGGCTGGATCTCTTGTGAGAGTATCTTATGTGTTTTCTTCCCCAGTATTGGGTCGCAGGCTTGGGACTCTGTTGGAGTCAAGTTTGATTGGTCGGATGGCTGGGTTTTGCCTCCGTGGTTTTAGGTTGTGAGCTTCGAGTTGTGACACTGATATTAAGGTGTGCTATGTTATTTTGAATATAACATATACTAACCTTGTCAATGCACTATTGATATTTATTCATTATTTTTACCTCATTATATCATTAATTCATTAAACCTTTGTTTGTCACATGAAACCTGGTTATCCAATAGTTTACGTTGCTAGTTGTTGAAGTTGCTATTGCTACTCATTGAACAAATTACTTGCTATAATGTTAGGGGTGCCAAGGCAGACGAGCCACGGCTAAATTACAACACCTGCAGAAAGCTAATAATCAACATTTAGGTGGGAACCCGGCATACCCTAGACCCGATAAACACCACCTGACAATACTCTCTATACAAAAATTAATTAATTGACTATTATTATAGCTTTATATAGCTCTACTTTCTTGCTTATAGCATGCTCAGGGCGCTATGGTCCAATCTCATTTGTGGACCAGTGGGGCGGGGTATCTGGGAGAAGGTTTTCCGTGCTGCCTTTAGGCGCTAAGTGAACACAACTCTGCTCAATTCGGGTGACTAACCTCGAGCTCCCAAAACAAGCCAAGTACTTAGCCTCTCGACCACCCTTTCCACTAATTACGACTAATTAATTTACTAACTGGTTATTTTTTCCTTCGATTCACGTGTTATCATCGGCAATGAATAATTGTATAAAGTTTTAACATTGTAGCAACTCTTATTAGACCAACCAATCAGTCTGTCGTAAATGTTCTCCCCCCCACCCCCCGTACAGGTCACAAAGGTCGGGCAATAAACACACACCTGCGTGTCTGTCATCAATACTGTTGCAATCCTTACATCGAAAACTAGGTGCATGTGAACAGTCCAAAGAATTCAACTAACTGAGCAACGGGATACAAATAGGGCACGTGACTTTTTTTTTTTGTGGATAAATCATTTTTCTATGACGGGGAGTTATTATTATGCCATACGCACGAATATTACATCAACAAAAATGTAAAGTCACTCTAAAACATTATCTAGTTTTTGATTTCAAATAAATCACTGATACGGCATTGTTAAATTGTTTGAACACAAACTTTATACACATTTTGTTTAAATGACAAAATAATGTCTGTCGCAGCTCTGGGCATAATTTTAGATATATATTGCTCTAAGGCCCCAGAGCAGAATATTCCATGTGCCTTTGGCTTTCCGCCACTTTTTTTCTTTTTGGTTCCCCCCCCCCTTTTCCCCATTCCTGAACTATTGAAGGACCAACACGACGCGACTTATAAATCACCATATACATACACACACACGGCTTATCTTCTTCCTTCCTCTTTGTTTTCTGCCTTTCAATAGTTTCCGTAGATTCTTTGTTTATTTATTTGTTTGTTTGTTTGACAACTTTGATAATGAAATATACCCTCAGGTATAATAAAAACATAAAATCATACATCTGTTATACAATGTATTACAAATCATGACTACGCATAGCAAACAAAGGTATCCGAATATAGAGTAGGCTATATACTAAGACAAGGCACAATATTATATGAATTAGAAAGGATATATGACATACCAGGGCTGGGGTTACTAGAACACACTTTACAAATCTTTCCATATCTTTATAGAACAATAATACACTTTATAAAAATACTCGGCATCGCCTGTGCTTATTCTAAAATTTTAAAACACAACCAATACACCATCAGTAAGATCTTGACCCTCAGTATGGTGGCTGATGGATTTAATATATCCTTTGACCTTTGAAATGATCTAAGGCAGTGATGGGCAAACTAAGGCCCCGCGGGCCAACTCAGGCCCCCCGGAAAGGTTTAATTCAGCCCACCACACACATGTTTGTAATAATATTTTTTAAAAATTTCATTCTGATGTAAGAATTTAAGTTTTGAATACCATACGAACCAGTGGCGTAATATTATGAATTTTAATTTGCTTGCTTTCCAATGCACATTTCACAACCACACAGAGAACTATAGGAGGTATGAATACCCACCACTGGTATGTCCGTACCTTCCGTTATGCTCTGTTTATGAGTTAAATAAATTTCGAAAACACCTCACATTTGTATACCCGCACAGCTGCCATCCGCTGGTAAAACTTGTATAACCCGTGGACTATGTGCGCGAAAATACGATAGTCGTCTATTGTCATAGATTATTTAACAACTATAAAATAAACTATTAACTATTTTAAAATTCATAAAATTTTATCTACATTTATTACATTCATTATAAAGTAGAATTAGAAACAAAGTAAACATCAACTGAACATACATTTTAAATTAGGTTTTAAAGCATTTTAGCTTTGAGCCTTTTTAAAAAATATTTTTACAAAGACTAAGACTAAGACTCACTCTGCCTGTCTGTCTGACCAAACGTTTGTACACGTTATTTCTCCCACGCCCAATCTCGGATCAAGCTGAAATTTCGCACAATTATTTCTTTTACCTGACAATAAATGAATCAATTTAAACAATGTTACAAAGACAGTTTGTGTGGAAACACAAACTCTAAATCGGCCCCTGAAGTGGTCCACCCAGGCAGGTATCAATATTCTCAGAAAGAACATCAGAATTAAATTCTATCAAAGACAATTGACAGAGAAGAATGGAGAAAGAAGGTTGACAGATCTTGTATGGTGCCCCAGCGGTCCAGCAGACCAAAGGATAGGTGAAAGCGAATGTGAACTTATATGTGAACTTGACCTAACTGATATCTTATAATGAATATCTAATTGATCTAATTGTTTTGTAAAGGGTCAATCTCTTATTCAAATCCTCAAGAAGAACACATTTCCGTAAAAAAAGAAAAACATTCTTAAGTTAAGTGTTCTATGAAGATTTGACACTACCGCAGTTCAAGCGATAAAATGAAAAACTACTTTGTAAATGTAGTACTTAGTATAACAGAACTTACATAACTTAGCAATACAAATGTAAAAAAAATATTTTTTGACAAAAATCTAAAACCATAAAACCATGTTTAAAAATATGGTAAATGGCAATTTCCCCTATTAAAGAGACTCCCGTGTTTGTTACTATTAATATTGAATAGTTGTAAAAGTGGTGTATTTTTATGAAAAAACTGCTTGCATAAGTGATTTGAAAAAATTTGTTTTTTTCGCTTTCAGAAAAGAAAAAAGTATCGTTGCATCAAAACTTTGAATGGTCTAGAATATTATGATGTCGGATTTTCACGATATTTTCTAGTTTACGAGATCTAAATGGGACGGAAAGACGGACGGACGGACGGACACAAAAGTTATAGCGTCTTTTCCCTTTTCGGGGGCCACTAAAAATTAACCAATTAGTTAATTAAATATTGGTAATAATATATTTTGTTTGGTATTTCAAACAAGGGAAAGAATTTGTACTCGAAGTGTTGCTTTATAACGGAATTAGTCCCATTTATATATTGTCGTCTGAGGTTTAGTGAACACAATCATGAAATAGATAACTATACAATCTTCTATCTTCATAGACTCTTTGCTGCTTTAACCTACAAGTTCGAATTAAGATCGCTCCTTCTTTATTTAAAAAGTGATTACCCAGATAGCTTTTTCTTTCTCCCCCTACCCCCTTTCCAACGGGCCCAGACACAGTGATAAGGTCATAACGTAGTGAGAAAGCTGAAAGAATGACATTGCGCTAAACAAAAACAATTGGTCAAAAATATTTCAAATCCCACATATGTATTATTGTAAGTCTAAATTGATTAAAAATGTAAACACATGACTGACCTATTGTAATTGATACAGTAAATATAAGCTCGTTTTTTAATTTTTTTATTTTGATTGTTACATTATGGCAGTGCTATAGCAGTGTTTCTCAAACTTTTAGTAGTGTTACCCACACAGACCAAAACATTTACGTTTATCGCCACATTACCTAGAATCCTAGATTGTCTGTTAGTGGTTTGAGTGCTGGGACAAGTCACAAAAAGCCCGTGGAGTCTGGGAGTGCTTGAGGCGCCCTGACCGCATTTCCCTGTGGTGGAGGCTGTCCAGGCCTGAGCAAGCTATCATAGCACAGTGCAGGACAGGCCATTGTCCTGTTGGCTCATATTTCTCACGGCTAAGGCCAAATTTCGATTCACGGTGCCCCCGCTGCGGGGAAGAAGAGGAAACTATGCCTCATATTCTGTTTGACTGCCCCAGACTTGCTAATCTCCGTCTCGATAGGTCTGGGAAACCAAAAATTTTCATCCTGTATGGCGACATTCATGCACTACTCAAGACAGCAGGGTTTCTGTCCAGGGCTTTTGCAAGAGTGAATTTGAGCCTCTCAAGCCTTCACTCAAATGGAGTTTGATGATGATGATAATGATGATCGCCACATTACCTAGAATCCTAGATGGTCTCTTAAGCGCTGCAGGATTTGGGGGTCCACTCCGGCTGCCGAGAGTTTTAGAAACTAATTCTTATTGGGGTCGACGGTGTTCTATTTTTCCCAGGTATTTCTGTTGCCACAAAAGACGGCGTTGAACGATGGTAAATGTGTCTGTTCTCACGTAAGATGCTAGAAGACTCTAGAATATTGTTAAAATGATTTCTTCAAAAATATCTTTCGAATTGCCTTTCGCAAAGATTCCAGTTAGAAGTTGCAATGACGCCTTTGAATTTAATTTCTTAAACAAAGTTATTTAAACTTATATATTCAGATGTTACTTCAAAATAAAACAGAAGATGATTGTTAAAATGAGGCCCGTTTATTGAAATTTCGAAAATGAAAGACAAGGAGAGATGTTCTGGCCATAACAAACAATATAAATCCTTTGAATAAATCAACGGGCGTAGCCGGTGTGTACTCTTGGTACTAAATTAAAATAACAATTTCGAACATAAACATTCAAGCTCAACTTCAAAAGTGAAAAAATGAAAAAAAATGGTGAACTCCAGACAGGTGAATTTGTAGCTCATTTTTAAAGTTGAGAAATTCTGGAAACACTTGATATTCAACACCTGTGGCGTCGCTAGCGGTGTGCGAGTGGTGCGGACCGCATCAGGTAACACCCAACAGAGAATGACAACAAAGTTTTAAATTGTATTAAAAAAAAGATCATTTGTGTTAACAAAACGGTCCATCAGACTTACAAAAAATAAAGATAAATTTGGTGATAGTCGGCTTGGATTTTCCAAGATCACATTTCTAATTGCGTTTTTTTTCGACTTCTGCGCTTGTCTTTAGCAAGAGCTTTTTGGGGGTCTCAAATGGGTGCCCCGAGACCATAGTGAGACCTCACCAGCTGATTCCTTCGGAAGAAATCTGCTGCACTTCGGCGAACAACGAACATCAAATGTAATAAAATATGCAGGCCGCCAATCGTTTGGCGTGGTCACGTGAAATACAGAACTTATTCTTAATCTTAGGAATCTAAAACATTGTCTTATTTATTGTTTACTGTATATATGATATTACTTTTCATAAAACAAACACGTAAAAACAATCTTTTTTATGAGTTACTTTTCTTGTTTAGATGTTCACGAGAACCGAAACAATGTCAAGGTCGCTCAACTGATCTTCATTGTTGCCAACTAAAAAAAAAAAGTAAGTTCTAGTTTTTACAATATCTGCTGATGTACGTGTCAAAGTTTCTGTAATTTTCGTAAGCAGGTAACATTTTTGTAGTAGCGAAGCAAGACTCTTATTCACTGTATCTCTGTTTGTCTTACGTTCTCCGTCTGTCTTAGTTTCGATTTCTGTTTACTATCTCTCTTGTTACACATCTCTAACTCTTTTCTTTTTCTCTTCCTCTATTTAAGCCTCGGTCAGTTTCCCTCTCATTTCCTCTTTCTCTGTCTGCCAGTGTCTGCCTCTCTGTATGTCTATTTTTTTTTTGTGGCTATAAAGTCTCTGTCTCTCTATTTCAGTCTGTTTCTCACGCTTTTTTTTTCTCAATTCATATGACTATTTCTTTTTTTTTCTATTCCACCCACTCTCTCTCCCACCATCTCTCTCTCTCTCCCCACCTCTATCCTGTATCTTTCTATGCCACTCTCTAGCCCCGTTTCTCCTTCCTCTGTCTCTCTACCACTCTCTCTCTTTCTCTATCTATTTCTCCCTCTCCCCTCTTTCTTTCTCTTCCCCTCTCTCCTCCTCTCTCTCCCCCTCTATCATCTCTCCTCCTCTCTCTCTCACTCTTATCTCTCCCCCTCTATCCTCCTCTCTCTCACTCTTATCTCTCCCCCTCTATCCTCCTCTCTCTCACTCTTATCTCTCCCCCTCTATCCTCCTCTCTCTCACTCTTATCTCTCCCCCTCTCTCCTCCTCTCTCTCACTCTTATCTCTCCCCCTCTCTCCTCCTCTCTCTCACTCTTATCTCTCCCAGTCTCTCCTCCTCTCTCTCACTCTTATCTCTCCCCCTCTCTTTCTCATTCTTCTGCCAGCCGAAGATGAAAACAGACTAGGTAAAAAAAAAAAAGCAACTAGTTTCTAGTTTTACAACGTTACAAACAAATTTAGAAAAAAAAAATGTTGAAATAAAAATATGACACAATGTTGAAGTACATCCCGCACACAAGTGAGGAGTTCTCAACTGATGCAATTCATACCAAAAGCAACCACATATACACATGTGATTGGTCTCGGTCCACCTAACTCTAACAAGCTGACATTTGTTGGGGAAATTAAAGGTGATTGGTCGTTGTGCTTGCCACTTGACAGCCTCGTGTACCGTTTCATAGTAAGAGATAACGTTTACATCATCTGCCCTCTGCAAGTTTTGATAGGGGTACTTTTTTTTTACTTCAATGTAAAAATCTTTGTCTCAAAAACTATACAAAAGATGAATAATATAATAACGAGGAGTTACTTGACACTCCCAAATTATAAAGAATATCGTGATCAAATCAAGACACTTAACGCAGGAATAATATTCCAGTATACATGTTAAGAAAAGTAATTCAACGGTATTTATTTAAAAATGTCAGTATGCTGTCTTAGCATGTTGCGTTTATCCAGTCTGGCGTAAAAAAAAAAGGTCAATGTCTACTAAATTGAGTGTCAAGGACTAAATAAATAAAATATGGAGTAAGGGGGTGTTAAGCTCTCCTTTTAAAGATAGCCCTGGTCGTGTCTTTTACGCTAATATACACACATCTGAGTATTGTACTCTTATGTACAAAATAATAATTACTGGCTTAGTAACTGGGCTAAGAAATCTCGCGGTTTGTGTTCTGTGTAGCAATAGGTCATTCGTACAGGTGTGTGTTCTGTGTAGCAATAGGTCATTCGTACAGGTGTGTGTTCTGTGTAGCAATAGGTCATTCGTACAGGTGTGTGTTCTGTGTAGCAATAGGTCATTCGTACAGGTGTGTGTTCTGTGTAACAATAGGTCATTCGTACAGGTGTGTGTTCTGTGTAGCAATAGGTCATTCGTACATGTGTGTGTTCTGTGTAGCAATAGGCCATTCGTACAGGTGTGTGTTCTGTGTAGCAATAGGTCATTCGTACAGGTGTGTGTTCTGTGTAGCAATAGGTCATTCGTACAGGTGTGTGTTCTGTGTAGCAATAGGTCATTCGTACATGTGTGTGTTCTGTGTAGCAATAGGTCATTCGTACAGGTGTGTGTTCTGTGTAGCAATAGGTCATTCGTACAGGTGTGTGTTCTGTGTAGCAATAGGTCATTCGTACAGGTGTGTGTTCTGTGTAGCAATAGGTCATTCGTACAGGTGTGTGTTCTGTGTAGCAATAGGTCATTCGTACAGGTGTGTGTTCTGTGTAGCAATAGGTCATTCGTACAGGTGTGTGTTCTGTGTAGCAATAGGTCATTCGTACAGGTGTGTGTTCTGTCTAGCAATAGGTCATTCGTACAGGTGTGTGTTCTGTCTAGCAATAGGTCATTCGTACAGGTGTGTGTTCTGTCTAGCAATAGGTCATTCGTACAGGTGTGTGTTCTGTCTAGCAATAGGTCATTCGTACAGGTGTGTGTTCTGTGTAGCAATAGGTCATTCGTACAGGTGTGTGTTCTGTGTAGCAATAGGTCATTCGTACAGGTTTGTGTTCTGTGTAGCAATAGGTCATTCGTACAGGTTTGTGTTCTGTGTAGCAATAGGTCATTCGTACAGGTTTGTGTTCTGTGTAGCAATAGGTCATTCGTACAGGTTTGTGTTCTGTGTAGCAATAGGTCATTCGTACAGGTTTGTGTTCTGTGTAGCAATAGGTCATTCGTACAGGTTTGTGTTCTGTGTAGCAATAGGTCATTCGTACAGGTTTGTGTTCTGTGTAGCAATAGGTCATTCGTACAGGTTTGTGTTATGTGTAGCAATAGGTCATTCGTACAGGTTTGTGTTCTGTGTAGCAATAGGTCATTCGTACAGGTTTGTGTTCTTTAGTCCAGCTTCCTAATTGAGATTTATATCCAAGTAAACAAACTCGGCACTTGAGTTAACTAGACGGACTTCTGGTGAGCGTGACCTAGTCAAGGAATATTACATCATAGCATGTAAAATGTAAAATGTTTGACATGTTTCGGATGTTCCTTCAGAGTTGAGTTACTTCCTAGTCCAAACCTTCCGCGGGACGACAGGGGATGGGAGCAGGCAGGATTTGAACCCTCGACCATTGATAAATCCGAACGAGAGTCTAGCGCGCAAACCGCACGACCAGGCAGCCACTCAAAGGTCAAGACAAAATGAAAAAATGTGCCAGCTATTGCTGTTCTTTATGTAAAGCGCATAATATAATGTTAAGTTTCATTCTATTTATATTAACACGCTTTGTCTTTATAATAAAAGATGTTTGGTGCATATTTATATAGGCTCTATTTTTAATCACATTATTATGTTTTATTCAGGTTCCTGAATATATATATATATGTAATTATGTATGAACACAACCCTTTTTTTTTTTTTCAAGCTGCAAGGGATGTCGCCCTAATCAATCTTTTCTGTCTTAGAATAGTAATAATCTTAAGTTTTCAAAGCTTAGAAATAATGCAATAGCATTTTGCAGATTTTAAGAAGAATGGGGTATTAACATGACTATATAATCATCAAATATATGAAATTAAGCAATTTCCTGCTAGTTTTCATTGTGACATGTTTCGAAAATCTTTGATCGCAATAAATCAAGTCTGTAGATTTTAATCATCTTATGTATATTTTAATAGGTTGATTACCTAGATCTAAAAATTGCAAAATAATAATAATGAAACGAGCGTTCTCTTATTTTCGATATTCAATATTTAAATGTATATCTAAACATTAAATTATATATTACATAGGCTAAGTTTAAAAACAACTTTTTATGAGTTTTTCACAACATTTTAGTGTAGTGTTAGAGATTTCCATGTCCAGTCTAGGTATAATATACGTCTGTGTTTCTGTGTTTTCCCCATAGAGTAAAGTTTCCCCTTTCAGACCTTGTAGTCTATAGGGCAGATGATGTAAAGGTCATCTGTTTCTGTGGCCTACGGTTAACGAGGGTGTTATGTGCCCAGCACAACGACCAACCGCCTACCTTTCCCCAACTAATGTCAGGTACCCATTAGAGCTGGGTGGACTCAGAGGCGCCCGAAGATCCCGAAATAAAAAATCCCAGTCTTCACCAGGATTCGAACATCGAACCCCGGTTCGGAAGCCAAGCGCTTTACTGCTCAGCCACCAAGCCTCCGTTTTCCCCATAGACATATAATATATAGACTGGACAGCCAGAGTTTTATCAAGCGCAAATTTATGACTGGCAATGTTGTGTATTTTATTATACAGCAGTTATGAGCAGTATAAACGTAAAATTATTCATATTATTACAATTTTTTCTCTATTTTCATTCTAAATCTCTACATGTGATGCATAATGTTCATTTTTGTGTGTGTTCTAAAACTGTTTTAGTTTTAGTTTATTCAAAATCCCTAAATATATCAATTCTGAATTCTTTTTATGAAATCGCACTTCTGTTTCATAAAATGCCATTTAGTCTGAAATTAGGCATCAGGCTACTTAGCGAGATTTTAATAACAAGATGACTAACACTCAAATTATCAATCGAGGTGAGTGTTTCTTGTGGTTGGTTGAATGAATTGTTGTGTTAGGATGTTTGATGGTTGGATGTTATTATTTTGCTGTGGTTTTTCGGTTGGCAGTGGTTGGATGGTGTTGGTAGGTTGATTGTGGTTGATTGGATGGATAGTTTGTTGGTTGATTTGATTGATGGTTGTGATTTTTTTGATGGCTGGCAATGGTTTTTTGGTTGTGGTTGAATGGATAGATGGTTGGCTGGAAGGTTGTGTTTTTTTTTAAGGTGTCTGATGGTTGGATGTTGATTTTATGTGGTTTTGGTTGGTTGGATGGATGGTTTAATGGTTGTTAGTGGTTTGTTGTTTTTTGGTTGATTGGCAGTGGTTGGTTGGTTGGATGGTTTGATGGTGTTGCTAGGTTGGTTGTGGTTGGTTTGATGGTATTGTTAGGTTAGTTGGATATTGTTGGTTTGCTGTGGGTGGTTGGTTGGTTATTGTTGGTTGGATGATTTGATGGGGTTGGTTGGCAGTGGTTGGTTGGTTGTGGTTGGTTGGATGGTTTGATGGTGTTGGTTGGTTGGTTGTGGTTGGTTTAATGGTATTTGTTGGTTGGTTGGATATAGTTGGTTTGATGGTTTGATGGGGTTGGTTGGCAATGGTTGGTTGAATGATTTCATGGTGTTGGTAGGTTGGTTGGTTGGTTGTGGTTGGTTTGATGGTGTTCTTACGTTTGTTGGTTGGTTGGATATTGTAGGTTTGCTGTGGATGGTTGGATGGTTTGATGGTGTTGGTTGTTTGGTTGGCAGTGTATGGTTGGATGGTTTGATGGTGTTGGTTGGTCAGTTGTGGTTGGTTTGATGGTATTGGTAGGTTGGTTGGTTGGATATTGTTGGTTTGCTGTGGATGGCTGGTTGACAATGGTTGGTTGTTTATGGTTGGTTGGATAGTTTGATGGTGTTGTTAGGTATGTTGGTTGGTTGTGGTTGGTTGGTTTTGGTAGGTTTGTTGGTCGTATGGATGGTTTGTTGGTTGATTTGATTGATTGGTTGTGGTTTGTTGTTTTGGTTGGTTAGCAGTGGTTGGTTGGTTGTGGTTGGCTGGATGGTTGGATGGTTCTGTTACAGTATTTGATGGTTGGATATTGTTTGTTTGCTGTGGATAGTTGGTTGACAGTGGTTGGTTATGGGTTGTTGGATGGTTGTGTTAGGGTGTTTGATGGTTGGATGTTTTTGGTTTGCTGTTGTTGGTTGATTGGATGGTTCCGTTAGGCTATTTGATGGTTGGATATTGTTGGTTTACTGTGGATGGTTGGTTGTCAGTGGTTGGTTGGTTTTGGTTGGTTTGATGGTTATATTAGGGTGTTTGATGGTTTGATGTTTGGATGTTGTTGATTTGATGTGGATAGTTGGTTGTGGTTGGTTGGATGGTTTGATGGTGTTGGTAGTCTACAGTCATTCTGTAGTAATACATCAAGACAACTTCGTAGACCCCAACAATACACACATTCAAAACATCAAGAATATGTGGATGAGAGCAAAACGACAATTCAAACACCAATTGGGACACAAGCAACGGACTCTTCCATTCATATTTAAATGAATTTATGTTCAGAACTGCCTTAGGGCATAAACATATTTTCTGTGAACTATTGGTGGGAATTACTGAATCATATCCTATGCATTGATGCTAGCGTCAGTAACTGTTTTTAAAATGTATATATGTTTATGTATGTGTGGCATTTGTGTTTTTTATATATGTGTCTGTGAAAAGAGAGAGCACGAACTTTAAGTTTTTTTTTAACATCAACTAAATAAGTTTGTGTATTGATATTATAATAAGGTAATAATTTTTTTTTGGAGACCTTTATAAACGTGCATTTTTTTATTTTTTTTCAAAGAGTATTGTTATGGTAAAATAAATATGAACATTGCATATGGTTTACATTGTGTTTGAAGTGTTCCATTTTGTTGTTGTTGAATTTTTCTTGATTTAATTAAATCTAATAATAGAACGAGATTCCAATTCTAGGTCTACCTGTCTTCAAAATCATTAGGTTAAGTTTGATAATGTATCGGTAACTGTACGCGTGCAAATATTGGACTCCTTATAATAAATATAGGCCTTATCTTCATCGCTCAGTGTGTAGGTCCTAAAAGGATTAAACCTATAGCACTGTCTACGCATGTAGGCTATTACATTATTTCGAAAAATGTGTTAGAGCCTACATTAAATTAGTATTAGACTGTAGAATAAGAAGGGTCCCTTTTATAAGAGCATATATATCATAAAACATTTTAACAATTTGATACATGAGTGGCATCCATTTGCTCCTTCCTGTGGCCCCACCGGTCCATTTTGGTGCCGGCCCACCGGGCATTTGCCCGAACGTCCATATAGCCAATCCGCCAATGCATTTACAGCACCAAGGTTCGTAGTGCTCCTAAAAATTGAAAAGTCTCATAAAATCCTCCTAAAAATTGCCCTCACCTAAATCTAGGCCTACTTGTAGCAGGGGACCGTAGATCTACCTAGTGACAGTGTCTACCTTTAGATCTAAGATGTAGTGAAGATAATTCACACCTTACCTGAAAACTCTTTGAATTTTAGTCAATTTAATGTTCTCGATATATTTAATGTCTTGATTTACGCTAAATCACTAGAATCTAGTGAATATAATTCGCACAAATGCACACCACGACTATATATAAGATATATATAGGTACTAAAAATATACATTTTCACCACAGAGACTATTATGAAGGCATCTCTAAAAGAATGTTTCTTATTTTAACAAATATGGAATAGCGACATAGTTGAGATGTTTAAAATAAATCTTTGGAAAAAAAAGATAACATTGTTCTCTGTTCTGGCTGGGATGTTGGCAAGATAATTATTATTTCCACAATCAAGTACCAATAATTTATTTGAAAAATGCATAGTTTTGTGTATGTTTTACAATGCATCGAACAGGGCAGGACAAACTGAATATATAAATGTGTATATGTGTGTATATGTATATATATATATGTTAATATCTATATATATCACACATATATCACACATACATATAGATCATACATTCCATCCTAAAGTCTAGTAAAATCTTGTCATGGTAAAGTTCTATATCTTATATTTGTCAATGGCTGTAATCTGATTACAGTATTTTACTATTTTAAGTTTTTTAATTTCTTAAAAAAAAAAATTCTGGAAAAAACGAGTAACAGAGCGTAAAAAAAAAGTAAGACATAATAATTATTTATACTGGTGAAGTATCTAATAAATCTGGACATAGATCTATATATATATATATATATATATATATATATATATATATATATATATAATAAATAAATAAATAAATATATATATATAGGCCTATAAATATATTTTTTTTTGACATAGATGTAGATCAAAACTGTAAACAAACAATGTGCATTTGAAATAAAAAATACAAAAACAAAAATATATATTTACACTAATTTATGAAATTGTTGTTTTTTTTTAGATCTGCATAAAATAAAATCGTTTTCTTATTAAAAAAAAATAGTAGTTAGATTTGTAAAAGAAATGTTAATTTGTAGTTGGTAGCTTTCGAAATGACACGCCTCCCCCCCGCCAAAAAAAAAACTAGCGAAGTTGCTGATCAAGCCTTGAATGTCGTGAAAATGACGCGGGGCGCTGAACTAGATGATTACCAAAACAATTAGTTACCTAAATGTCTAACGAAATTAATCAAAATAATAAAATTAGAAAAATCAAAATTAAAAAACTAAATTTTGAAATAAATAAGTCTAAGGAAATCCTTTTTTTTTTTTAAAGCCCGGACTTTCAAAGTCTTTTTGGGTGAAGGGGGGCTGTGAAATAGAAATGTCGTAATAGATTATCAGCTGAAGGGCCGGGGTGGGGGGAGGCGGGACTTTAATAATCCGTTAGTCACGTGTTGTGTCAGGTATCATACCAACACAGTCGTTATAAAAGGAGCAGATTTTACCGTGGAAAAAAAGAGCGAAGCATTTGTTTGGCCTCTTACCATCTGCACTAAACAGGAAAATGCACGTGAGTGAAGAAGCTATTTAGTGTGGATTTATATCTCCTATTTAATTTCTTTTCTAAGACATTTTAAAGTAATAAAAAATAATGTGTTTGAAATATTGGTATGGAGCACTTTTTAATCGAACTGATAATATTTGTTTAAGTTTGGTCTCTTTTTTTTTCAACCTAATGCAACTTTTAAATGAACTGTAATAGAAAGACGGAACATTGTTTAAAATTGAGGGGGCCAATTTAATGGATGTTTCTGAAACCCTTTTTCTATTATTGTATCGACATTTATTATACAACATGCATAAGAAGCAATTCAAACGCAATAGGCGCTTATGGGTCAATTAAAGTTACGTCATCATTAAGTCCGACATCTTTAAAAGTCTGTTACAAGAGCCATGACTCATATGCTAAATCTAAATTGCGGGGCCCTTTCCAGGCGCGAGGCCCAATTTAGAGCAATCTTTCAAAGCGGCCTTGTATACAACCTCAAAAAGAATTTTACATACTTATCCTTAGATTACTTCTCAATCAGCCAGGAAAACTAATGCCTTAAGTCTCTAATTAACATACACGACTAGTTAACACATGAATAAGCGCATGACAATTTTTTCTTTTTTTTTAGCGGCCTCCAAAAGCTGAAGAGCTGCTATTAGTTTTGTGTGGTCCGTCTGTCCGTCCGTCTGTCCCGTTTAGATCTTAAATATTAGAAAAGATATTGAAAATCCGAAATCATAATATTTTATATCTTTCGAAATTCTGATGCAACGGTTACTTTTTCCTTTTCTGAAATCGAAAGCAGTTTTTTCATAAAAATATATCATTTTTACAACTATTAACTATTAATAGTAAAAAACAGTAAATACAATTTAGTAGTGGAGGTGACGTTTTAGCATATTTTAAACATAACGATGTAAACGATTCTGTATTTTGTAAAAAAAAATAATGTGTTTAAAAATTTTATTAGTAAATTAAACATTTTCTGTCATATTAGCTATTTATATTAAACAAAATGTATACTTTTGTTTTAAAAGAAAACAAATCTATTTAGTATGCATATAAGTCGAATACGATTTAAAACAAAATTAATAAACAGTGTTTTATATTATACGCGTGAAGTGCGCAATAGTGCACACTTATACATTTAACCAAAGAGAAAAGTTTCCTTTTTTTTTTTTGAGGCTTTGAATGAGAGATTGGCCCTTTAAAACTATAAAATCAATTAGATAATAATTCAATAATACCATTTAGGCTATATCTTCATAACTATCAGTTTCATTGAATACATATCAATTTTATCAATGCAATAATAGTAATCAATTATTACGTCTCCGTATCCTGTGGTATCAAGTCGTAAGTAGAACTAATAATACAGCATTATGGCAAACATTTCGACATGTATATGTCTCTTTTTTTTTTATCGACGGAGAAATGGTTGTATTTGTTGATAGTTTAAAGTTCATAGTTTCTGATATTCTTTCTGAAAATATTGAAACCTGCCTTTTTTATCTGCTTGTTTGGACCACTTCGTGGGCCGATTTTAAGTTTTTATGGAAACACACACTTTTCTTTGTAACCTTGTTTTGTTGACAATTTTAGATACCATTAAGATTCCACGAAGGAATGGTCATTTCAAAGCAAATATGAACGATCGAAAAGATGTTTACCGTATTTTGTTCTCGCATATAACCGGCTGGTTATACAATTTTGTTTTATTTTTAACAAACGAATGGCATCTGTTCGGGGGTATACAAAGGTGCGGGGTTTACAAAATGTATTTTACTCATAAACATAGTGTAACGGAAACTATGGACATACCGGTGGGTCTTTAGACTTCCTAGTGTTCGCTGTGTGGGTGTGAAGTGTACATGGAATGATTTAGGAACATCTCATTCTAAACCTCAAGAAAACAAATAGAACCAATAATAGTACTTTATGTACTGGTAGTTTATGTAAAATTACGCAATAAGGGTGCGGGTAGTACGATTAAGTGTTTAATTATTTTGTAATTTTTGCGGGTTATGGGCGTGTACGGGTTATACGTATATGCTAGGGTACATGCAAAAAAAATACAGTAGTTTCTGAAACTTACATTAGGTGGAAAAAAGTAAGAATCAACAACCGGCCAAGTCTTAATAAATTCTGTATTACATGCTATAAGCATGAAAGTAGTGCTATATAAAAACTATACTTTATTTGTTACTTAATAATATAATATTTAGTTTTTTTGATATATCAAATGCTAAGCTCACATGTTTGGAAGTGGCTGACAGTTTCATACTTGAAAACGTAAATATAATACATACATGAAGGAGTAGAATGGTTGACTAGGGGTGACCAACCTTTTTTTTTTGTTTGTATCACTAATTCAGAAGCGACAAACAGACTTCATCTCCTTTCAGTCCTTTGAAATATGGTAATGTAAACATATTTGGCAGATATACATACCCTGTATAGTCTAGAGTGTAGGGCAATGACAAACGCGGCGCGACATCGGTTTATTATTTTCAAAGACAATAACTGTTGTATTTGCATAATATTTTATTAGTCAAATAATAACTATATTATTACCGATGTTTAGAAAATAAACGATTAAATTAAGTGAAGTGATTTCCCCTCCTAAGTATGACCTTTCCTACAGTTTTCTTGAGAAGCGTCAGCAACAAGTTCGAGTCATAAAGACTAAGATGCGTGGTTAAGTACACTTGAACTTGGCTTGGCTAGCTATGAAGGGGGCTCGAAGTTCGACACCCGACTCTGTTTACTGAGCGACTAAAGGCAGCACGGCAATCCTTCTCCCAGATACCCCCTCCCCCAACTGGTCCACAAATGAGATTGGACCAAAGCTCTCTGAGCATGCTATTAGCAGGAAAGTAGCGCTATATAAATGCTATAATTATTTTTATTATTAAGATTTAAGATTCTACTTTCATACGTCAGAGCGGTCAAATCTTTTCCAACTGAAATCCCATCGTTCAGTTAACACTTTTTTTACGTAAACGAACTTTACCATAAATCGAACGATTGTATTTTACTTGACTGAAGTAACGACTACATACATGAAACAGAATTCTACACTTCATTACAAACAATGCTTTTTTTTTCTATAATTCTATACTAATCATCGCAAGATACGTAATTTGACACCATGGCAGTGCTACATTTTTTTTTATATCTAGCTCTATAGAAAGTATATAGTTCGTTTATCTCACTTGAACGATGACCACTTTGTGTCGTTTGCCTTGCTTGTCTTCTGTGGCGTTTTTCTTCTGCCAGCGTTGTTCTCTTTTCCTCAGCATCCTGTGCGCCAGTTTTCACAGCGCGACGCCATGATGCTCTGTCATATGCCTCTGTCTCCCAGGTGCCTGGGTGTATGCTGAACGCCTTCAGAGAAGCTTTGAGGGTGTCCATTTAGTGCTTTCTTTGACCACCTTGCGAGCGCTTTCCTTCGCTTAGTTGGCCATACAAAAGTCGTTTAGGGATGCGGTGGTCTTCCATTCTGCAGATATGTCCTGCCCATTGCAACTGGGACTGCATCAGGATTGTGTGGATGCTTTGCAGACACGCTGTTCGAAGGACTTCAGTATCTGGTATTTTGTCTTGCCATTTGACATTCAGTATCTTTGTCAGACTTGTCATGTGGAAGTGGTTCAGTTTCTTTGCATATTTTCTGTACACTGTCCATGTATATAGAAAGTACATTAAGTCTAGGTGACCCTTGGGTCGTCTGTAATAACAAAACACTTAATAACTCGGTCAAGACGAACGCAGAAACTTTATTACTTTTGATAGCATATATAATACACTGCTCTCTGTCCTTGTTTAAAACTAAGACACTTCTGGTCAGAAGCGCATACGTTCCAACTAACATATATAAGTAAAAATAGATTATACATTCGTACACACATTCACCCGTGACAGGCAGTATTGCCATGATAGTGTGATTTACAGTTTATTAATGAAATATGAAAAAAGGCAAAGTTCCCCTGTTAGACCTTGTGGTCTTTAGGGCAGATGATGTAAAGGTAATCTTCTTTCTGTGGCCAACGGTTAACGAGCAGGTGTCATGTGGCTAGCACAACGACCAACCACCGTTACTTTTCCCAAATGATTGTCGTGTACCCATTAGAGGCGCCCTATCTTTTCTAGTTTACGAGATCTAAACGGGACGGATGGACAGACGGACAGACATTTCCACAAAACTAATAGCATCTTTTCCCCTTTCGGGGGCCGCTAAAAATCACAAAATAAAATCACGAGGCAAGGTGGTTGAGTGATTAGGCGCTTGGATTCTGAACCTAGGGTCCCGGGTTCGAGTCCTGGTGAAGACTGGGATTTTCAACTTCGGAATCCTTGGGCACCTCTGAGTCCACCCAGCTCTAATGGGTACCTGACATTAGTTGGGGAAAAGTAAAGGCGGTTGGTCGTTGGCTACAAGACACCCTCGTTAACCGTAGGCCACAAAACAGATGAACTTTACATCATCTGCCCTATAGACCACAAGATCTGAAAGGGGAACTATTTAGGCCGGTTCACATCTAACTTTGCATTCACTTGCACCTATCCTTTGATCTGCTGAGCGTTTGGGCACTACTCAAGATCTATCAACATTCTTTCTCCATTCTTATCTCTCATTTGTCTTTGATATAGTTTCATTTGGATGTTCTTTCTGAAAATATTGAAGCCTGCCTAGGTGGTCCACTTCCGGGGCCGATTTTGAGTTTGTGTTTCCACACAAACTGTCTTTGTAACCTTGTTTTTTTTTTTGTTTTTTTTGTGTGAAATACAATCCCCGCTATTCCTATTTTCAACAAGGTCTTTGCCCATTTTATTGTTGGTTGTGGTGCTAAATTTACATTTTATATTTAGGTGCTTGATTTGTAAAAAAAACAACTACTTGTTTTTATCAGTATACGTATTTTATTTCAGGGCCCTTTATCAGCGCTTTTATTCATGATCCGTAAGTGAAGCATTTGCAGATATTTATAAGAAATAATTTGAAATTATTAATTAGTTTTTGCATTGTAATTGATAGTAATTGATAATAATAATAGTAAAGTAATTGATAGCAACATTAATTTTCTTCTATGATATAATCGTTAGGTATCTTACAATGTATTATTTCCTCTACAACAGTGTAAAAGTTAATGCATTGTCTCTTGATGTGAGCACAATTCTAAAAAAAGGGAAACATGTATTAGGAAGTTAAATTATTCCTTATGCATATTCAAAGAAATAACTTGAAGCTGTGATTTACATAAGAAACATTTATAAATAAAGAGAAGAAGAGTAAAATAACGAGAGAGAATGCGGGGGGGGGGGAGGATAGAGAGTGAGAGACTGGGAGAAAGAGAGAAAAACACTGGGAGAAATTGTGAGAAATGAAGAGAGAGAAAAAGAGAGTAAGAAGAGAGTGACGGAAGAGTGAGAGGGGTATATAGAAATGTAGGGATTAATAATTATTACAAAGCTTGTATCAACTCTATGTCTGGTAAAAAAAATAATTGTAAACGTTACTTTTCCGACACCCAATCTTGGATCCAGCTTAAATTTTGCAAATATTTTTTTTGTTACATGAGAACACAAGAATCAATTTTTAAAAAATTTTAGTTAATTGACTTTGGCAATTAGTTTTTTTCTGTTTGGTATCTCTAACAAGAGAAAGAAATAACACTAGATGAAATGGTGGTATAAGCTGAATTAGTCCCATTTATAAGTCGCCGATTTGTTTGTATCAGACAATAGATATACAATCATCTATTTTCATAGGCACCTCACTGGCAGAGTGGCTAGTATGTTGGCTTGAACCATGAGTTTGAATTCTGGTTGTTTCCCTTTTTAAAAAAAAATGCTTTTAAAAAGCGAATACGGTAAACATTTCCATTTCTCCTCCCCCCCCCCCCCCCCTCCAATTTTCCCAACTGGTCCAGACAAGTGATAGGAAGCTAAAATCATGAAATGCGATAGACAAAAACAATTGGTAAAAATATTTCTATTCGCACAGATTTATTGTTGTTGATATAGATCAGTGGTGGGCAACCTTTTTCTATCGAGGTCCGCATTAAAAAAAATTTGGGGAATGGGGGGCTGCATATTATATTCAGATATTCGATGCAGCTGGGCGCAAACTTTCCCTTGTAGAGTTTGTGGATGAGATATTGTTCTTTAATTTAATTTTTAAAAAATGACATTCTACTTCTTAGAATGTCATTTAGAGACAATGTGTCTTTAGCCTCTTCATCATAAGTGATAAGAAACAGAAAATTCAATAATTTATCTAGATATAAAATTATTTTAAAAAAATATAATTGCATTTTTTATATGTATAATCTGTGAGCACACCTAATTTCTGTAGGTGTCTGCGGGCCGCATACAACACTGCGGCAGGCCGCATGTGGCCCGCGATTAGTAATTTGCCCACACCTGGTCTAGATCTATAACAAATTTAATTACATGACTGATCCAAACCAATGGAAACAATTAAATTTCTTTTTTTTTTGAATCTGTATATAGATTTCTTGTTTCTTTACAGTGTCTCTTTTTGTAAGCGGACTTCCTGGTATGTAAGGGATACTAAATGTCACTCATTTCATAGTTCGTAGATAGGAACAACATTTATACAAACAGCCTTTTTAGTTTTTTGACATGCCTACAATTAACATATCCCTTAATATGTCCTGTAAATTACGATAATATAATTTTAGGAATCAAGGCAGCAGACAATTGTCGCCCGAAAGGCAACTGTGATACTGAATTATCGAATATTTCTAAAGACAAACTTGGATGTTTGTAAGTATGCTATATACAGATGTATGTTTTAATTAGTCTATTTATAGATCTATGTTCTAATTGGTCTTTTTTTTTTATAGATCTTTGTATATCCTAGAATGTTTGCATTTATAATATTTACTTTAAAACCTAAACACCCTTCTGACTGACAAACATATTCGTGACAATTTTGCATCCCCTCCTCTTGTGTGATATTTATAAAAGACCAAAAAAGAAAAATAGTGTAAATGTAGACGAAACTTTGTTCCAGCATTTCGATTGGGTCACTCTTCTGGCCCTGTGAGAGACGCAATCATCAGCCATGGGGGGATCCACCTTATGAGAATTAATGTTCTCAAACGAATACATTTAATTTGAGCTGTGGTACTGAACATCGGAATGTTTTGTTTCCAAATCTCTAAGTACTTCTCAGAACTGCATGTGGTTAAGTCCCCTTGCTCAGATATGTTTGACCACTCAGATAATTGGGTCCACAAAATGTCAGATATTCGATGCAGCTGGGCGCAAACTTTCCCTTGTAGAGTTTGTGGATGAGATATTGTTCTTTAATTTAATTTTTTAAAAAATTATCAGTCAAAGATTGAGTTCCATCAGTTGTTACACTTGCCGTCTTGTTCCAAGCCAAACAATTTCAACACAGTTCTTCATAGAATAGAATAAATACTGGCCTGAGTTTGAGTTTTGACTGGACTTTTCAAAATATTGCCAGCAAGAATAATCTTCTTTTACATTAAACTTTTTAGAATGACATGTAGAGACAATATTTCATTAGCTTATTCAAGTGATAAGAATCATAAGGTTTAAAAATATTTAAAATTATTTATTTTTAATATGTTAGCATATTGAATATGCATAATCTGTAGGCAGACCTGATTTTTTTAGGTATTCGGGTTGTATTAAACACTCCGACGGGCCGGAAGTGGTCCGCGGACCGTAATTTGGCCAACCCTGCACTAAAACCATTATAAAACCAAGTCTTCTTGACCCAGTCTTTCTGTAACCCTGAGGTTACTTCACTTTAACTTGTAAATATCAAATGTCCTACGCATCGTTGGTTTGTGTAAAGCTCAACTCTAAATCGAAATATTATATTATCTTATTTTATATAATACAGACGTTACTTCAAAAAAGAAGATGATTACGTCCTACGCGTCATGCACTTAGTTAACCAATGACCTAAATTTTTCCAAGTCACTGGTTTTCCTGGCTAGCTCAGGCAGCCCATTCCATGCTCTAATAATGAACAGAAAAATGTCAGTTATTAAGAGTAACAAAAAAACTAAAACAAATTAATTCTACTCATCTTTATCATGGTAAACCAGTAACACAGACTAAAAACGCAAAATACCCAGGTGTTATAATAAATGAAAAACTGTGTCATGAAATCCACATATTGATGAAACTATCAAAAAATCAAATAAAGCATTAGGGTTTATTAAAAGAAATTTCTATAAATCAAATAAGAACATAAAACTAAAATGTTAATTTACCTTGGTTAGGCTAATAATAGAATATGCATCCTCTGTTAGGGACCTCAACTCAAGAAAGCATTAAGATACTGGAACAGACACAAAATAGAGCAAAATGATAACAAACGAATATTGACATTTGACTAGAGTATGGTGTATTAGTAAAATCACTAAATTTAGAAGGCCTTCAGGACAGAAGACTCAAAAGTAAAGTAGCAATTATACATAAAACACTGAACCATAATCTTCAAATACAAAAACAAAATTCAATAAAATACTCAGAAAGACACAAAGATAGATACACATATTACATTCCACATGCTAAGACTCTTTCTTCCCTAGTGCTATTAGAACATGGAATGGGTTGCCTGAGCTAGCCAGGAAAACCAGTGACTTGGCAGAATTTAAGTCATTGGTTAATATGCATGACTGAATGCATGACACGTAGGACGTAATCATCTTCTTATTGGAGTAACGTCTGTATTATATAAGATAAGAAGATAAGATAAGGTGTTACTCTAGTTATGTGAATATTCGTTAGTTATGAATATTAGTTTGTTAACCCTTGTCTTTAAATGTAAAAAAAATTCTACCTTTAGGCAGTCTTACATTGATAAATATATATCCAATACTAAACCATTATTTCTTATTGTAATTGTAATTGTAAATTTGCTATGAATGTTATGAACCAGAAATCTCTCCCATGTTCATTTTCAGTGGTTTAGAGAAATTGAAGAGTTGTTTCAATCCTTATTGCACAGCTATTGACTATGATAAGGCCTACGCAGAATGCAGTAAGAATGCACATTTATCTTTATAAACGTTAAGAATTAGTATTTATATTTTTGAAAGAATTTGAGAACTTATGCTTTACCAAATAACCAAGTTTACTTCAGTTATGGAGCAATATTGGACAAAGTAAAATGGCAGAAATTATAATCCCCAGAACAGTTACTATAATTAAATTTTCAGAATCGGGATTATACAATTAAAAGTAAAGGCTCTATATTTATTTGTATAATCGTATTTCATTACCAATATCTGGTTGGAGTCTCTGTGACAATACGAAACTTGCGTACACAAGTTCATTTGAGTTTTCCCATAAAATCGTGGGAAAAATTTATTTTTAACATTTAATTTTTATTTTTTAACAATTATTTTATTGGCCACCCTTAACTAAATTATTCTATAATTTATCTCCCCTGGCCAAGACTAAGGTACTGGTTCTCACGGGACGAAACTCGACTTAAAACCTAAACTAGCTTCTCTAGGGCTAAGTTTTAATTTTTGACCGCTGAACGGATGATCAACGACACAATAGACGCTGCACCAGCGCTACACACAGCGGCTTAACAACTATTCACAACTTTCCCCCCTCCCCACGTAGGATACGCACCGCCCTAGGAAAAGTGTTGCACAGGCTGGACAAAGACTTATTTGCTTAGGTCCTTACTCCCACGGTAGGCAGCGAATATAGACCTTAAATCTGACATGACGCCTGATATCTTCGTATACAGATACATGTGAGAAAATCGCCTAGCTCTCTTCCCCATCTATATGTGAGCAGGTCAGGGTGTGGCGCTACTGAGTTAGGCCCTTTTTGGTTTTCTGCTGCTCAACATTTATTCATTTATCACAGTAGGCAGGTGGTAGCTCTACTGGTTGGGCCCAATCTGTGCACCTCGGTCTGCGACCAAGGGTCTAGAGTCGCCTAAGCAACCAGACAACACAACTAAACTAAACTAAACTAGCTAACTAAAGATAAAATAACAAACTGAAATTTTAAAAGGAACTTATATACACTTTATTTACAACCAACTTACAAAGCAATAAAAATATAGGTGAATACGAAAATGAAAATAAACTTAGAAATAAACAAAAACAATATATACGCACTACTAAATAATTAATCAACCCTACTTAACTGAACTTAACAACTCCACTAACCAAAACCCTCTGCCGCCTCTGGATCTATGTTGCTAAATCTACAACTACAAGCACTAACAAACTAACTATTACTAACTAAACCAACCATCAAATAACCTAAACTACCCCAACACTAAACAGTAAGCTACTAGCAACAGTAAAGCAGAACTACAGCAGACAGTTAGGCAGCCGAAATAATGGCAGTTAGGCAACCAAAATAATGGCAGTTAGGCAGCCGAAATAATGGCAGTTAGGCAGTAATAACTGCGGCAGACAGTTAGGCAGACAGTTATGCAGGAATTATAGCCTGCAATTACAAAATAAACAAACATAAGACATAATAACAAAATAATAATGAACTAGACCTAGTCTAGCACATACACATAATACAAGCATGAGGTAATTTCAATTACCTACATGTAGCTAATAAAAGCAGTACCTGAGTTATTACAACCAACACAGGTCAGGCTAGACTACAATAAACATAAGCTAGATCTAGATAATAGTAGATAAGACTAAACAAGCGCCATGACAGCGATGCTTAGGCCGCAGCCATCTTTTACATTAAAAAGTAGGACAAAATGCCAACTAAAATATTCATAAAAATACATAGGAAACATAAAATAATAAAATATTTACACATAGACATAGTATAGGAAAGCAAAAAGCATTAAGGATGGCGCAAGGGGGTGACGCTACCCAAGTCTACAGAACTTCCGGTTCCATCAGAGGTAATCATGGCTAATTAACTAGCCAGTGACGCCACTGCACTAATCAGCCTGCATCTAGACTATAGCAATAGATGCAGAAACAATCAATACAAATACAAACGAAAGAAAGCAAAAATAAAAACATTTTCCAACTTACAGGCGTTCCCAGCCGAAATTGCACTACACAAAAATAACTTTATACAGGCACCACTGTCAGCACTGACCACTGGTCAAGACAAAAGAGAGCTTAACGTGGTTCCGAAGCTCGCTTTAATTGGTCAGCGCGAACATATCGGAGAGCATGACGTCACGCTAATTATCTAAAACTAAACTGGACTACCGATTTCCCTAATTTGTACCTAGCCGTATACAACAATAAAATCTAGCAAATTACTAAAGACACGGACTACACAACATTATATACGAAATTAAACAGCATTAAAAAGAGAATCTTAAAATTTAAATCTACAAAAATACAAAAAGGAAGATAAAAAGTTATTTCTATTCTAAACTCATATGGGGGCTCTATACCGTTTACAGACCTGCACATAAACTGATATTAAAAAATAACAACCAATCCAACGCTAATGCCAAAGACAAAAATAAGCAGAACTAACCAGGGACAAAAAATAGAAAATAACATCCACAGCTCTAAGGCTAGTTAACTATTTTAAAAACTACTTTTCCTCTACGAGTAAAACACAAATAACAGAAAAAGACTAAAACTAGCAGAAAGTTATAAATAGCGGAAACTACAAAATACTCAGCACTGAACTATAAAAATTAAAAAGGACACTAAATTACAAACATCATAGCCCTGGCCTATATAAATAATATAAATTAGATAAAATTAGGTCAAAAATTAGATCTAGGAGCGCCAGCTCACATATATATCTATATAAAGAGAGACCAAAGCATTCTAAGTTAGGCCCGCTAGAATTCATGGTCTCCTCTATCGGGGAGTTTTTTTTGTGAGGTTTCATTAAGGACAAACGGGTGAGTGTAAATATTTTACTAAACTTATTTTATATTATAGGAATGTGTGTGTACACAATCACGTTCTCCGTCATTACATCATTACATTATTGCTTTGTCACACATTAGCATTGTGTTATTTTATATCGATGCTATATTTTCATATAGTATTATTAATGCCGCTATGGTTTGTCTACGTTTTATGTTTGATTTGTTATGTTTCATCCATTCCTGAATCTTGGTGATTAATGTAAACGACAACCCGTGGTGAATCTAAGTGCTGTCTAAGAACTTACATCACCGTGCTCTAAACTTACAGAGCGCATGTGAAATTAATAAATCTACATTTCTGTTATATTCCTTATAAATATTATTATGCCTCACACCCTTGTGAACTCATGGTTCCTTGGATGAATACGATTTCGATTTATTATATCAAACCTTTATCATTGTAGCTCTATTTCTAGTATTTTATCTTCACCTTATCTTTAGCTCATTCCCCATTTTACTATAACTGATTACTTATCGACGTAATCACAGTCAATTGATGAATCTTGACTGGTATCCTACATTGTATGATAACACATTTATTCTGGTTAACTCCCTTGTAGTTTGTTTTTCATTGAGCTATGTGTACTTTAAGATTTCATGCTAATTGTTTTAAATGCCTTATTGAGAATGATACCAATGCCTGTATCTGAATGATTGCAAGGCATATGAGAATCCCTACTCAATGCTTTAGGAGGTTCCTAATTGTCTATCATGTCCCCAGCTTGGTTGCTGAAACTGCTGCTGTACCTGCTTGCTGTAACTGGTTCTCACACCTGCCAGATCTCCACGTATAGCTGTAACTGGAGCCGACCACACTAGATACTCCCACCCCCAATTACATACCTATCAGAAAAAAAGGTATTGCCTACTGTCCTTGGCCATAGAATATTGCCCAGTGTCCAGAGTGCCAACTGCCCAGTATCATCTGCCCAGTACCCGGCCCAAGCTGTCCACTGCCCAATAACTACTGCCAACTGCCGACTGCTTAGAGCAACCTTCGCTACAGAAAATAAACTGGTGTGAGTTAATATGGCCATCTACGAGCTAGAGACCACAGCTGAGGGATCATTCTACAACTACTACAAACCCTCCTCTACTGCTAAACAGGCAGCGGCCTAACCCTAGAGCCAGCTTGCCAACAGCATAGAAGACATCCCGAGCCGACGTCCTAAGACAGAGCCGGATGACTCATCCTTCTGATTGCCAGTCCTACGACCACCAGAAGGAGAACAAACGGGCCAGCAGCTAAGAAATATTAGACAAGACATAGGAACACTCTCTCATTCACTCAATAATTAGCAATCTATGATGAGCAATTATTTTATAAATGCATCTATTTTATTCAACGTTTTTTTTTCATCATTTATCTTTTGTAAACTTATTATATTAAATCATTTTAATTTATACATTTAATATACTGGTCTGTTCACCGTTGCGGTGTGCCTGTTAAATATTTTGTATATGTAAGCGGTATAAATAAAATTAATTACTCCTAGACCTTAACAAACGAGCCAAAAATAACTATTTTAACATCTCGTCACAGCCTCATATGTGAACACCGCCTTATGTATTTAACTATAATAGTATAATAATTTTTAAAAGTCTTTACCTTTATTCTTATTATTTAATTACTAATTACACCCAAATTACATTTGAATAAGGATCTTTTAATCTCTATAGGAATAACAGACATACATTTGAATCTTTTAATCTTAATGGAATAACATTTTAAAAAATAAATATACCTAAATTGTATTTTCTATAGTCATATGTTTTGGTACTTTTTATAACAATATAACGGAAGCGCTTGAATTCTTTTTCTAGCGACTTACTTGGATTAGTTTAAAAACTGTCATAGCCTTCCACAGGGTTAACCGATTAAATATTATAGAAATTAAAAATTACTGACACGTTAAAAACATTTGTTCTTTCCACTTGCAAAATTTTATTTAAAGGATGGAATGAAAAAAACGAAGTGTTAGGCAGGTTTTTTAAAATCAAATTTATTTACCGACAACTTCAGTTATCAAAAGTAATGATATTGTTAATGTGTTTTTATTTTGTTAAAGATAAGACAGACTTACCAACTCTAAAAGCAAGTTTTGGCAAAATTCAATTTCAAGATTGTTTAACAACAACAGTACCAGTAACAGGAACAACAGGTACAGCACCACCCACAACAGCAGCAGCTACAACAGCGGCAACTACAACAGCAGCAGCTACAACAGCGGCAACTACAACAGCAGCAGCTACAACAGCGGCAACTTCAACAGCAGCAGCTACAACAGCGGCAACTACAACAGCAGCAGTTAAAATAGTTAAACGAAAAAGGAGGGCTTTAGCGGATTCCTGTGCAACTCTAAAGAGCAATGTGGATAGCGCTGCAACTCACGCAACGTTTTATACGTAATATTTTTGTTTAATATTAACTATAGTGTTAAATGTAAGACCACAAACAAGGTTGGATCCAGAACTGACTCTAAAAGGCTAATCTAAAAAATAAATATTGCATGGAACATCGGACTTCACCTAACATTTTTTAGCATCCTCCGATGGATCACACACACACACTCGCACACCTTTCGGCCCTTAAATTCTAGATATCACACATTCGTTTACCAGCGCAGATGTTCTTTCTTCGGATAACTCGGACATTGATACCATGGTCAAAGGGTATTCTACATCTCAAAAAGAAAAGAAGTACGCTTGTGTTTACTGGGCTCTTAAAGGCAGCACGGAAAACCTTCTCCCAGATACCCCCTTTCTCCCACTGGTCCACAAATGAGATTGGGCCATAGAGCTCTGAACATGGTATAAGCCTAAAAGTAGCGCTATATGTAGCATGTACCATGGGCTACTCGAATACATGGGCTAAAATTATGTGTGAGGTAGCGTTATAATGCGGTCCATTTCATTGAACGATACCAGCTAGAGGGTTTCGTTTAACATAACATATGCAAACTATTTCAGTGTGTTCTCTAAACACAAGACGCGTTGTTGCAGTTTCATCTTTCTTTCTACTTATGGTGTTTAGCCTTCTGAAATCCAGGATCCTTTCTTTATACCTATTAGTGAGGATTTTGAAACGCTTCATATGTCGTTTGAATTATAATCTATATAAGTGATATTTAAAATGTGAAAATGACTGTCAATGATGTTATAGATCACAGTAAAAGATTACAACTATTGCTTAATATTTATTTCTATTGAAACAGGGCTTTTGATCTTTTACTTGGTTGCATCAATACGACCTGCCTGAATCAAATGACTGAAGTCAACAACTTTGTCAAAGAACAAGGTAAAATCACTATATAATGAATTTAAAAAAATACATGTAAGCACAATTTCTTTAACTTTCAGAACACATAGATTATTGAATCACCATTGTGGCTAAGCTAAGGCTTACAATGCCCTCTCTCATTTATCTCCTTCGTTCTCATTTTTTTCATGATATTTTATTTCTATTGTTTAATTATTTGTGTTTGAATTTATCTTTATGTAACTATTTTTAATTATTTCCCCATTTGCAGCATTAATACACAGACCGATAGACTAAAACTTTGTTTGACCCACTCCTGGTGTCCATTATATCATAACCCACCCACAAAATATTTTTTTTTAAATTCTGACTTCGTGTACGAAGGGGCTAAAAAAAAATAGAGGTCATGTTCCAGAATTCCTCAACGGAGCAAATCCACAAATCAATGCGAATGGCCACCTCCACAATTAATGTTGTAGACCACTTCACATACCTGGGCAGCAGACTGTTCGACGATGCGAGACTGTCTAAAGAAATAGGCAACCGTCTTGCTAAGGCCAATGCATTTGATCGCCTACAATTTAGAGTATATGGTTGAACTGCAGCTGAAGAGGTCAATTCATTTACCAACAAAAATCAATGTCTATAAATAAGTGGTCCCCTCCCACTATGCGCTATAACAATCAACTCAGGAGCCATTTGGCCATGACTGACATAGAGGAAAGTAGCTGGTAGAAGATAGCCTCAGAAAGAGACAGTTGGAAAGTACTCAAGAAGGTTACCGGGAACACATTTGAGGCGTGAAGAATAGCCATTGCCGAAGACATGCTCAGAAAAGTAAACGAAAACTTAACTAGGCCCCCATTAGACAACGACTTTGTATCAAATGTGTCAAAATACGCAGGACACAAATGGATTTCTGAAATAAAAAGGCTGTACGTAATGATAATGTGTAGCTAAATTTTAAAACGACTTCAGCTAAATCTACAAGTAGGCCTCTATTCTAAAGAAAAAAAGTCCGTAAATTTCTTTCAGTGATTGTTGGGGCATATTAAAAGTATGAATGAATCTATGGGGAGGGATGTATATGTATCTGAAAATGGGTTATTCTAAATAAGGTTCTACTACTTCTGCGGTTTGAAAATATACTGTTACGAGTCGGGGCTTTCTATGGCTTTCTATTGGAGGATGGCAAAACATTATACGATGTTAATGTAATGCTGCCTGTTCTGCTGAATATAAAAGGGCCCAAAATGTGTTGTTGGGGAGAGACGTTTCATTTAAAAGTAGTGTATGTATTGTGAGTATCTTTGGTCGCCTCTAAGTCCACCCAGCTGTAATGGGTACCTGACATTAGTTGGGGAAAAGTAAAGGCGGTTGGTCGTTGTGCTAGCTACATGACACCGTCGTTAACCGTAGGCCACAGAAACAGATGACTTTGACATCATCTGCCCTATAGACTACAAGGTCTGAAAGTGAAACTTTACATTTGTGTGTGTACGGGCAGGGGTGTCATTATAATGCAGGCAGACGAGAAGGCTACAACAGATGGGTCTAAGGTCTGAGAAGTGTTTTTGCATACTTTGTACTTGGCGGTTTCCATCGAAGCACAGCACAGGTATCTGCTCGTATATAGCCCTGATACATTCATTCATTCACCAATCACTTATCATAATTCTCCCACTTACCCTGGACTGGCCTGGACGACAAAATACGAAATTTGTACCTGTCGTAAGTCACAAAAAAAACTATCCATTTTCACGATGAAAACCGCAGCGGTTAAATTTAACAATAACGAATTTGTATTAGCAATTTTGACCAGAAAATGTTTTTTAAAAGCCGACATATGGAAAAGTACCAAAATAAGCACAATTTAAACTTTTTCTTTCTGCTATGCTAAGAAAAAAAAATTAATACCTACAAAATACATAATATAATTAAAAAAATATATATTACATCTTTCCTTGTGTCGATTCTGTTGCCCTTGATGTTTATAGAGAAATGTAATCGATTTCTTTTTTAGTTTTATATAGATCTAAGTAGCAAGTATCCTTTTGTCGTGAGGTCCAAATAAATACTTGTATGCTTAGTATTTTTACATTAAGTTATCATAAGTTAAAGGACCCAGACATAAAGCTATGAACGACACGTCGCATATCAAATGAGACGCAAAATATGTAGTTTGACAATGTTGACTTGTTAAATATTTAAAATATACAATAGAATATTTAGCCTAGTCATCTGTGTATACTATATACATTTCATCTCTTCGTTTTTTTTTAGCCGCCAATATATTTGTCAAACCGGAGTCACAACCAGAATGCAAAACATGTGGTAATTATAAGTGTTTCACTTTATAATGGCAATAAACCTTTTTTTCACTTTAAATTTGAATAATATTCAGTAATAAAATTTTGAAGCATGCACGGTGGTTGAGTAGTAAACCGCTTGGCTAGAATCATGGTAAAGACTGGGATTTTCTACCCCCGCAATGGTTAAGTCCGGTCCTGCTATTTAAAGACGGGTGAATGCTACTTGTTCCCCTCCCCCTCTTTTGTTTTCGCCGCTAAAGTTACGTGGGGTAACTCTAGTCCGACTTGCAGAAATAAAACAGTGATCTTTTCATGACTTCTTGGTGGTGTTAAAAATGGTTGAGCCATGAAGAGAATTATATATTACTAGTTGACCTGCGGCGTAGCATACGCCGTTTTTTTTGCAGGGCCGGTCTTAGGCCAATACAACCTATGCGACCTCACAATGGTTAAGTCCG
The DNA here is from genome assembly GCA_036873155.1 of Biomphalaria sudanica. NCBI lineage: Eukaryota > Metazoa > Mollusca > Gastropoda > Planorbidae > Biomphalaria > Biomphalaria sudanica. The sequence continues at coordinate 17,238 of JAZGLO010006340.1, read as the reverse complement.
GCCCTGCTATTTAGTGACGGGTGAATATACATAGTAGAATACTTGTTCTTTCCATGACTTGTTGGTCACAATGGTTAAGTCCGGCGCTGCTATTTAGTGTTTGTAAAATGTTTGTTTGAAAATGTTTTCCATGTTTTGGAAAACATTCATAGTTGAAGATAGTTTACTTCCTAGTTCAAACCTTCCGCAGGACGAAGGGGTATGGGAGCGGGCAGGGTTTGATAAATCCAAACGACAGTCCAGCGCGCAAACCGCACGACTAGGCAGCCATCCGCAGTGACGGGTGAATACTAATTTTTCTCTCCCTCTCTTAGTTTTTTTCGTGGGATAACTCTATGAGCAGAAATAAAAGAGTGATTTTTCAGTTACTTCTTCTTCTTCTCGTCCAAACTCTTGAGCCATGAAGAGAATTAAATATATCAATTAGTATAAATATTAATCTTTTTTAGCCATGTATTATTTTATTTAAACCATTGGGTATTAACAAATCTTACACAACTTCAATTCGTATTTTGTTTCAAAACATTAAACATTACGAAATCCTTTTTTTTTCAGGAGCACAAGCAATTTACCTGGCCAGTATTCTGTTTATCTTGATGGCCTTCAGACCTTTTATTGCCTGAGTGTTTGGAATCAAAGCCGCGCTTGTTTAACCGTCCATTAAATTGTTGTTTATTCTATGTTACATGTAAATTATTAATCTTATCAAATATTAATTATTTAACATGCTCTTAAAATTCATCTGTAATTACAACTGTTCCTAAGAGGAGCATTGCAAATGGTTCTCACGACTAATTGGCCAAGTATTTGTGGATGTTGCCTTTCACGTTTCCTCGCCAAGAACAATAATAAAATGCTCCACAAACTGAAAGACGTTTCTCCATGTGTATAAAGACTTATGAAGCAAATATTGACCCGTCGTGATAATTAAATGTAAATGCTTGCTTACTTTTTATGTATGTGTTTATAAACGTGTTAAATATAAAGTGGACTCCAAGAGTATCATCGTGAATTACAATCACTTATTGAGGATAACCGCAGCCAATAAAAACTACTTTAAAAATTTAGTCATTCAACTGTGTCTCGCCCCCAATCAGGGCCGGCAATAGGTAATTAGAAGCCCTATGTGAAAGAAATAGAGGTGGCTACAAAGGAAATAGAAAACACAAAAAAATAAGAAAGATACGCAATGAACTGTATACCGTCCTGTATCTATATCTAAATCAACAAAAAAGTTAAATTCACATAGCGCTGATAGCACTAATGTGGTCCATTTACGATTCATGGTCACCAGACTAGAAATAATGTTTCGACATCTCACCGAAGAGAAGAAACAATGCTCTTCTAAAATATGTTGTCTAACAAGTAGATCTAAGAATACGTGAAGATATTTTGAAACATAGTAAAGACTTAGAGCTGGGCTAGTAGACATAGAGCCATAGTGTTCTGCTATGTTTGAAATTTGATCCATGTTTCGCTTTTTTTTTTCTCTAATAAAAATTTGAGTTCCGGGCGAGTCTCCCACAATGCAAAGCCCCTATGCGGCTTCCTAGTTTGCCTAAGGCTGACCCTACGTCCGTGTCAAATTGAGTATCCTACATTCTCCTAGATTCTCTTTTTCACATCTTGCTTCCAATGTCATCCAAGTCAGTCATTGGATCGTCCCTTCTGCTGGCCAGACATGACATAGTACTTGCCGCCTAGTATTTCAAAAAATTAGTTGTAGTTTTGAAATGAATTTAATACTGTAAAAAAAAAGTCAAAACAAAGACTTATTAATGAGAGAGCAAATATGGTAATTGCTGTACATTTTGTTCTTACTACCCCGACTTTCACCTACTTAGCTGAATGCGTAAAAAAATATAGTTTCCAAAGTAAACATTTTTGGTTTGCGTGCTCTTGCATTTGTCCAGAAAAAAATATATAAATACCATTACTATTTTTATATATTTTTTAATAATTACTGAATGATGATTTCATAGCTCTACATTTATTTTTACACTTTAGACTTGTTAACAATGATGTCTGACAAAATAAAAAAGAAATATATATGTATATATTTAATTTCGTTTTATTATACTTTAATTTTTTTTTTATTGTTGCTTGCTTCATGAAATGTCTAAATAAAGGTGCACTGTTTATCAAACTATGGTTTAACTAGTAATAATTCTAAGAAGAGAAGAAGGTTTTATGTCGCATGACTTACACATATGTAATGGAAAGTTATCTTGTCCCGATTTGGTCTGGGAGAGATGTGTATTGTCTCCACAATCGTTTGACACACGCATCCCAACTCACCACTACGATATACGAAAGAAACACAGCGCCGAATATACATGGCTTGATTTTAAACTCAGTTCAATAAAATAAGTAATCTGATGAGAGATGAACAATAAAATAGTACCAGGTGACAGAGCCTTGCTCGGTTGAATCATTTTTTTAAGGATGGATATGTACCCGTAGTCATTTTGGGAATTTTTTTGTTGTAATTACGAAAATGAAAAATCTCAAAAGTTTCTTTTTCGTTCTGTTAGTTTTCAATGTAATTGTGCATGGCGATTACAAAAAAAAATCTCTTAAATCCCCCAAATAGTGTAGAAAACCCACAGCGCACGTCGTGTCGTTTTACTTTGTATCTTTTGCGTAAAATTATTGGGCTATTATTGGCTTGGAAGAAAGTCTTTGTAGTGTAACTTCTAAATTGGTTGCGTTCAGACATTTAATATTGCAATTAGTTTATTAATTATGGCTTTAGTAAGAAGCATCAAGTGATACAAAATCTCTACGTTATGAGGGTAAAACATGGACCTTGTAACAAAGTACCATAGTGCATTTTTTTTCCTAAGAGACTTAAAACATCGCGTTAGTATTTTCTAGAGAAGCGTTATTGTGGGGCATCTCTGTTACGCAGACCACCTTTCAGCTCACTAAAAAAAAGATAGCCTTAAGCATATGTTCGTCCCCTATACGGGATAAGTGCCCTGCCCAGCGTGACTGTCGGACTATAAGAAGTTCATATCATTTTGCAAGAATATCGCTGTTTGTAGTGCGGTCTTGCCACCGTTTGTCCATGATGGTGTATAAATATCTTTGGTGAAGGCGTTCAAGAAGTCATAGGTGCTTTCTATAAAGTTCCCATGTCTCCACAAAGAAGGGGTTGAGAGAATCACTGTTTGGTAGACACTGATGTTTGTAGGCAGGCGGAGTGATTTATTTCGCCACAATCTCGCTTGGAAAAGCACGACTAAGCCTGATCACATATCAACCTCTCTTTAAAGCAATGCGCCATTTCATACTATGGTTCCCAGATATGTGAAGTTATCTACCACGTTAAGGGATGCCTATTCGCGGTGATCTTTGGGGCTAAGTAGATTTTATTGGGTGACTTCTGGAACATGACTTCCGTTTTACAGAGGTCTATAATTAAACCAAAAGAGGCGGCAGCGTAATGAAAATTCGTTGACCGTGAGCTGGATAACATGAGAGCCGGCCTTAGGCTACTGCTACCTATGCAGCCGAAGTGGGCCCCGAACTTTCATAAGCCCCGCGCTAATTCTAGGTGTAAATTATTAAATTAAACCATTATAACTTATATAATAGGATTCCCGTGGTCTCCTTATTTTCAGGGAGCTCCTGGAAATCTCCCGAAATTATTAAAATCTCCTGAAAACTCATAAACATGTCCTTAAAATAGACAAAATGGTCATTTTGGGATCTCAATCAATATGGTAAACGAAAATCCTACGCGCGATAAAAAAAAAAACGGCATTGTCAGCTTTCATTTAATTAAAAATGTAATGCAAAGACAAATGGCTAAATGTTGTTTGTTTACGATTGTTGAATGACTTGACTTACTTGACTTAATCATGTGCACTCACAGGGGAGCATAGGGTCGTAACCACACCTCTCCACAGAAGTCGGTTCTGAGCAGCTTTCTTCATCTGCTCCCATGTAATTTCAGTACCCTCAGCTTCACTGATGACTGACCTCTTCCAGGTTTGCTTGGGTCTGCCCACTTTCCTCTTTCCTTGTGGGTTCCATCAAGTGCCTGCTTTGCAACATTGGTAGCTGGTTTTCGCAGGGTGTGTCCTATCCAGCTCTATTTTCGTTTTGTGATGTCTTGGGCTATGGGCTTTTGTCTAGTTCTCTCCCACAAATTGATAGTAATCTTTTCTGGCCACCTAATTCCTAATATCCGGCGTAGGCATCTGTTAACAAAGGTCTGGAGCTTTTCCATATTTGTTGAATGAGGTCCATTGAAACTTTTTAGTTATGTGCCAGCGTTCTTATCGATAATTTTAAAGGAACCTCTCTTAATTGATGTGCTAACAGAGACCTTTATTAATCGATGCTGTGAAAACTGGGAATTTTTTAATTTCGGTATTTTAAGGCGCCTCTGAGTCGACCCAGCCCTAGTGGGTACCTGACATTTTAGTTGCGGGAAAAGTAAAGGTGGTTCGTTAGCTTTCGGTATTTTAAGGCGCCTCTGAGTCGACCCAGCCCTAATGGGTACCTGACATTTAGTTGCGGAAAAGTAAAGGTGGTTCGTTAGCTAAAGCTAAAAAGATTCTAGAAATTAAAAAATACCCTTTGGGGCAGGATGTTTTAATTTTATCATCTCAAAAGAGATACAAGATACTGATAGCAAAGACAAACAGACACAAAAACTCTTTTGTTTCCCTGGAAATCAAAGCTTTAAATGGATACAATCATATATAAGCTTTTCGCATGCGTGAGTGAGTGAGTGTGGTGTGAATGTATATTTTGGTTTTCTATATGTGTCAAGTTTGCCTTTTCTGTAGCAATTGCGGCGAGGGCGGCCAACCCCCCGATGACGGTGTTGGATCAAACCCAACTGGACTTCCAATAGTTATAGTGTTTTGTTTGGTGTAATTATTATTATAGCTTTTATATAGCGCTACTTTCATGCTTATAGCATGCTCAGAGCGCTTTTGCTCCAATCTCATAAGTGGACCGGTGGGAGGGAGGGGGTATCTAGTTCAAGCCAAGTTCATGCGCACTTGGCCTCTCGACCACGCTTACCATGCAGAAATTGTAAGACAAATTTTGTTATGGATAATAAATATTATTATTATTATTATTATTATTATTATTATTATTAACCGTGTGCCACAGAAAAAGAGAAACTTTACATCATCTACCCTAAAGATCGCAAAGTCTGAAAAGAGAACTTAACTTACTCGGTGTGCTAAAAGAGAATCTGAATTAAGGTGCAACAGGGAAGCTCTTTTTCTTGATGTACTCAAAGGAACGAACCTCTGCCGTGGAATGGCTTATCCTGGATATTCTATGTTTATAAGGTGAAGAAACATCTGATGTAGATCGTTTAAAAGCTTATTTTATTTATAAAAAAAAATGGCCCGTTGGTTGTTAGTGTTGAATCTTTAAATTAGTGATGGCCAAAGTATGGTCAAACTGTCTGCCTAGTACAAATTTTGAACAAGTTTTTTTCTCCTACTTCCCATTCTAGGTTTAAGTTGAATCTTTGCATAATTATTCACTGTACCTAACAAAACATGAATTTTTAAAATTTAACCAATTTGTTTATTAATTAGTGGTAATCTATTATTTTGTTTGATATCGAACAAATGGAATAAGTCTTAGTGTTCAGAGATATGACTGCCAATGTGGATTTCTTCCAATTAGTTAAGCTTTGTATTTTCAAAAAGGATTTGAAATTGTTTGTTTTTTGTTTTAAAGAAGTAAGATTATAAAGCAAATACCAAAACCCATCCGGCCCTATAGTGAACAACGAACTTCCTTAAAAAGAGATTATGATACAACCTCGGAATGATCCCATTCGTCAGCGTTTCTCAAACCGTAGGGAGCACTCCTTAGATGGACGTGCTGATAAGGGATCGGGAAGGCCGTCTCTATTTTTTTACCTGTTACATTTGTATTTAGTTATAAATCTATATTTGAATAAGATTCAAGTAAAAACAATATCACCAATGTTTGAAAAATTAATTTATTAAACTACATAAGTTGGACCTTTCATACTGTATTTGAGAGAAGCGTCTGAAATAGGATCGATTCTTTTTACGAAATTATTTCATTATGTCTTCGCTAATTCTTCAATTCTATTCTTCTTACATACATCATTATCATCATCATCATCAAACTCCATTAGAGTAAGGGCTTGAGAGGCTCAAATCCTCTCTTGCAAAAGCCCTGGACAGAAACCCTGCTGTTTTGCGTAGTTCTTACATGTCACCATACAGGTCGAGAATTTTTGGTTTCCCAGACCTCTGAGCATTTAAAAAAAAAAAATCAGACACGGTTTCCTCGTCTTCCCTGCAGCGGAGCACCGTGAATAAAAATTTGGCCATAGCCGTAAGAAATATGAGCCAAGAGGACAGTAGCCTGTCCTGCACTGCGCTATAATATCTTGCTCAGGCCTGGACAGCCTCCATCCCGATTAAGTGCGGTCAGGGCGCCTCCAGCGCTCCCAGACTCCGCGGGCTTTTTGGGACTTGTCCCAGCACTTAAACCACTTTTCCATTTGTTTTTTTAATTATATCCAGAGCATGATAAAGACTCGCAGTCTGCAATAGTGTTGTCAGTGCTAATTACATGGGAACATTCAAATGTTTTCCCAAAAGACGCAACATCATTCCGTTGACGTCTTTAGCGTGTGTACATAGGAGGGCTTGCTGTTTGCTGAATACGTGGATGCTCTTACGACGATAAGACTCATCGCAAATCTACATTCCTTTTTAAATCAACTTTATTTCGACATGTATTTTTCTTATTAAGAGAAGCGTTGTCGAGACGCTTGACTTGGCTACCTAGAAGGAGGCTCGAGATTCGACACCCGACTCGGGCAGAGTCGCGTTTACTGAGCGCCTAAAGGCAGCACCGAAAACCAATTCCTAGATACCCCCTCCCCCCCACTGGTCCACAAATGAAATTGGACCAAAGCGCTCTGAGCATGCTATAAGCATGAAAGTAGCGCTATATAAAAGCTATAATAATAATTAAGAAACTAGCCGAATATTACCCGCGGCCTGCGGGCCATAGTAAATTGGATTAAAATGTATGTCAAACTTGGTTTATGTTCCTTTCATGTTTATTTCTTTCGCCACGACAATAAAAGAAGTTTTGGAAAAATGGGTTTACATGGTAAGCCGATTCATTCATATCTTTGTTATTGTTATAATTATAATTTAGATTTTATGCCACTTACATTACAATTACTTTTAATTTGTTTTCATCTTGATTATGTGTAGATTGTTATTATTTATATCTGCTCAAAATTAGAACCAGTGAAATGTGCCCGTGTGGAGTGTCACCAGAGAATGCTGACCTATCCTTCAAAACTGTTCACTTTACCATGAAGCCCGTACAAGACAATGGCCCCAAAACACCCCAATAGAAAGAAAACTATACGGAGAGCTTCCTGATTCGGAAACCACTGCGCAGTTCATCTCAAATATTGGTATAGTCATCTAAAAGCTCCGACATAAACATGAGAACAAGGAAGTAGAAGAAATCTGTAATTGGGACTAACCCAGGAGCACCTTGTGTTTTGTGGTAAAACAAAAATAAATTGTTAAATTGACGGCTTAATTGGGTTGCAAATCTAAACTTTTTTTGATCTGGAGAGTGAGGGGTCACTTGTAAAACTTGAGAAGCATTGCACTTTCCTTTTTTTTTTTTTTTTTTGCTTTACGAGCTAAATAGTGAAGTTGTAGATTGAAGATTAAACCTTTTTTCCAGGAATGTATGTTCTTAAGATACGATTATTGGGGACAGAACATGAAATTATCTCAAGAAACCTTCACTTAATGGATTATCTCTTATCAGGGTTTTTAACATCCGCCTTCGTCAATCATTTTGTTGTAGCAACACGTATATTGCCTAGCTATAAAAGTTGCATTTCCTCAAAACAATTTTCACTGTCTCTTGATTTAATTTCCTAAAAGCATATCTGTGATACTGGTCAACGTCGTTGACTACGGGTAGACTAAAACATGAACGTAAGTATGAGGCAAGGTATTACAATGTCTAAATGCAAATGAGTGAGACCCACTAAAATATTAACAATTTTAGACTTTTATTAATATAATAATTTTTAGTTTTTTCTTTTGCTTCAGTATTTTTTTAAATACAATAAAATATATACAAATGTGAAAATGATTTATACGATTTGAGCCTAATTTGAAGCTGGGTTCAATATTTTAATGTTGCATTGAAGACGTTGATAGTTAATTAATAAGAAGACTTGGCCTTGATACTATATATTGTATATGAATCATAAATATTCGCTCATAAGAATCAATTATTCTCTCTCTCTCTCTTTTTCTCTCTCTCTCTAGTTCTATCCTGTGTGCAAGATACCTTAATATGATAATTCCACAGAACAGTCCAAACCGTATAAACTTAGTGAACAAAACGCATCTCAATAAATTAAATGTGCTTTACGTATTTTAATAGAAGTTCGTCAGACTGTTACAAGACAGATAGGTTTTTTTAAATTTCAAAATTCTGTAACGTAACAGCTGACCAGATACATTTTTTCATTATTCTTTCTTTCCATAAATATTTCAAAGTCTAAACGCGAGCAGATATTTGGTAAAGCTTTCTTATCTAAAAGCGCCATATACTTAAAAAGCCTTATGATTTATGCGTTAGGTTGATTCGCACTCTTGCGATAATGTTGACAAAAAAATATTTCTCTAATCATTAGCTGGAATTGACTTGTAACAAAATAAGGCTAAGGATAGATAGCGAAGAAAGCGCTCAAAGAAAATGGAGGATGAACATGAAAGCATTGTAAGCGCTGAATAAATTTGAATTATAGACAGGAAAATATGGATTCTATTTTAAAAGCCATTGTTAAAGAACTTGAAGCTGAAACATTTTAGAGCACTGACATTTTTTTTCAGAACAAAGCAAAGTCTCTTAAAAATCACACTAAGACTAAGACTGCTTTACTGATCCTTCTCGAAATTTGTTGTGATTACTAGAAAGCAATAATAACTTTAAAATTTGAGCGGATCTAGTTCCAGGTTAAAATATATAAGGTGCTTATTAATTTGTAGACATTTACTAGAAGACACACTTCCATCAGAGTTGCACGCTGCTCTTTTTACAAAGCTTCTATCAACTCACTCTGTCTGTCTGATAAAAAGTTTGTACACGTTATTTCTCCGACACCCAATCTCGTATCAAGCTGAAATTTGGCACAATTAGGTTTAGGTTTTAGTTTCCACCAAGGTATGACTTGAATAAAAAAAAAAAAGAAAATTACGAAATAGGATAGAGAAATTACTCAGGACATGATCCTCAATTAGCAGTGATTTGTGTGAAACAGAGGGGAGGGTAGTATGGAAGGCGTATACATTTTTAAAACAACAATTTGTAACTCAACTGGGGGAAGGGGGGAATTAAGTAATTACGCAAATACTAACTTGCGATTTGCAGATGCCATTGATGACCTAGCAGAGACAGAAGAATAACTAGCTGACTTGGTGATGCGCATTGACAGGACTTCCGCAGCCAATGATATGCAAATAAATCCGAAAAAAAAATTATGACCGAAAGTCAACAGGGCTTTAAAAGGGGCATCAGTATTGGAGGTGAAAAGCTGACTAGTGTTAGCAGCTTCAAATACCACGGGGCTATTGTCTCAGATGAGGGAACGAAACCTGAACAACTAGCCAGAATTGCACAGTCCACACCAGCCCTGCTCGTTAACCATTGGTCAAAGAAACATGACCTTAACATCATCCGCCCTATAGATCGCATAGTCTAAAAGGGAAACTTTATTTTTACATTTTAAGTCATCTCTATTTCATACTATTCTTAATGTCACGTGTTTATTATGTTTGTAAGACATCTGCGGATCCGGAGGTGCCTTGATTATAGTTCAAACAGTTTAAGAAACAATGAAGTAACAAAGTGCTGATATACTTTTCTAGAGTTTTAATTATTTTAAACTCAAACTTGAAACAATAAATGTATGTACAAAGATATATAAAGCAGATACAGGATACAGTAAAATGAGTAACTATTTACTTTTAAACTAGCGACTTCTAAGTCTAACTTTCTAGCTCTCTCTCTCGTCCCAAGCTACTACTCCTCTTTTTATATCTTTCCTTAGAATAATCTAGAACCTGACATCTCAATACCCTGTTGTTTTCTAATTTAGCTTATGTTAATTTTATTTCCCTACTGTTGCTTTGAACTAGGTTTTAATCGGTGTTTCTCTGGCATCTAATGAGTGACCTAATTTGAGCTAGGTAAAACTGTCCTCATTTTGTGAAAAATGAGGTGTCACCAGGGACGTGACACTTAAAGCCCTGCATGACAGTGGGAAAATTCAGCCCTCTCCATGACCCCATCTGTCTAAAGTGGTTGGGAGGTGGCGTGAACGATATTGTGTTGTTCTGATGGAACGACACTGGTAAAATATTTTAGAAAATATTGCTATAAAAACTCAAATATTCAAAATATGTTTTTATTTCTCTTGATTTCTATCCCAACGTTGTTTGATTGCATTGTTTGTTTAATACTAAGTGATTCAAAATAGGAAAAGAAAAAGAAAACGGAATAACAGAAAGACAGAGATATAGATAGATAGATAGACAGATAGATAGATAGATAGATAGATAGATAGATAGATAGGTGGATAGATAGACAGATAGATAGATAGATAGATAGACAGATAGATAGATAGATAGATAGATAGACAGATAGATAGATAGATAGATAGATAGATAGATAGATAGACAGATAGATAGATAGATAGACAAATAGATAGATAGATAGATAGATAGATAGATAGATAGATAGGTGGATAGATAGACAGATAGATAGATAGATAGATAGATAGATAGATAGATAGATAGATAGACAGATAGATAGATAGATAGATAGACAGATAGATAGATAGATAGATAGATAGATAGATAGATAGATAGATAGATAGATAGATAGATAGATAGATAGATAGATAGATAGATAGGTGGATAGATAGATAGATAGATAGACAGATAGATAGATAGATAGATAGATAGATAGATAGATAGATAGATAGATAGATAGATAGATAGACAGACAGATAGATAGATAGATAGATAGATAGATAGATAGGTGGATAGATAGATAGATAGATAGATAGATAGATAGATAGATAGATAGATAGATAGATAGGTGGATAGATAGATAGATAGATAGATAGATAGACAGACAGATGGATAGATAGATAGATAGATAGGTGGATAGATAGATAGATAGATAGATAGATAGATAGATAGATAGATAGACAGACAGATAGATAGATAGATAGATAGATAGATAGATAGATAGATAGATAGATAGACAGATAGATAGATAGATAGATAGATAGATAGATAGATAGATAGACAGATAGATAGATAGATAGATAGATAGATAGATAGATAGACAAATAGATAGATAGACAGATAGACAGATAGATAGATAGATAGATAGATAGATAAATAGATAGATAGATAGACAGATAGACAGATAGATAGATAGATAGATAGATAGATAGATAGATAGATAGATAGATAGATAGATAGATAGATGAATAGATAGATAGATAGATATTGGAATATTTATATGCACATTTTGCACAGGCTTACATATTTCTATTCTATTCAATAATTAATAATATATATATTATTAATACTAATGTAACTTTTTTTTTCAGATCTTTTTATTAACCTTTGCATTGGCAGCTTTAGGTATGAGCAATTATCAAAATACAATCGGTTTGTAATTATATACTTTTCTAAATTTAAGACAATAAGACTCGATTTATTTTTATATGCATTTTAATTATTTTATTTTTACATTTCACAAGTTACAAACTGTGCGAAAAATTTTTTTTTAAAGTCTCAGTTAATTGATTGGCTGCTTAACTTAATATTCACATACAAACGAACTAACATCATTATTACAATTTTGTTAAAACCTACATCCGATGTTTGTCTAGAAACAATGGATAAATAATAATAATTTTTTTTTACAGCTATAGTAGTCACTGCTCAAAATAACACAACCGGTAATATGACTGAAACCAACACTACAAATAATCATGCTAACAATACCTCCGATACAAATAATCTGGCTGGCTTAACCCCCATTACCTCTAGTACCGACGACAAAACCTCCATTAATGGAAATATGGCTGACGCAACCTCCAATGCTGGAAATATGGCTGACACAACCTCCACTGCAGCCAACACCAGTGATCACACACAGTCAGATCATTCCAAAAGTGAGAATTTCTTCTATTATCCAATATTTTAACATACCTGGAATTTTCATAGACATTTATCTCTTTCTTCCCTTTCATCCCCTTATCTGTTTCCTCTCTCTCTCTCTCTCTCTCTCTCTCTCAAACACACATGATTTCTCTCATTCTTTAATCTTTTGTTTGGGACTTTATTAGAAGCGAATGAAAAAGAAAAAAATGTTTTGTTACTGTGTAATCGCAACGAGTTGCTCTACACTCCCTAATTTTTGGTGTAATCATAAGAATATTGAAGTATTCAATATCTTTATTTAACAATTTTGCTGAGCTAATTGACTTCAGCTTACCTATACCTTAGTAACTCAGTCTATGGGACCGTTGGGGCACCAGACAAGATATGTTTACTTTCTCCATTCCTCTTTAGCCTAGGAAAGAATCTGTTGCAATGACAGGCTCGTCCATTCTTTTATGTTGACTTTCTGCCGCTTTCCGTCTGCCTTTTCTTTTTTCCTGATACTGTCCTCTGAAGGAAGGTCTTTGCGAGCCATGAGGAATTGTGATATGGCTATAGAGTTGGCTATTGGTCATAGTTTGTGTTTTTCGGCATTGATTTGCATGCCATTTGTAGGGCATGAGGCCCGAGGCAGAATTTTTGTGGAGGCCTCTACGCTTTTTTCGAAAGCATTAATAAAAATCCACTTATTATAAAACAAAAATACTTATATCTAATAGCATGCTATATTATAAAAGAGAGTACTTGTAAATTAATTTAAATTTTCCATTGTTTAAAAAAAAAATTATTTAATATGTATATTTTTGCTAACAACAACAAAAAAAAAGGATTTACGCAATGTAGTTGTGGTGAAATGGTTACTATTTGTTTATGTTTGTGTAACGTAGTGAGAATATGTTCACAACATTGATTTAGTGTGCTACTGTCTAAGTCTCTTTCGGCAGTTCATGCGTCGTTCTAGTTTAATAAAGCCTTGTTTTAAGTTACTCTTCAGTGTTCCTTTATCTCTTATTACAGTAATAAATCCGGAGTATAATACTAGCACACTATAAGCTGACACGTTTAAACCCAGACAGTGTAAGATTAAAAGTATTATTATTAAAAATTCGAAAAAAAAAGTGTAAATAAATGTAAAGTTGCTGTCCCGTCGAAATATGTTTTCGTGGAAGCCTCTGGGCTGTTGCCCCACCTGCCATCCCTTAAATCCGGCCTTGACCATATGCTGCGGAATTCTCGTCTATGCGCATCACCAAGTCAGCTAGCTCTTTTTCTGTCCCTGCAAGATCATATGTGTCGTTCGCGAAACGATAGTTAGTAATTATTCTTCCTTCAACGCTTACAGTATCTTCATAGCCCTCGAGAACGTCTTCCAGTAACCTTTCAAGGAAGATATCGAAAAGAGTTGGTGGAAGTAGATAGTCTTCTTCTTATCCCAGCTTTTAAATCAGTCCCTAATGTACACTGTCTTAGTGGCCTGCTTATGTTTTCATTTATATTACACTTTTCATCGTCGCCCTAAGTGCCCCATGCCATACTTTGTCGAAGCTTTCTTGAAATCCATTGAAATAAAAAAAGACATGAAAAAGATTCTGTTGATGTTGAAGTATTTCTCGCAGAGTATTCTGAAGCTTAGGATTTCATCTGTTGCGCTGTCTAAAACCTGTTTGTTCTTCTGATATAATTGTGTCTGCTATCTTTTTTTGGTCGGTTTAATATAAGTATCACGTGACCGAGCCTCAGTCGGTTGAATAATTTGTCAAAGAAAGATATTTAACGGAACCTATTTTGTACATATTTTTGTAATGATGAAAACGAACGATCGGGTAAATCCGAATAGTTGCTTTTGTGTTCTGTTAGTTATGAATGTCATTGTACATGGCGATTAGAATAGAAAGTCTCTTAAGTCCCCATACGGTCTACAGCCTCAAGCAAGAGGAGCCCCTGTCAGTGCATTTTATATGATCCCAGACTCCGCAGGGTTTCTGGGACTTGTTCGAGCACTTAAATCACGTTTCTTTTTTTGTCATTTTGATCACAATGCTTGTTAGAGGAAATAATGACAACTAGCCGACCCGCGGCGTAGCATACGTCACTATTTAGTGACGGGTAAACACTTCCTGAAAGACCCAATGGTCCAAATGGGATGGGTTGTGGCAAACAACTGTGTACGCATGCTTGGAGAGAGAGGAAGGCGCGGGTGCTGGAGGGAGAGGGCGGAAGGAGGGTTACAGAATTGGCGTACGTGCGTAGTGTTCTGAATGGTTGGGCGACGTAGAGCATTATATATTCAGAGAAGATTATTGGTTCTCCCCCCCCCCCCCCATCATTTTTTTCTGAGCCGCGCGTTCTATCACCGCGAACGTTAGGTGGTGTAGCTCTAGTCCAACTTGCAGAAATAACTGAGTTATCTTCCCATGACCTTTTCATCAAGGGCTAAAGAGTCGGCGTGCGGGCGTGGTGTTCCGCATGGTTGGGCGAAGTAGAGAATTGTATACACAGAAGATGCTTGTTGGAGGAACTAATCACCATGATTGTTAGTGGAAACGTAAAATGTCTTAGTATTTGACAGATAAATGTAATTTCTGAAAAATACTTTTATTAAAAACCAAGCTTGTATAGAGTGAAGGGAGAGCATTGTTTAGATAGAACTAAGTATCTCTCAATAATGAAAGTTTTATCTCCCTTTTTCCATATAAAAAAAAATTAATTACCACTATCGGATTAACTAAATGTTGATTTTCAACCTGAACCGTGAATGGATAGTGGGAGAATAAAAGTGTCCTCCATCCAGATAGACGAATGGAGTGAGTTTGTATAAGCTTTGTAAAGAATAAAATAATAATAAGTACTCTATTTTAGTAAAAAGACAATACTTTCTTTGTAAACGTATAGAGCGATTATTATGTTAAATTTAAAAAACCAAGTAAATATCCTGTTTAAGCAAATATATAAATCCACTGCACTTTATAAAATTGAAACTGTAGATCGGCCTCTATTTATCTAGACTTAGAATTTAGTCGTCTCTTTGTCACTGTTAACTCATCATTAAACGCTTGGTTAAAAATTATGTCTCTTTCTGTTTTTTTATCGCCACTGCATATATTTAGTCGGTTATCATCGTTGGCTCCCTGGTCGAGTGGTATGCGCTTCGGAATTTCATCGCAAGGAACCCGAATTCGATCCCTGCCAGCTTGTATCCTCTGCCATACTGCTGTCTTTGCGTCTTGCTCTATTAATCTCCTTATTCGCTTTAGTGGCCCGCCATTTCTCTTCCCCTGTAGCTTGTAATCTAGACAGCGTTTCGCAATATTTATTGCTGTTCTTCCTACTCTCCTTCTCCTATATATAAGTTTATTTTCAGTAGACATTATTTTCATGCGTAGCCACGGATAGTACTGCATTCCTCATTAATCTTCGGACTCGAAGACAAGTCTTATTATTATTCTTTTCATGTTTAGCGATTCTAAACAATAAGAATTGTTTTTGTGGTTGAAATTATCTGCATTCCCATTTTAAACCAACGTTTGTATCCTCAACCCTTTATTAACATTTTTTGGTACATGCATTTAGAATGTGTACATTTTATGTTTTTTTTTTTTAAATAATGATTCCTTTTGTTTCCTTTATTTTTAGGTTCTGAAATGCTGACTTTTTCAGGATTCTTGGTGATGGCATCTGTTGTGTTAATCAAGATTTTCGCTTAAAATAACAGCTGTATTTAAAATTTTAGTTTAATTTTTGTGTGCCAAATTTACTTTCATAGGATATTATTTAAAGCCTGAGACTAAGAAGATATTAATATGTGAAATGGTTTTTGAAGGCTTTAAAAATATTCTCATAATATTATTTATTATCATAGACAGTTGCAAAGTGGCCGACTGAATAAAATGAATAATAATTTTAACAATATTTCAATTAATTTTCACTGCTTGGCAATATTATGAGCAAAGAAAATATGAAATCTAAAAATATGGAGAAAAAAATTCACCCAAAAGTAATACAAATAAATATTTGCATTATAATAAAATGTTCAATGTTGCTTGTTATGAAACATTAAGTTTAATTGTAGGCCTATGTGAATCATAGTAAATGACATGTTAGCTTATACAAGGACTTATATTTATTTGCACTGACCATTACTAGAGATTTCCTCGATAAACTAAACAATTTCAAGGATGCTAAAATGACGTCATTGTGGCCGACTGAATAAAATGAATAATAATTTTAACAATATTTCAATTAATTTTCACTGCTTGGCAATTGATCTTCGTATCTAATCTTCATTACCACGACTTAGTTGCCCATTTCTCTTAAATAAGCTTTAAGCCATAGAGTCAAAGTCGAATGCATATGCAATAGTGAAATAAATGTGTACTATAGAGATTAGAAAATTTTGATTCTGCAGTACTAAAGAGAGTTCATAAATTATGACTACCTAATAAACAAATAATCTTACTAATACCTCCTTTGTCTTGTACACCAAAATGCTAATATGTATGAAAATTTCAAATAATATCTTATCTTATAAAATACAGACGTTACTTCAGAAAAGAGGATGATTACGTCCTACACGCGACATGCATCCAGTCATGCATTAAGCCATTTTCTCTCGGCATTCTTAGATGTTTCGATAAATATACACATTAATTTTTAATCATTTATTTTTTCTGACTGCATAAATTGTAAATCTGTTATATGGTTACAAAAAATGTTGTTGTTTTTTAACTGGATCCATTTTTTTTTACATTATTTCATTACAAAATTGAATATGGAATCTACTGTTTTATAAAAAAAAATC
Source organism: Biomphalaria sudanica (assembly GCA_036873155.1). Lineage (NCBI taxonomy): Eukaryota > Metazoa > Mollusca > Gastropoda > Planorbidae > Biomphalaria > Biomphalaria sudanica. The sequence continues at coordinate 180 of JAZGLO010006340.1, read as the reverse complement.
CACTGTAGAATATTTTTTATAACAATCTAAAGTTACTAAAATGAAACTTAGGTAAGTCATTACGATGGTACCGAGTTTGAACACCGCCTGGTTCTATCTCCTGCCGTGCTATATGAGGGTCTGGCTAGGACGTAATAATCTTTATTTCTGAACTAACATCCAACAAAAAAAAAAAAAAAA
>JAZGLO010006339.1:0-18240 GCA_036873155.1 Biomphalaria sudanica | reverse complement strand
ACACACTCCCAACCACACACTCCCAACCACACACTCCCAACCACACACTCCTAAGCATACATTCCCAAACACACACTCCAAACCACACACTACCAACCACACACTCCTAAGCATACATTCCCAAACACACACACTCCCTAAACAAATACTCACTAACACATACAGCTAAACACATACTCCTAAACACACTCTCAAACACATACTCTCAGTGGCTTAGCTAGGGTATATGATGCCCGGTGCGGCAGCTCCTAATGATGCCCCCTCCCCTAAAAAAAAAAATAAGCAGCAAAAAGACTTTTTTTTTTTCAAATTAATGTGTTTTCATTGATAAAGAAAATGCTAATTCGAAAAAAAAAATTTGATGATGTAAAGGTGATCTGTTTCTGTGGCTCAAGGTTAACGAGGGCGTCATGCAGCCAGCACAAAGGCCAGCCGCTTTTACTTTTCCCCAGCTTAGCAGACTTAAGGGTTCCGAAATAAAAAAAATCTCATTATTTACCAGGATTCGAACCTGTGATCAATGGCGTAGCTAGGGTGAGGGGAGGAGGGGGAGAATTAGAAAACCCTTATGGGCCCCCATTTGAGGGGGGCCCCTCAATGAGTGTTTTTTACATTGAAAATTAAATATTACTCAAAATGCAGGGGCTCCCTAAGAGGTCAAGCCTCCCAGGCCCCCAAAGGATGGAAAATTCCTAGCTACGCCCCTGCCTGTGAAACCCGGTTGGAAAGCCTAGCGCTTTACCACTCAGCTCCAACGTCTTCTTTGTGCTTCAGAAGAAAGTGTTTAAACACATAAACCAAAACACACACACGCCAAACACGCTCTCGAAACAAATTCTACCAAACACTCATTCACAAACACACACTAACATATATAAATTATGTTTCTTCTAGGCATACTGTCTCATGTGAATTAGTTGACTGGACACTTCCGGTGGTCATCTGACACGACGGTGACCCGGTAACCAAGACAAACAGATGACTATCGATAGTCGCCGGGTCACTAAAGAGATATTTTTAACTTGGTCACCGGACCCCTTTAATCGACCCCCCCTCCCCTCGCCGTCGCTTTCACTCACAGTAGTCCCATAGCTCTCGGGCCAGGCAGGGACACACGCCAAAAAAAATGGACTTCTGGTCAGTTTTACAGCTAGTGGCTTCAGCTATGTCCCAGAGAAATGACCACCAATGTCACAATAGGTCGATTAGCCCTGGACAATAGTATGAAGGGAAACAAGCCCCAGATTCGTTAGGCTCCAGTGTCGCTGTTACAGTAGGTGAAACACTGAAGGAGGCAGCTCTAGGGCCCACTTTGAATCTGTTTCGTCTCTCCATTAAAAATTGGTTTATTCTAAATAAAACTTGAACAAGATTTAGCCCAGTGATTCCCAAAGTGGTCTATATAGACCCCCCAGGGGTCTACGATCACTTCCAAGGGGTCTACGAGATAAAAAAAGTTTGGGAACCACTAATTTAGACTCTAGCTGGCGCTCATACATTTCATATAGACAGAAATGTGGAGCGTTTAAAAAGTAGGGGGGGGGGGAATTTCTATCGCCAGGTCTAGACGTAATACCAAGCAGTTAATTCACTACACCACATGCACACACACGCACACACACACCTAATTCAATAGACAAGACACACAGATAATTCACTACACTATAATATCTTATAAATTACAGACGTTTAATTAGGTCCTACACCAGCGGTTCTCAACCTTTTAAGCTCAGCGACCCCTTTTTAGAATCCCCCACTCGGCCGCGACCCCCCCCTCTCCCCACACACACAGCAAAAGAAGAATAGACAAAAACAATCCGTCAATCGACACCAAAGGGGGTCGCGACCCACAGGTTGAGAACTTCTGTCCTTTCACGTTTCGTGTATCAATCTAGTATGCACGTTAATCATTGACTTAAACTCTGATAACTTTTTCCTGGCTGATTCAGGCAGCCCATTCCATTTTCCAATGGCACTAGGGAAGATGGATCATTTGGACGAAACTGTCCTAGCATATGGAACAAGAAATGTGCCAATATCTTTCTGTTTTTCTGTGTATATTAGGTTTTGGTTTTGTATTTGTAAATAGTGGATCAGTGTTTTACATTCCTGAACTAATGCAATTTTGTAGGGTCATTTATGCCATTTAGAAACAGTTGTGGGCCTAAGACTGTTCCTTGAGATACACCTCAGTTGACTGTTATTGGTCTTGAGCCGTTTATTAATACAGTTTCTTCTCTTCTCTATCAAGAAATCCTGAATCCATTGATGTGATAAATAAATAATACCAAAATATTTTACTTCATTAAGCAAGCTGTGATGTTGAAATGTGTCAAATACCTTCGAGACGTCTAACAAAATAGCATTTATTTGCTCATTATTTTCTAAGCCCTTTGAAAAAAGTATCAATCATTCCTATTAGTTGAGTATCACATGACCTATATTTCTTAAAGCTCTTGTTTGTATGGAGTAAGGAAATCATGCACGTGAAATGTGTTTAATGGTGTCGCTACACTTCGGGCAGGAGGGGCTCATAGTGAGCCATGGCTGGCTACCTACCTAGAAGAAGGAAAACTCTGAATTCAAACCTCTGTTGCCTTGCAGCTTTACCCAATCATATGAAAGGCTTCGGGGGTCAACCCTGAGGAAAAATCAGGAGCTGGCGATCCTAAGGCAGTTTGCAGCACCCAGTGCTACACCCTGGCAGAACCTGAGACGCCGCTGACCCCAAACTGTATCGGCAATGCCGTTCCTTTGGGTACATCAGCTGCGTGGAGAGGGGGGAACTGATGTGTGGGCGACATCGTTCCGTCCACAGCTAATGCCCAGGAATTCCTCCCATTTCCATGAGATGATCCATAGTCGCTTCGTGACTGAAGGAGACCATAGTAGCAGTAGCAGCATAGTAGTACACTTTATATGTTCTTGTATTTTACATGTAATGCTGAATCGGATTTTTTCTCCTTTTTTAAAATTAATAACATATAATACCTATGCACATGCAGACACACACACACACTATACGAACACATACACAAACATACATGGTTTATGTGTTTAATTCAGTCTCTCTCTCTCTCTCTCTCTCTCTATATATATATATATATATATATATATGTATATGTATATATGAAAAATTTCTATCGCAAGGTTTAGAAGTAATAGTAAGGAGTCAATTCACTACACCACACGCACACACGCACACACACGCATATATATATATTCGCATATTCGCCATATGAACAGATCACAAGGTCTGGAAGGATGGACCTCATTCACAGAGCGTTAACAAACAACATTTAGTCACGTGATCATAGTTGATAAAAAATAACGAAACACTGTCACGTGACAGCCGCTGCGTATTAAAATTAGATCGTATTCTGTATAGAAGAGATCGAGAAACACGTGGCAACATGTTGTTTGTTTACGATTGGGGTGAATTTAAGTCATTGGTTAATATGCATGACTAAATGCATGACGCGTAGGACGTAATCATCTTCTTTTTTGAAGTAACGTCTGTATTATATAAGATAAGATAAGATAAGATGAGGTCCGTTCCCCTTTTTGCTTGGCTTGTAATATCCTGGTGCCGTCTGTCTAGTCAAAATCGTCTGCACCGTACTTCTCCTACTTCTTATTGTAAGATCCAGTTGAAAACTTGGAACAATTTATTCATTGTCGATGACAACACACGAATCAATCAAATAATTTACCATACTAGTTTCTCAAATAGTCGTAATGAATTCATTTTTATTCTTATATGGAAAAAGGTACTAATCTAACGGGAGACATATGGCAGCTGGTTTGGCGCTAACGAATCTCTCGTCAACGTGTAAGATGGAATACGTGAAAGTCGCCAAACCAGGATAGTGTGTGTGTGGGCCCCTACTTCAGTTCAGGACGACTATGTCGTAAAACTCTTTGTCATGTGACTGTGGAGTTATATTCTCGAGTGGCAGTCCTGTTCACATCCGACGTAGGACGTCGGAGGTTAATGTGGCGATCGCGAGACCCGAAGAGTAATTTAGTGTACGGTTACGATTGATTTAAAATAGCCAATACAACTTTACTCAACATAAGGTAGCTTTTTTACAAGTATTTTTTTTTTTTTATATTTTATTTTTTTTTTTTTTTTTTTTTTAGATTTTTAGACCTTTTCAGTCAACAATCTTTAAAAGTAAAAAAAAAAAGTTGACAAAAAAAAAGACTTGAATACATAAATAATCATATAGTCTAAAAGTCAAACAGGGACGTATCTTTTCTTATTTAATACTGAAACAAATGTATATTAAATACAGTAGTATTTAGTTATTATTGTCAAATAACTTTTAAAATGTATTAATCTACTCACATTAATTTTACATTGCATATTACAACCAGGTCGTCAAATGCATGTAACTCTTTGGCACCCAAGTACACCTAGCTTATATAAAGCCGTAGCCGCTCACGTTGGCAGCCTTCATGTATAGCATTATAATTTCATACCTTTAAAGTGTATACGGTCATGAGATAGTCACGTGACTGTCCGGAATACAACAAACAAAACAAAACAAAAACAAAAACAGTCACTTCTGGAACGTTAAGTGTTTGTACCCACTCCTGGGACCTGAGTCAACTGTTCTGGTTTGTACCAACCCCTGGGACCTGAGTCAACTGTTCTGGTCAATTCAGTCCACCTGCTCAGGGACCGTGTTTTCCAACAGCTATTTTGTTTGCTCATTTTTTACAAATCTTATCAAACTCACTCTGACTGTTTGTCTGTCTGGGTGTAAAGTAAAGTTCTCCTCCCAGACCTATCTGCGATCTATAGGGCAGATGATGTAAGCGTTAAAACCTAGATAGGAAATTCCCGCAATGGACGCAACTGTTCCTTTGTATTCCGTCTAAGTCTGGCATAAATAAATAGACGGACATCAGCGGTGCCCAACCTTTATACTTCTACCACCCTCTTTAATATCATCACAACTATGCTGCGAGCCCCCCCCCCCCCCCAAAACAAAAAAATATTTTCGTTGATAGGTCTTTGTATATTATAAACCATAAATTAAAAACCGTAAAATCTAGGATTTTAAATTTCTTGATTTTTAGGGCGCCCCTGAATCCACCCAACTCTGATGGGTAACTGACATTGGTTGGGGAAACGTAAAGGCGGCTGGCCGTTGTTTCTGCCACACGTTAACAGTGGGCCTCAGAAACAGATGACCTTAACATCATCTGCCCTAAAGATCGCAAGGTCTGAAAGGGGAACTATGTATATTTATGTTGAATCTATGTATATTTATGTTGAATCTATGTATATTTATGTTGAATCTATGTATATTTATGTTGAATCTATGTATATTTATGTTGAATCTATGTATATTTATGTTGAATCTATGTATATTTATGTTGAATCTATGTATATTTATGTTGAATCTATGTATATTTATGTTGAATCTATGTATATTTATGTTGAATCTATGTATATTCACTCCCCATTGATCTCAGACAGACAACATGCTATACCACTTTTAAGAAGAACATTAAGACCTACTTGTTTACAACTTTTTTAGATTACCTTATGACTGCTATCGTCATGTTTGTGCTTGTAAATGTTATTACAGCGCATTGAGCCTCCATTTTGTTTGTCAACAGCGCTTTAGAAATACAATTATTATTATTATGCTGAATCTATGTATAAGTTAAATTAAGTTTTTGATTTTAAAAAAAAAAAAAAAAAAAGCTATTTGTCTACTAGGCATTGTGCCGATACGAAAATATAATAATCCAACACCTGGTTTAGCTGTACTAGAAGTTCGGAGCTACAAACAAATGACCGGCCAAAAACATTCAGAAAAACAAAAAATGGGAGTTCTTTAAACCGCACTATGCTCAAATTTCCCACATAGTAGCAAGGACTAGGGAGACCGTTGGATGGACGCGCGGCGCTTATAACCCAGACGTCTTGTGTTCCTGGCTTTTTTTTTTCTCTCTTTCTCTTTTTTTTGTTAAATGACAATATTTAAAAAAAAAAAACATAAAAGTAGGAATTGATTATTTGTTCATATTAACTTCATATTACTTAATTATTAAATTCATTTTGTTATCTTTTCTTCATTTTTTAATATTTAAAAAAAAAAATAATTTTCAGTTAGACAATTAGAAGCGACACTGTACAGCTGGGGGGGGGGACTATTGACCCCTCCCCCTCCCCACCAACCCGTGGTTCCGCCTAAGTTACAAGTACTTACACCCCCCCCCCCTTTTATTTTTTCCATTTCTTTTCAATATCGAAAAAATAAAAGGTCGAAGGACTTTCAAGGCTGTCGCAATTAAAAGTAGTTCCTTTGGACGTGGCACTGTTCTCTGACGTCCTGACGTCTTACGTGAAGACGCCAATTTGTTCCAGAGCTTCTGATTCGTGAGTTTGTTTGTTCAAGAGAAAACGTTTGACGGCTTTCAACGGAAGTAGGTTGTCCGGTATCCCGAATAATGTCTTGACAACCAAGGTAACTATCCTGTCAGGAGGAGACAATCGCCTGGCACAAATTGTTGGCACCTGTCAGGCGTTGACACAAACAGCAGCGACAAAATTTAAGAAAAGAGACAAAGTTTAGAATAATTATTGTTGACATTTGTTTAGTATTTTAAACAAAAAATAGCATTACGATATTTTAATAATATTTTATGCTTAGCCAATTTTAAGCAAACTTCAAATTCCTAGCACTGGATGATAATCATTATCTAGGCTTTCTTTAATTGAGAAATTAAACGTTATTGTAACCGATAGCTGAAACAATTGTACTTGCGTTTGTAATGTTATTACAGCGCCTTGAGCCTACATTTTGTTTGTTAACAGCGATTTATAAATAAAATTATTATTATTTTTACTCTTTAGTAACTTTATTGTTTAAATATGAATTTAAAACAAATCATCAGGCAACTAAGACAAATAATTATAATAAATCTTCACAAGACAGATCAAGAATTAGATATATCAATTAATCTTAAGCAAGTAACTATCTTCTATTTATGTATAAGTTAATCATATTTTAATTATTTGTTTAATTCATTACATTCTAATCATCTAAAGTATGTATATGGTGGAAGTTTTTTTTTTATTTTATTAAAGGGAAAAAAAGCCCACAAAAGAGGCAGATAGGCCCCAAAAAAAAAAAAAAAAGAAGCGAAGAAAGAAAGCCCACAAAAGAGGCAAAGAAGAGAGTACTTGAGCCCAAGGATACCATTCATGAAAAAGCGTATTGAAAAGCACAAATCTCGAGGTTTCTTATCACTTATCCAAAAAAAAAAAAATTCCCTTAAAAAATCTCATTTGGTAAATATGAATGCAACGCAAAGTTAGGACTTAAGAAATTGGGCCCTAGTGCATGAATGAAATTAAATACCAGTGTCCCCAAATATCCTCTAGATCGCCAGTCCGTTACCCGACCACCTCTCCCCCCCCCCCCTCTCACAGTTACCATTCATCACGACGTCAGTGTGGTCGTAGTTGAACTGTGATCTGTCAGTATTGTACAGGTCTCAAATGTCGTGTTTAGCTTGTAACAACATCCTTGGCAAAGTACATTATTTCTGAAGTCGTAGTAAGTAGGTAGGTTTCACTTTCATGGAGGAGGGTACTTACAGGCTCCACTGGTTTATACTAACTGGGAAAGTCAAAGACCATTCAGCCAATGACAGGACATGACTGACCAAACACCGGTCGAACACTCTAAGTCTATGAGAAGGGGGCTCCTAGAGATTGTTTTTCAAGACTGTTTTGATCCAAGGTCTATCACTCAAAATCAGCTAGTAGTTTTAAAGATAAGCCATTTATTGGAGATTATCATACATGGTGGGAAAAAAATATAAATAGCAAACATTTTAGTGTATTCTGGGTACAAAGTAAAGGGAGTGTCGATAAGTTATGTTTTTAAAGGTATCATTTTATAGTGCGCATTTTCTTAGCGCTGCAGAATCCAATACTCTGCCTGGTCGAGCGGTTTGCGCGCTGGACTGTCGTTCAGATTTATCGATGGTCCAGGGTTCAAACCCTGCCCGCTCCCATCCCCCGTCGTCCTGCGGGAGGTTTGGACTAGGAAGTAAACTATCTTCAACTCTGAAGGAACATCCGAAACATGTAAAACATTTTACAATACTCTATATAAATTAACTGACCAAATATTTATTTTTTATCTAATATTCTATGTTTTAATGATAATAATAATAATAATAATAATAATAATCTTTATTATCCATAAGGAAATATGTCTTACAATTAGTGCTTTACACCAAACAAAACATTATAACTATAGAAGACCAAAATATACATTTACACCAGACACTCATTATACTAGTTATAATAATTTTGCTTAAATAATCCAATGTCAAATTGACAACAACAGCTGTAAGTGACTTAGTGTGATTTTATTAATCATATAAACTGACCTATGATAACTGCAACTTAATCATTACCCTAAATGACCTAATGCAACAATTGTACGCTTCTAACAATTGGGTCATGTGATGCTAATAAATTAAAATAATCAATATGCTCATTAAATATATCATATAAATGTGAAGGAGGAATAAAGTGAAAGGGGGGGGGGGCGCCCTTCTGTAATTAACACAAGATTTTCAGAAGAGGAAAAATATTAGAACTTAAATGCGTGAAAGCGAAATTCTGTCTATATGAAGACACGTGACATAAGTTAACAAATAAAAAGCGGGAAGAAATTCGGGTTTTTAATTAGGTTTTAAAAATATGTTTAAATATTGTAGAAATGATGTTGGTAAAAAAAAACACCATTAACTTGAGCTAATAATACCATTTCAGTTTTAAGTCTCTAATTAACAAGCACCGACCAGATTCACACTTCTGTACGTGCAGGACGTAATTATCTTATTTTAGTAACGTCTGTAATTAAAAGTATAAGATAAGATTTTTTAAAACCAAAAAAAAAACAATATTAACGCAATTTAATTTATTTATTAATATATCCAATTGAATCACTAGTTAAAACTGATAATGTTGAATGGTTATTACTTACTGCGTTGTGAAAAAGAATCAGCTGTTGCCTCACACGAGAAAATCAGCTCGCAATCCAAGAAAACATTTCTACTTTTAAACCATTTCCACGTTGGTCCCTCCCTTTTTGTTTTGTTTTTTTATTTACTGGGAGACTGGAGTTGAGAGAAAAAAAAAACACAAGAGTTTGAATTCGTGAGTCTACGACCGGCGCGCGAGTAGCGCCATTGCACTGTGAGCGCTCACGTGACAGACTCAAACTCACGGAGTTAACCACTATGAATAGAAGCTCCTGGTCACCTCTCTCTCTCTCTCTCTCTCTCTCCCTCTCTCTTTCTCTTGATCTTTTTCTCCGCTATTCTTCTCTTCTCTGTTACTTCTTCACACATTCTTCGAATACAGGATGGCTGCCTGGTCGTGCGGTTTGCGCGCTGGACTGTCGTTTGGATTTATCGATGGTCCCGGGCTCAAAACCCTGCCCGTCGTCCTGCGGGAGGTTTGGATTAGGAAGTAAGCTACCTTTAACTATGAAGGAACATCCGAAACATGTCAAACATTTTTTACAACTATTTCATTGTAACCAGTAATACGTCAAGAGGCGAGTTGACTGAGAGGTTATGCGCTTGGTTTCCAAACCTGAGGTCCTGCGTTCGAATCGCAGTGAAGACTGGGATTTTGAATTTCGAGATTTTAAGGGCGCCTCTGAGTCCACCCAACTCTAATGGGGAAAGAAAAGGCGGTTGATCGATGTGTTGGCCACATGACATCCTGCTCGTTGACCGTTGGACAAAGAAACAGATGACCTTAACATCATTTGCCCTATAGACAGTTAATTTTCCGCTTTTCTTGCGACCACCCTGTAGCGTCCTACAGAAATGACGTTAGTATAAACATAGTCGGATAATAATAATAATAAGATATGAAAGTTGTCTAATACAATATATCCTGTTGTTACATCCACTGAGGGCACTGGCGGATCCAGGGGGTCGGTAGGGGCGGACGAATTTTAGTAAAGAAATCACACAATTTGTATACGAATTTATTAGTTATGTTAATAATATATACTAATTATTTATATTTCGACCTATTTTTAGATTATTTCGCCCCCCCCCTGTTGGCCGATTTGGTGGGATGGAGAGGGGGCGATGACATCAATCTCGCCCCCCCCTCGATTGGGTGTGGGTGTGGGGGGGGGGGGGTCGAATACATGTACTGCCCTTCCCACCTAAACAGTTTGAGTGGGTGGGCGGTCCTACATTTATTTAGAAATCATAGTTTGTGAACAAAATTTGTTGAATTACTTCATAATTTTTATATTGCTGCGTTCTTCTAATCCAGGCCTTCTGTAAACACTGCCCAACAACACATCTAAAACATCAACTTGACAACAAGAGCTTCAATAAACAATGTGGCGATTTAATTACAAATACATTACAACGGCCAATAAACACAATTGGCTACACTAACTTCATATGCTTTGCTACACCACAGAACTGCCTAACTAATCACTACAAGTCTCTCTAGCTACATTTTCGAGGACTAACTTCGTAGCACACAGTCCGTACTGCTTCCTGTCCTGGACTCAATTCTCTTTCTAACACGCTCTGTCTCTCGTCCGTGAAGGCTTTTCGGTCACATGACCATAACATTATTGGTCTTATTGCGTGCATTAGCAGTAATGTCCCTTGTTCAACAGCCCTTGACCAGTGTGATTGGCCTGAATCATGTGTGTCAGTAGGCCGCACACACATTAACCGTTTCAGTCCGCCACTAGGGTTATAACAATATTATATCGCAACACTTCTGGTATCTTAGCCGATTTGGTGAGGTCGAGGGCGATTGCTTCTACTGCCCTCCCCACTTTATCCCTCTGAGTGAAGGGGGGGGGGCGGTCCTATTTTTATGGAGAAATCATAGTTCGTGAACAAAATTAGTTGAATATCTGTAAAATGTTTTACATGTTTCGGATTTCCTTCAGAGTTGAAGATAATTACTTCCTAGTCCAAACCTCCCGCAGGACGACGGGGGATGGGAGCGGGCAAGGTTTGAACCCTGGACCATCAATAAATCTGAACGACAGTCCAGCGCGCAAACCGCACGACCAGGCAGCCATCCATTATATGTATATAATATAAGGTACATTTTGATGTTTTCACCCATTTGTATATAATGTCGCACACAGACTCTGATCTCAAATTTTATCATTAGTAAATATTAAATGATAAAAGGGTTGTAGCAGGTGATAGGGGCGATTCCTGCAATGGCCTTCCGCCTATCGGACAAACCAAAATCCTTTTTTTTTGTGTGTTTTTGTATTTTTAGTTAAAAAATTTAAAAAAATTTTTAAAATGTCACTAGTATAATTTATATATGCTATAATTTTAAAGTCTTATATCGAGACGTCCCACCTCCTATTCGTTAATGCCAAATGCAGTCATTAGCAGAAATTATTAAAGAAGCGAGAATTAACGATTTTACTCCACCTGGCTGTCAAGAGAAAGTACTGCCCTCCCCCAGACCCCCTAGCTGTCAAGAGAAAGGCCTCAACATTTATTTTTAGCCAAAGGATGAGAAACGCTGCTATTTTTAAATTTAAATTTTAATATATATATATGCTATGCTTGGGGTCAGGGTTACTGGATCCGCTTGTGACTGAGGGGATATTGACATCTGACCTCGCAGACACCTTGTTATGGAGTGTGTGTGTTTCTATAGTGACGGTGAGAAGGAGTTAGCGATTGGTTGTGAATGATGCAAGATAAGCGGCACTGTCGTCAGCAGTTTGGTGCTACAAGTCAACGACCGTCTACCACAGACCTTCAAGACCCTAAACATCCCTAGAAAGGTTCTCGTTGCCTGTCAGAGGGCTGTACTGCTGCAGACCTGCCACATCAGCAGAAAATTTCTCAGTGGAAACTGATAAAGGGACTGCAATGAATTTTGTTTCTCTTTAGCGAAACTCGACCCTGGAAGTGCCAGAGAATGAATATGACTTCATTTCTATAATAATAGTTATTAAGGTACTGTTTGTTCACACTGGTATAACATATAGCCTACCAGACACTTATACAAGCTATTAAACCTAAGCATGCATGAGTTCATCTCTTTTAAAATTACTAAATGTTATAATGCGTGGACAGGTCTGTACGGATGCCCATTCTTATCATATGGCACTTAGTGTGAGTGCCGAGTGGAATGATAATGCCAGGGCCGATTTGACACAGTCCGCACCTGGAGGTATATACAATTTTGTAATTTTTATTATTTAATGCTGCATTATGTTATCAAGAAAAAAATTCTTACATAGGCTTACCTTTATGTATTCTTGGTATATGTGGTCAATGTATCTGTGGTCAATGAATCTGTGGTCAACGTATTTGTGATCCATGTATCTTTGGTTCATGTATCCATGGTTTCTGTGATCTTCGTGAAGTCTATAACTTCGACTAAGTCACAAACAAACCGATGATATAAACAGAGTAATCCATTTCTCCAGCTCATGGCTCAACACTCGAAGAATTACTGTCACAGCGTACACTCCAGACTTGTTCCAGAATAGACGAAACAAGGTCTGAATCGTTCCAGAATAGAATCAGCTTCGAAGTCAGAATCGGAAAAAAAAAACGTAATTTAAAATAAAACACAAGTAGACTACAGGGGCGTAAACGTCTCAGTGAAAATGGAGGAGATCGCCCCCCCCCCCCACCACTTCAACTCTCGATGATGCATGCGTTTTAATAATTTAAAAAAATGTGTTAGTCTCTAGAGTGTATTACACTAACGCGTGGGAGAATGTGTTCGTACAAGGCCACGAACGAATGTGTGTGTGTGTGTAAGTGTGTACAAGTAAGTATACGGTTTCGTGTGTACACGGCGCCCTAAGTACTTCGACCTCTACGCCTCTCCCATTGGGTTCCTCCACCAATTAATTATACAATAAGGGGATACAATGATTGCTCTCCTGTGGAATCGGAGAAAGGGGGGAGAGGGGGGGGGGCAGGATAAGGAAGGCGGAAAGACCTGCGATCGCCCTTTAGCAAGAGGTTGTTTTTTTTTTATTTCACAAACCTTTCAATCGACACAATTTGTTCACCCCCCCCCCCCCACCTCATGACCCAATCGCTAGCCTCAGCACAAGGCCTTAACCAACTGCCCCCCCCCCCTTTTAAAAGTCATAGAAGCATCGGGAATCCTTTTTGTTTTTTCATTGTTTGTGTCTATTTCTTTGGTTTTTTTTTTCTAAACGTTCATTCGTAGTTAAATATTATTACATTCTAGCCCAAACCTAAGGGACGGCGACGGATGGTTTCCATCACGAACCATCAAGACGGTAGTCCAGAGCGCTAACCACACAACCAGACAGCCACCTTTCGTCTCAAACACACAAAGTAAAAGAACATTCTTAAAAACTAAACTAACACTTCACTGTTTTCTGCGGTGTCTTCATCGATAGTTAAAAGTCTAGACGAATAGAGGGAAGTTGTGTTGACTATTCAAACAATTATTCGGGAAAGTCTATCATGGAAGCATTTCCCTAGTTACTACCACCAAACTCCATTTTTCACTGGTTCTCAACCTGTGGTACGCGACCCCCTTAGGGGTCGAATAACGATTTGCCAGGGGTCTGCTAAGACCATCGAAAATATGGATTGTTTTGTCTATTCTTCCATTGCTGTGTGTGTGGGGGGGGGGGGGGTCGCGGCAGAGTGGGGGATTGTAAAAAGGGGTCGCCGGGCTTAAAAGGTTGAGAAACGCTGGTCTATATATAAAAAAAAAAGTTTCCTAATATTTATTAAGAATTTCCGGTGTGCTGTTCTGAACTACCCATAATTCAACTGCTATATATTTATGATCACTTGGCAACCCACTTCTGCTCTATCATTTATTTTGGAAAGTCAAGGTCACAAAACAATTATGTCGAGTGATCATTGAACTTATTGTCTAGCCATTGAAAGTGTGGCTCCAGTTTCTAGTACCAGTCTTACATTGTGTGGAAGTAATTATTGCTTGTCTCAGTACTTCTAGTACATTGCGTGGAAGTAATAATTTAATATAGAGTACCAGGGCCGGATTAAAGTAAGTGGAGTCCCCGGGGCCGGGATTTTTTTGGAGCCCCCCCTACAATTTTTCGAAAGCTAAAAAATCTACTTACGAAAAATAATACGTAATTCAAGATTCTATATTTTAGAAGAATGTAATAGAGTACTTGTTAATTTATTCTCATTTTCCTTTTAAAAATATATTTAACATGCGTATTTTGCATTATATCTTATTTGTGAGGGTTCCTTTGTTGTCGAGTCCCCGGGGTAGTGGCCCCGCCTGCCTGACTTAAATCCAGCCATGTATAGCACTAGTATACAATAGTTCGAAATTGTCGAACGGCCAGTTTTGGTTGGATAAAGATTAGTATATCTAACCCTATCTTTCTTCTTTATATGTGTACGATGTAGATTGTATTATTTCGGTATTGTGGACAGCCCTTTACGTTTTGTTTTAATGAAGGATTTATGGTATTCAAGATGTGCATAGAAATTTTATTTGTAAAAAAAAAATGTGCGAAAATGAAAACAATAGAACAATGACTTTGCAACAATTGCGAAGATGTCCCATCACACCGCTGAAATAATTCTGTCAAAAGCTGGAATATAGTTCCTCCTTCGTGGTCGAGGATGAGCACACTTTTTATATCCTATGAACTCGAAGATGACTGTAAAATCCAATCCTCGCTTTAAAAGGCCGGCCGCATACGTGGCATGGGGAGGTTTGGTCAGTTGCAGATAGGCCTGCTTCTTCTCTCAGCTTTTTGTTGGTTCGGCGCTCTTTCACGCTGGCCACTCTTCTTGCTTCAGATCTCGAGACTCCGAGACTCACAGCGTCACGCCATGTGGAGCGATCGAGAGCTAGTGCTTCCTAGCCGTGAATGTCAATATCACACTCCTTAAAGGAGCTCTCATGGGTGTCTTTATAGCGCTTGTAATGCTCCCCCCTTTCCTGCACACAACTTCCCCGTACAGAAGTCGTATGGGAAGGCTTTTGCCTGGCATGTGAGCTACGTGTCCAGCCCATCAAAATTTTTGCCGGAACAATGTCCCAGCCAACCTCTGAATCCATGCCCCGATTCAGAGACCCCATTGACAACAAACAGCATGCTGGGAATTACTCCCTTAGAGCACGTGAGAGGAAGCCAGCAGTGAGTCTTAAGGTTGTCTTGTCCCCGTACAAGGACAGCCTTTGTGTCGGCCATGAACCAATTATCTCTCTATCTAATCCTTGTCCCTTCGTGCAGAACTCTGCATTCGTACAGAATGTGTTCTATTGTTTCGTCGTCCTCCATGCAATGGCGACACCGTGTGTCGTAATTCTCCTTCCACCGTCCGAGGTAAGCACCAATTGGACAGTGTCCGACCCGGAACTGGGCTAGGACCGCCTGTTCCGCACGATTCCGTTGCCACCATGCATCTCTTTTGTCTGGTCTACTCATTGCCCGGTGAAGCTCACGTCCCTTGTCCGAAGAATCCCAGCCATCGTGCCAAAGTGTCAACATGCGTTTGTCGACTAGGGCTCGTACACTAGCCGGCACTGAAATAACCAACCCTACTTGTGTCATCTTACGGTGACATTGTAGTCTCAAAAAACAACAACAACATTCTGAGAACATGGAGGAATGTCACAGAAATGGTGGATGGAGAAGGACAAGTAAAAGGAGTCCGGACATTCTACCACTTCAGTTCACTCAATGTCCACTTACAGCCTGACCACTGCACATGCTGGTAAAGGTCACCGGCTACCATGTTTTGCGTGAAGTAACTCTCTCAGGGCTAATTATAGTAAGTGAATCTAATAATAGTTCTTTGTCCTAGTACTAAATAGTGATATACTTATCGGAATGTGATATCACGACTGGTTCTCAAACCTTTGACCTAATGTTTTCATACATTACAGCTACATGGATATCATACCGTATATTTAGCTCAAGGAAATCATACCGTATATTTAGCTCAAGGATATCATACCGAATATTTAGCTCAAGGATATCATACCGTATATTTAGCTCAAGGATATCATACCGTATATTTAGTTCAAGGATATCATACCCTATATTTAGCTCAAGGATATCATACCGTATATTTAGCTCAAGGATATCATACCGTATATTCAGCTCAAGGATATCATACCGTATATTTAGCTCAAGGATATGTAACAAATAGATCGGTAATACATGGTTCTACAACCCCTGGAAAGATAAGATAAGATAATTTGTATTGGTCCAATCAAATGGAAATTTAGTTTGACTACCTTTGACCACCTCAGCGTAACTACTGTAGCCTAACAATAACAGTATAGATGCAAGTACGAACAACATTCACACACGAGACACATTACACACTCACAACCAGCGCTTTATGAATTTGACTTCTATGTACTTCTCGATGACGACAGATGACCTTCTAACCGAAAGTGGGATAAAGGAGTTTCTTAATATTTCTGTTTTAGTCCTAATGTAAAGGAGACGACACTACAATAGATATGTAGCCCATAGGTACCTATTGATATTAAATACACACAATAATTATTTATTGTACATGCATAAAGTGCTCATTCAGAGTTGAAGATTCTTACATCCTAGCCCAAACCTTCCAAGGGACGGCATGGCAATGCGGCGGGCAGGGTTCGAATACGGGACGGCAGTCCAGAGGGCATATCACTGGACCAAGCAGTCATGTATAACAAATAGATCTCAGATGTGTGGCTGATAGGCCTCGACCGCTTGACCACCTAACAATGGGGATTGAGTTCGAATCCCGAGTCGAGTAGAGTTGTGTTTCGCTGAGTGGTTAGAGACAGCACGGAAACCTTCTTCCAGATTACCCCCCACACACACACACACACACGCACACACAGGTCCACCAAAGAGATAACGCAATGAGCATGCTATAAACAGAAGTGCTGTATACAAGCAATTTGAATACAAGAAAAAAAAAAGAAAAAAAAATACATTTTAAAAACAAGCTAATATTAAGCGTATCATTTAGTCTGGATCAGTCATGTAATTAAATTTTTAATAGATCTAGGCTATCTATAATACATCTATGCGATTAAAATATTTTTACAAATTGTTTTTCATACCACCATATCAGTGAAGTACAATTTCTTTCCCTTTTTTTTGATACCAAAACAAAACAATTAATTAACAAAAGATAATTAACTAATTGGTTGTTGTTTTTAAAATTGATTCTTGTGTTGTCAGGTAAATGAAATAAAATTTCAAAATTTCAGTTTGATCTGAGATTGTGGGAGAAATAAAAAGTGTAGAAACTTTTTACCAGACAGACAGACAGACAGAGCGAGATTTACATAAGCTTTGTAAAAACATAGACCTGTAGCACGTGTTCGTGTCACACAAGAGGAGAATAAAGTAAATGTCAAATATTCAAAATGACAATGTCCTTTGACATTTGAAAAATCACGCATTTGAAAGTTAATATTATTTATTCTTTTTTTTTTTGCAATCTAAAGATAAAGCAGCTATAATATATACATAACGCAAACAGGCAAGCCCTGGTGGTAGTCCTAGAGGAAGGAACGAAGAGGGGTGGGGTCACGCCTGTCGTTCTGTTACAGGCGGCCTGGGCTAATGACTCGTGATTGCCAAAAGTTGCAACTAGGGAGAGCAGAGAGTAACGTAACACCTAAACCTATTTCAGACCCCTCCCCCCTCCCTCCCTCACTCCTGTCTTTTTTGTCTTTGGTTCACTTTTAACACTCTTGGCGGCTTTGTGTTATAGTCAATGACTGAATGGACCTCACCTGGTACAGCTAAGCCTGTGTGCCATAGGTGTATACTTAAAGAGGGTGCTACAGTTGCTAAAAGGTTTTCCTTTTATAATCCAGATTTTATATAACACCATTTCGATAATGGTTTTCACGGATGCAAAGTTTTATTCAAATCATCAAATACCCGATTATATATTTACAATCTTTCCATATGATCTTTTCCCAGACAATGTTAAATAAGCCGCCAGATATTGTTTATTAAAAAATGAACTATTCCTTACAGAAGTTACTTCAAAAGAGAAGAGAATTACGTCCTACGCATTTCTTGTGTCAATCTAGTCATGCATGTTAATCAGTGAATTAAACTATGGCTGATTCAGGCAACGCATATATGAAATAATCTGTTGGAGAGTTCAGATGAGTAGACCAGTATATGAAATGATCTCTTGGAGAGTTCA
>JAZGLO010006337.1:0-138469 GCA_036873155.1 Biomphalaria sudanica | reverse complement strand
AATGTCCACCCGAACTGAACCTCTGTTTAGCATTCCTTCAGAAGGCGCCCGTCTTTATTTCGTCAACACAGCCCGAATTGGCCCGCCATCTTTTTTTTTTTATATTTATTTCGGATCGGCAGACGAGATTAGTACCGGGCAAAATGTTTCTCCCCGAGATATTTGTCCTTGCGTCACGCGCACTTACCCGGCAAATTGAAATGTGTCAGTTTCTTTATCTCCATCTCGGCTCTGCCTATTTTACTAGCAATTTCTTTTTTTTATTTCCCCCCTCTCTTCTGTCGCCCTCCCCTCCCCTGGTAGAGTAAACACATAGATATAGATCATAACGTATACACATGTCCTCGCTACGGTGATAGAGAAATAGATTGGCCAATCAGAGCTTGACTTTCTGTGGAAGCGAGAAGACATCCCAGCAATTAATGGTTTGACCGACTTGTTTTCCCACCATTCTAGAGAACGTTTTTTTTTTTCCGGGGGGGGGGGGGGGAGGAGTGTGTTAGCTAGGCGGAAAAAATAGAGAAGTGGGGGTGCGAGGTAGGAACTAGGAATGATGACCTTTTTATTCTTATTATTAAATACTTAGGAAATAGATCTATTTACTTTAAGGCTTAAAGTGTACGAGATCTATTTACTTTAAGGCACAATGTGTACGAGATCTATTTACTTTAAGGCACAAAGTGTACGAGATCTATTTACTTTAAGGCACAAAGTGTACGAGATCTATTTACTTTAAGGCACAAAGTGTACGAGATCTATTTACTTTAAGGCACAAAGTGTACGAGATCTATTTACTTTAAGGCACAAAGTGTACGTGATCTATTTACTTTAAGGCACAAAAGTGAACGAGATCTATTTACTTTGAGGCACAAAATGTGTACGAGATCTATTTACTTTAAGGCACAAAGTGTACGAGATCTATTTACTTTGAGGCACAAAATGTGTACGAGATCTATTTACTTTAAGGCACAAAGTGTACGAGATCTATTTACTTTAAGGCACAAAGTGTACGAGATCTATTTACTTTGAGGCCCAAAATGTACGAGATCTATTTACTTTAAGGCACAAAGTGTACGAGATCTATTTACTTTAAGGCACAAAGTGTACGAGATCTATTTACTTTAAGGCACAATGTGTACGAGATCTTTTTACTTTAAGGCACAATGTGTACGAGATCTATTTACTTAAAGGCACAATGTGTACGTGTGTATGTTTTTAACAGAATTTAAATATAAATAACTCAATCTAGTTGGCCAGGTAAACATTGCAATGTTTGCACTGTCAAAATAGACTTGCCTATTTGGAATTATTTCAAGTTGTTTTTTTCCACGTGTAATTTTTTGAGATCTTTAGAAATCTGGCTAACTATTATCACCCAAACATACACGCACACTCTTCCAGTGTCGTATCTAATACGTGTATGTAAGGTGGTGTCACGCCCAAATAGACTTGCCTATTTGGAATTATTTCAAGTTGTTTTTTTTCCACGTGTAATTTTTGAGATCTTTAGAAATCTGGCTAACTATTATCACCCTAACATACACGCACACTCTTCCAGTGTCGTATCTAATACGTGTATGTAAGGTGGTGTCACGGAGTGAATTTTTAGACATGCGCAGAGGCCAGTGTGTGATGTATGCTATCAGGAGTAATATAGTTATGTGCTTGTCTTGACCGAGTTATTTAGTGTTTTTGAAAATACAGTTGAACCCAGGGACACCTAGACTTGGTGAGAAACGTACGTAGTTTCTATAGAGTTAAATTAAATAGCAAGCTGTAACAGGTGGTAATAGAAGAAGAAATTATACATTGAAAGAAATCATACTTTGAAAGAAATCATGCCTTTAAAGAAATCATATTTTTAATGAAATCATATTTTTAAAGAAATCATAGGCCTTCTTTGGAAGAAACCACTTTGAAAGACATCATACTTTTGAAGAAATCATACTTTGAAAGAAATCATACTTTTATGGGAAAAAAATCATTTTGTTTTATTATTCAGATGAGTCACTTTTAAGATGACTTTTTGTCGCGCAAGGAGGCAAATACTGACAAAACACTCTTGTCATTGACACCCATGACAATGTCAGCATGTGCGCAGCATGTGACTAGAGGCTGTATGCAGTGGCGTAGCAAGTTACCCATTGGCCCGGGTTCAGGAATGCGAAATTGGGCTCCCTCTTCTAGTGTGACTGAACCGGAACTGGGCTGTACTGTATCCAATGAGAGAGTACATGTCAATGCAAACAAACTTCTACTCCAGACACTACACAGGGTACACCTGTTCCTCACGGGGTACAAGAGAACAAATCTCCTAAAGCTTTGGATCTGTCTTGTCCTGTCTTGTCCTGTCTTGTCCTGTCTTTGCCTGTCTTGGCCTGTCTTGTCCTGTCTTGTCCTGTCTTGGATTGTTTGTGTTGTCTTACACTGCTTCACTTTGTCTAATGCGAGTCCGAACACATCCAAGGGACACAACAATGAAATATAACTTAATAAAACTTGTGAAGACTTCAACTGATGTTTATTTACAGATGGGGAGGCTCGTCATGTCTCTCTAACCGTCGTTTCAATTAGCAGTCTATTCAACATCCATCTTTCTACAAGCCCTAGCCATAAGTCTTCTCCAATCATGTACCCGCATTCTGCAACGTCATTCGTCTGACTACGTCACTACTTTTTACCGTCGCTAAAAACAAGGCACACTATATTTATTTACAAAACTAACATACTCTCTAAACTAGTCACTGCAGGTCATTTAAGGGGGCCCATGCCATTGGTCAGTGTATTGGTCGTTACTGGTATGGGAACCTGAGCACTTCTCACAGCGCACTAGTCCTGTTGTACATAAGCTTCGTCTAGTTAGGAGACGATGATTATTAAAGCACCTCTGAGAAGATATTATTGTTCGACATACTGAGGAGAAAGTCGATTATGATCTCAAGTTCAGTTTCCATGCACAACTGTTTGTTACTTCGAATAATTGGAAGACATATTGTGTATATAATATATATATATATATACATACCGGTAATAGGTAATTCGTATATTCTGTACCAAGATAAGATTTGATGTAGTCATTCTGACGATATTGTTTTTTACATCTAGAAAAATACCCGATACAAATAAGTGTATTAATAAACCATGTACTCATACAATTAATTCTAGTATTTTAACTAGTCAATATGCAATGTAATATTAAAGAAACAAATAACACTATAATGCATCATATAGAATACTTTCACAATCAGTAGGCTACACTATATGGTTTACACGTTGTTATTGTTATTATTATTATTATTATTAAATAACAAATTTAACACGTTACATTCGTTAGATTAAAATGAAACGATGTACTGACAATTTTAAGAGTTACCTCCCTTTAATAGATTAGAATGTTATTTTGCTCGGACACCAGATATGGAATTTAAGAAAATTGTATATGATTTGATTATAATAATGTAACAATGTGATGCATGTAAACTCTTATAGTGAACACATTACCTTACACAACCCCGTTTGGGCCCCTTGGTTGCTACGCCACTGGCTGTATGAATGAGTTTAAGTGATTTCCATGTTTAAGTAGACTTTAGGCTTAAAGTAGAAAAATATAGAGGGAATAACACCTTTTTTTTCAGTTTTCTGCGATCTATAAAATAAATAAAATATATATAAAATTTGAAATAGAACCTAGACTAATTTTATATTTCTAGATTTAGAGCGGTATCTGGAAATTTAGGCACCGGATATTTAGTCACCAGATATTTAGGCACCGGATATTTAGGCACCCGGATAATTAGGCACCCGGAAATTTAGGCACTGGATAATTAGGCACTTTTTGACAAGGCGGAAAATTAGGCACCGGATAATTAGGCACTCTTTAATTAGCGACCTTAATTTTGAAAGTAGTTTTAAAGTGTTAACGTATATGTTATCCTTAGGCTATGGGCTATCGGTAACGTTATTAAAAAAATAGCAACTAGAACGATTCTTACTGAATGTTCATGATATAAAAGGAAAGCTGACAAAAACGAGGAAAAAAAATGACAATCGTGAGAATGTATGGAAAAAATGACTCCAGATTAATAGTCATTCTAAAATATAGACCTCACAGGATTCAGGGAAAGGGAGGTAGAGTTGATTCTCCTCTCATTGCTTCCTGACCTTAGCCCTTCCTCCTCTACGCACTCCCACTAAAAGGAGAGGATGTCGCTGGTAGATGTTGAACTAGGTCGTAAAAATGACGTAATGAGACTCAAGGCTACATACTGGAGTACAGTGCAGGGTACAGCATTGTACATAACTGCTAAAATGGAAGTCTGGAGAAAATTCTTATAGTGGGAATGGAATGAGCAGGAGGGACTTATAGGAATTAAATATGTTGATAAACTAAAGCAGCATACATATTTTATAATAGCATTAATATCTATTACCAACAATCCTTCTTTTATATTGTTAATGGGTAACCTCTTCAGGAAGATCTATTGTGTGAGTGTATAGGTGTGTTACGTCCTTCAAATGTGGTAATTAACTTTTATTGAATATATATGTAAATTTATGTAATATAATATTTATATAAATTGCAATGGAAATCGCAAAACAACTAGAAATTACGATAAAATATAATGCTTTGAAAATGTAAAAAAAAAAGTTTATGGAAAAGACAGATGAGTTAAAAATTTAAATATCATTTTTTTGGAATATTGTTGATGTTCCAATTTAACCCCGCCTTCTCTATCATAAACCAAACATATTTCTACAATTTTCAAGAAGGTATAATTCTCCCATTCCTTCTGTGTTCAGTTCCAGAGACAAGTTTTTCTCTTCGGAATGAAAAAAAAACGACAAAAAAGGTTTCACACACACACACACATATATGATTTGAAAACAACAAAAAAACAAAACGTTTCCGTTTCAACACTGCCTTATGAAATTTAACTATCTGCATTTCCCTTATATATTATTATTATTTTTATTACTGTAATTATTTATGATGGTTTTAACAGAAATGTGTCTACCCAAGTTTTTGGAAGGCCTCTAAAATATAATCCCCAGACTTCCATTGTAACACCTTTGTGTTTCCATACCCTTTAGTCCAGTGTGTAGCCTTTAGATTCACTACGTAACTTTACGACCTAGTTTACATCTACCTGCGAGAAATCCTCTCATTTATGTGAGAGTGTGTGCGCCCACCCCGCCTTTCCCACAAGCAGAGGGCGATTGCGATTATATTTATAGCCAACACTCCCCGACATAATACAAATATTTTATAATACTTTTTAATTCTAAGTATTTACATTAAATATATTTACACAATTTGCATAATCATCAATTTAAAAAACTCACCAGTCAACCTTAGGGGTTGGTGATGGACGGAAGCAATGAGAGGAGAATCATCTCTACCTCCCCTCCCCTGAATCCTGTAATGTCTATAGTATATAATGACTCTTTTTTTTTCACACATTCTCATGATTGTCATTTTTCCCATTTTGTCAGCTTTTCTTTAGTTAGAATCGTTATAGTTGCTATTTATTATAATGTCACCGATAGCCCATAGCCTAAGGATAAAATATACGTTAACATTTTTTTTTCAAAACAAAGATCGCTTATTAAAGAGTGCCTAATTTTTCGGTGCCTTGTCAAAAAGTGCCTAATTATCCGGTGCCTAAATTTCCGGGTGCCTAAATTTCCGGGTGCCTAAATATCCGGTGCCTAAATATCCGTAAATACGCGGTGCCTAAATATCCGGTGCCTAAATTTCCTAAATTCATTTAGAGCACTAGATTAGATGTTACATAAAAGGCTAAATCTACTAGACTAGACTAGCCTAGATCTCAAGGTAGAATTTAGTACATTAGTTGTAATGGCAAGATATAGAAATATATTTACTGTTGATCTAGACTAGATTATTCTAAATATAGATTATAATCTACTAGAATTTACTAGATCTATATATAATAATATATGTATATATATTTAGAAATCGATCGACTTACTAAAGTTACTATTTCATGACTTTCATTAGACTTAAACTCTAAATAGTAGAGTAGTAGAAAACTCTATTGGCTCTAGTCGTTCAAAACTTAGATTCTATATCTACTTAATTAAACTGAATAATTGTAACATTTGTTATTAATTAAAATTAAAGATTTTTAGATTGACTAGAAAAAAAAAAAGTAGATATAGATATAAATAATAGATCTAAGTACATAGATCATACTCACTAGTAAATGGTTGATGACCATAATCTTCTCCATTGAAGTGCCCTGAACATATGCCGTTGTATTTCGTTGCTTTAAAACCCTTAATTTGTGCTTACCACTGCTTGAGAGTTTCTGAATCATTAATCTAGTGCTCGGGAAGACACAAAGATGAAGGCACATTCCTCGTCCCATATGCTAGGACAAATTTGTACAAAATGTTCCTTCTTCCCTAGTGCTATTAGAGAATGGAAATGGGTTGCCTGATCCAGCCAGGAAAACCAGTGACTTGGCAGAATTCATTGGTTAATATGCATGACTAGATGCATGACTAGATGCATGACTAGATGCATGACTAGATGCATGACTAGATGCATGGCTAGATGCATGACGCGTAGGACGTAATCATCTTGTTTTTTTGTTTTTTTGAAGTAACGTCTATATAATATAAGATAAGATAAGCGACGAAAAGATACATTTTCTTTCACAATGCCTGCCCATTTTGCCGTTAAATAACAATGAAATGAATAGGGCCATACAATGTAAACACAACTCGCACGTGACTCGGGCGAAATTCAACCCCGTTTAAGTCTGCGCACCATCAAGAACCTCCTTGTAAATCTGACCAACTTGCGGAAAAATTTCTTGTAAAGGGGGGGGGGGGGGGGGGACAGCTACAGTAAAATAGAAGAGTCTGATTGAAACGACGGGAGGATATCAACTATTTTAAAAAAAAACACTACAAAACGGACTGATAGGAACTGGCCAGTAGGTCAGCAGGTCACTAGTGACACCTGGACAGCTTGTCTACACTTCGAGACAAGTGACACTTCGGAAGGGAGATAATTTAATTTTATGCGGTGTGTCGGTCGTCAAATATGTCTTTAAGGCGAAAAGTGTGTGTGCGTCGTGGCGTACTGGCTAATAAGTATTTAGCTTTTTTTTTGCAGCTAAAATTATATTCTTTTTAAAGTTGACAAAAAGATGTAGCCAAAAGCGTTTCAAAAATAACACCTTGACATAAGTCCATTAAAGGAGTCGGGGCACCCAATAGACAGGCATGGACCGAGAGCTCTTCACTCCAAGACCTATCTGAAGGTTTCTTTACTACGATTGGGTCGTCCCATATACGTAGCGCGGTCCTCCGGTCCTAGACCTGCTATAGGTGGCCGGGGGGATTCCTTTTCATATTCCAATCATGAAAAATAGTGTAACCGTCTCAAACTGTGTGCGTGTGTGTTTATAATATAGATGTCGGTACATTCGTGTTTATTTGGCGCTAGACATAGTTTAAGCCTTTAAAAACAAAAATTCAACTTTCGCTTGGTAGCCCTGAAATGTATTTAGACCTAGTAATCACCATGCCTTGCCTAGTTTCAATCAGGTCATAAGTGTGACTCATCAAGATGGCAGCCCCATAGTTTTAACATTAGAAGCAGTAGAAACAATGCAAGGGACCCAACTATCCATGCGTGAGCCGGGCAAGATGGTCGCTCTCAATAAACTTTTCAAAAAAATGTAGATTGGGAGTGAGAAAGGCGAGGAACTCGCAAGGAGCAGGTAATGCATGTATACACGATTACTGAATGAGTAATGGTTCTTGTTCACTTGACTGAGAGGGATCAAGGGAGGCTATTCTCCTCTTCTACACCTACAATGTATCACTGGTTTTAATTAGTTGTAATTTGATTGGCTGAGCCCCATAATAGTTTGTACACATGGCAATAATGGTTGTTTTTTTTACAGACGTTTCTTCAACCCTTCTCTCTCTCTCTTTCTCTCCTTCTCTCTCTCTTTTCTTTGTTTCTCTCTCTCTCTCTCTCTCTTTGTAAATTTCCCTTTCAGACCTTGTTATCTATGGGGCAGATGATGTTATGGTCATCTGTTTCTTTTGGTCAACGGTTAACGAGCAGGGTGTCTTGTGGCCAGCACAACGACCAACAGCCTTTACTTTCCCCAACTAAAGTCAGGTACCCATTAGAGTTGGGTGGACTCAGGGGCGCCCTAAAAATCCCGAAATTCAAAATCCCAGTCTTCGCCGAGATTCGAACCCAGGACCCCCAGGCTCGGAAGCCAAGCGCTTAACCACTCGGACACCGCACCCCCTCCCTGTGTCTTTGTGTGTCTCTCTTTCTCTCCTTCTCTCTCTGTCCCTGTCTTCCTCCTTCTGCCTCCTTCACTCTCTTTCCCGTTCTCCCTCTCTCTCGCTGTCTCTCTCTTAGCACTCTCCTTCTCTTTCTTTCTCTCTCTCTCTCTCCTCTATGTATCTTGTTTTTTTCTCTCTCTCTCTCTCCTCTATGTATCTTGTTGGTCACTGGTCTATCAGAGAGTTCAACTTTCTTCTCACGTTGCTCTTGTCCTTGCTTCAGAATGTCATGCTGACCAGTTGGCTGCACTTTAGCCCTACCAGATTTAAGGTTATCTTTTCATCTTCTGTTGTTTTTTGTTTTTTTTTTGGGGGGGGGGGGGGGGTCTGCCTATCTCTCCTTTCTGGTATTGTGCCTTGTTGGAAGAACTTGTGATGCGGTAGGACTTTCAAAGAAAACAATGCGTGGAAGGTTTTGTAGGCATTTTGTGAGAGTCCACGTTGGCTTTTTGAAACGGTCTAAGAGATCATCAGTCGAACCCAATGACCTTTTGACCTTGTCTTAGTAACAGATTGTTGACTTTCAACATAATTTACAACTTTTGGAGTTCTTGCTTTCAATTATCTCTCACTCATTGCATCCTATGATTGTGATATTCCGACTTTTCTTTTTCTATGCATTTCTTATTTGTGTATGCAACTCTATCAAGGTTGTATTCCTTTGAATAATGCAAGCATTTCTGTATAGATCTTCTATCTATATTATTAAGTAGAATGTGAGGTGTATGTATGTATGTATGTCTGTTACTTATAGACATCAAAAGCACTTGACCAATCTTGATAAAACTAGGCAGGAATGTTCCTTGGGTACTGACTAAGACCGTAGCCCTAAAACAAACTTAAGTCCCTCAAAAAAAAATAAAGTTGTCCGACTATATTAAAGCTATAGTATTTTATGGATCTAGGCCATGGTTAACAATGTTGACATGAGAAAAGATCGAAAGGATTTAGACCTAGATCTAATTTTAAGAAATACACTTTGCGCACATAGTTTTTAACTTTGACACATGAAAATACAAAAGAAGATCCATTGATTTCATTTTGTAATAAAATTAATCTTCAATTTTGTGTTTCAAAAGCATTTTTTACATAAATTAGTTCCTGATATCTGTTACTACAGATTTCCTGGCGAACATTCTTTCATTAGACATTACCAATTGGTTACACATTAACACATCTCTCTACTGAGTCTATTCCTAGGTCTAGAACTCTTATTGAACTCTAAGATGATAAAACTTCTTTTCGCAAAGATAGTTTTGTGCTTGAACACATAAACATACTAATTATTGTCCATTCATTTGATATTGTAATCAATTTAACATTCAAATTGGTTTTTCTAAAGCATTTTTAATACATTCGTTCGCTGTTCGCTAAAGTTGCGTAGCCGTGTTGAGATAGGCCTATATTCATTCATGAAAAAAGGTCACGCATGCGCAACACAGAATGAACTCTATAAAACCCAATTTTTAACTCTAGATTAGTGTAGATTTAGATCTATGCCTACCTCAAGATCTACTTTATACTTTAACACATGAACATACAAAATTAAGTCTATTCATCTTAAATTTTAATCGAATATATGTAGGCCTACAAGCAAATGTTTTAATTTGAAAAAATGGATTAGCTATTTTTATTTGATAGCTTCATTCACGCTATTTTTACATTGACACATTCGCTTTACTTATTACATTATTATTTCGTTTAATTGTGACTATATCGACCGTAATGTGCAAATAAAGACTCCGGGTAACATATGTCTAGTTTATATATATACTTATCTATTACTTTAGGATTTGGTCCGATTAAGCGGCGGGTCCGATAAACTGGTGTTCTGAATAACCGGATTCGACTATATGCTGCATATTTAAGTATTAATACATATATAGTCTCTCAATTTTTAAAGGAGCCAATTATACATTTATATGAAATTAAAGCGATATTTTGTATTTATTTCTATTTGGTCACGAATTAAGTCACACAGGGTCAGGTACAGTAAAACTGTTTACATGCTTATTTTGAATACCTCGAACGGGGGCTGGGAACGGTACCTACAACATCACATACAGATTCCAATATGTTTGAATTGTACATTAGGCAGCCATGGGTTACATACTGATAGAGAAAATAGTATAAATGCAGTACCATGAGGGGAATAACACAATAAAAACAACATTTAATTTATGAGATGTCTGCAATCTTCGACAAATATATTTACCAGGTCACGTGGTTCGCTATCAAGATATAAATACACATTTCCTGGGCAGACGTAGCCAATCAAATCAAAGGACCACCCGGAAACGGTTGTATATATCAGAGCGTTGTCTGGGAACGGTGAAATAGGGAAATGACAGTTTATGAGAATCTATTGTCAAGTTTTTGTGAGGATAAACAGAGCTCTTTGGTCGTCTGCTACTAATGTCTCCTTAAGTTCCAGATCTAGGGAAACAAAAGAAGAGGGGCGTGTGCGATGGAGAACATATAGAAGAGATAAAGGAAGAGATAAAGGAAGAGATAGAGGAAGAGATAAAGGAAGAGATAAAGGAAAAGATAAAGGGAGAGATAAAAGAAGAGATAAAGGAAGAGAAAAAGGAAAAGATAAAGGGAGAGATAAAGGGAGAGATAAAGGAAAAGGTAAAGGGAGAGATAAAGAGAGAGATAAAAGAAGAGATAAAAGAAGAGATAAAGGAAGAGATAAAGGAAAAGATAAAGGGAGAGATAAAGGGAGAGATAAAAGAAGAGATAAAAGAAGAGATAAAGGAAGAGATAAAGGAAAAGATAAAGGAAGAGATAAAGGAAGAGATAAAGGAAGGGATAAAAGAAGGGATAAAAGAAGAGTTAAAGGAAGAGATAAAGGAAGATATAAAGGAAGATATAAAGGAAGATATAAAGGAAGATATAAAGGAAAAGATAAAAGGAGAGATAAAGGAAGAGATAAAGGAAGAGTTAAAGGAAGAGATAAAGGAAGAGTTAAAGGAAGAGGTAAAGGAAGAGATAAAGGAAGCGATAAAGGAAGCGATAAAGGAAGCGATAAAGGAAGCGATAGAGGTGATATAAAGAGATGGAAAGAAGAGGGCGAGAACAGCGATAAAGGGAGATACAAAGATAGAAGAGAGATAGATAAGATATAATGGAAGTTATACAAAGGAGGCGCGGTGGCTTGGTGAATCCTGGTGAAGACTTGGATTTTTTCTTATGCGGGATCTTAAGGTCTGAGCAAAATTAACTCCACACAACTCCCCCTTTGCAGACACTGCGCCCACCCCTTTGAAACCGTAAACCATATCCTCTTTGAATGCCCCTCTCTAATCCACCTTAGGCAGACCCTACTTCCACTACAGCCCAACATAACCAACACCCTGTACGGCAGTGCTGAACAACTGAAGAAAACAGCACACGCTTTTTTTTCCTTGGCACAGTCTGCAAAAGAGCTCACAGCTCAGCAGCAATAAAGCTGGCTAGAAGAAGAAGAAGAAGGTCTGAGTCCACCCAGCTCTAATGGGTACCTGAAATGAGTTGGGAAAAAGTTAAAGCGGACGGTCGTCGTGCTGGCCACATGAAGCAGTCGTTAACCGTGGGTCACAGAAACATTTGACCCATAGATCACGTGGTCTGAAAGGGAACTTTTAATATATAGGGAGATAGATGAGGTTTAAAGAAAGTTATATAATGAGAGGAAGAGAAAAGTGATAAAAGTAGAGATAGGAGAGAAATAGAGGAGACTTTTGGGAGAAATGAAGAGAAGATAAATTGAGAGTAGAAGAAGAGATAAAGGCAGTACCTATGCAGCTATAGTATAGAGAGCCACACGTTGTTTCGGCTCCCTAAAAATGTTCCTGGTTATATTTTTAATCATTTTGAAGACAGAGCAAAAGGAAAAAAAAACAACGCTTGATGATGTAAATAACAAGGGCCTGTGTAATGAAGGATGAATTTTTAAGGACCCCCATTAATGGCTTAGATGGCTGCTTAGTTGTGCGATATGTGCGTTGGACTGTCGTTCGGTAGCCTCGATGGTCCAGGGTTCATACCCTGCCCGCTGCCATCCACCGTCATATTGGACTAGGAAGTAAATTATCTTCAACTCTGAAGGAACATCCGAAACGTACAACATGTTGCAAACATTTTCACAACAGCTTTAGGGCCTTATCAATTCTTAATCCGGCCTGGACGGAGTTGGGATATAGGAGATATCTGCGGGTCGTAATAAAATTTCTGTGCTTTTATTTTCAAAGGAACGCATTATAATAATACTTCCACTAAGCTAAATAGTGTCTCTTCTTCTTCTTCTTCGTTCTCATTGTTATGTTGGAGCGTTCAGCTGACTAGACCATTTCACGTGATGAACTGCGCAGTGGTTTCCAAATCAGGGAGCTCTCTATATAGTTTTCTTTCTATTGGGGTGTTTAGGGGCCATTATTCTAATACAGGCCTCTTGGTAAAGGGAGCAGTTTTGGAGGACGTGGTCGGCATTCTCTGGGCAGATTTCACTGGTTCCAATTTTGAGCTTCCCGTACATGTGTTTTGTCGCATTCTGTTGTGTCCGGTCCTGAGTCGAAAGATTAGACGTTGATCTTGTCGGGATAGCTTATAGTAAGCGTCATCTTTCTTGTGATTCGGATGAGAGCTTGTCCATTTCTCATTTATTTTATTTGCAATTAATTTCTTTATTTCTTCTGGATAGAGTGCAGAGTTTATATATTGTTTCTATTAAGGCGATATTTTTGTATTTGTTGGGAGAAAAATTCACCGCGTCAAACAGTCAGGTCCAAATTAATTGCATTTTGTCTGGTAAAGCGCGAGATGCTATTTACGCGCACGGGGAGAAAAAATCGCGCTTTTTATATCTCCAGTGACTCACTAGTAGATAAACCTTCTCTTTCCATGCTAGCATTCCGCGCCGCTAGAGGGCGTTGTTATCAAACGTCACGTGAACACAGGTCTTTGCTATCACAAGGTCAGTCTAGCCTTAACCACTAGACGAAGTAGACTTGGCCCAAACATGAAGACAACTCCAGCTGAAACTTTCTCGAAACTTTAAAAGTCAGGGGCGTAGCTAGGAATTTTCCATCGTTGGGGTGCCCGGGGGGCTTGACCTCTTTATGGTGTGGGGGGGGGGCATTCATTTTGCGTAATATTTAATTTTTAATGTAAGAAACTCTTTGGGGGGCCCCATCAGGTGTGTGTGTGGGGGGGGGGGCAGAGTGTTTTTCAAATTCTTGCCCCTCCTCCCCCCACCATAGCTACGCCACTGTTACAAATGTCAGATAATTTTGTCCCCCAGGTCTTTGCTGCCTAGTAGTCTCCCTTTATTAATTACCTCCCCTACTCTGTCGTTAATTTATAGAGTTAAATACCTGGTAGATTTTAGATTATTTTCTAACTGCTGCATGGAGTCTAGTTAGTTCAAAGACTCAAAAAACAAAGATCTACTGCTGCAGGGGTAAACGACTGTATAGAAAATACGAAAAAAATTGTTGTTTGTTTTGTAGCTGATGAAGGCCTCGTGGCCCAAACGTCCTTTGTTTGGAGTAACTCCACCATGCTTCAGGATTAAATTTAGATAGTTCTCGGAATGTTGATGTTTGTAGATATGCTAAGGCGTATCTCATTCCCCCCCCCCCCCGCTACGATTTTGTTTGACAGTTAAAGTCTAAGATCTGTTCTTACAATTTCAGTCACTTGTCCGGTACTGGGTTAGGGGGTGATTGGGGGGGGGGCGTATACAGAGGTGTGATAGTGGAACCAGACCAGGTGAATACTTGAGTGTCAAGGTAGGTGGTCAATCACTTCAGAAGTTGTCTGCAACATCATCTACCTGTCTAGGTGGTCCATAGAATTATTTGCTTTAAGAGCAATTGTATCTTAATATCTTTTTGATCTCTTAGAGTCAGTAAATCTTCGTGTTTTTTTTTTTAAATCATCTTTTTTTTACAATTTTGTTTAGTTTTCTGTGCAATATTTCTATGTAATTGTGTGTATGTGTTTGCTGATGTAATGCATGTACTATTTTTCTCTCTCTCTCTCTCTCCGTCTCTCTCTCTCTCTCTCCGTCTCTCTCTGTGTCTCTCTCTCTCTCCGTCTCTCTCTTAGGATAATTAGGAACAAGTTATTATTCTCTCTCTCTCTCCGTCTCTCTCTCTCTCTCTCCGTCTCTCTCTCTCCGTCTCTCTCTCTCCGTCTCTCTCTCCATCTCTCTCTCTCTCTCCGTCTCTCTCTCTCTCCGTCTCTCTCTCTCCGTCTCTCTCTCCATCTCTCTCTCTCTCCGTCTCTCTCTCTCTCCGTCTCTCTCTCTCTCCATCTCTCTCTCTCCGTCTCTCTCTCTCTCTCCGTCTCTCTCAGTCTCTCCGTCTCTCTCAGTCTCTCCGTCTCTCTCTCCGTCTCTCTCTCTCTCTCAGTCTCTCTCTCCGTCTCTCTCTCTCTCTCTCCGTCTCTCTCTCTCTCTCTCCGTCTCTCTCTCTCTCTCCGTCTCTCTCTGTCTCTCTCTCCGTCTCTCTCTCTCTCTCTCCGTCTCTCTCTCTCTCTCCGTCTCTCTCTCCGTCTCTCTCTCTCTCTCTGTCTCTCTCTCTCTCTCCGTCTCTCTCTCTCTCTCTCTTATACGTGTTGTGGTGTTTAGAGATTTAGATCAAAGAAAAACATGTCATGCAGGATTATATAACACTTGTGATCCGAGGGAGCATTTGTCTATGTGTGTTTATTAGTGTTATATGTATTACATCAATATATGTAATGGAAAACCAAGGAATTTTTGTGTGTGTTTGACATGATTGAAACAGGTTTTAATGCGGATCTTATGATATTACAGCGAATCCGTTTGTTACTGAATGTACGAGTGAGTATACATTTTGTTTGTGTTTAGTTTAGGGGAAAAAAATTAGCTTCGACGATTACTTGCTCTTGCTGCTAATAATAGACATGGGATTTCCCATAGTACTAAAAATGGATTTCGCAGATGCTTAAGAAGTTAGATTTGGTCTCTAAATATAAAAGAGGAGGACAATAAATGGGGTCGGTGACTGATCAAAATAAGTTAATTCTGTCTACTTTTGTGAATCTACTAGTGAAATACGTTTATTTTTGTGTGTTTGTGCTTAATGTTTCATGATTTCAAGCCAAAGATTAAACGTGATTTATTTCGTAAAGAAGATTTCTGTTCTACTAAAATAAGTATTTCCGGACTACGGCGGTCATCAGACATAGTTCTGAAAATAGAAGTACATATTTAAATCCACAGTACCATCGTATCACCAGTTAATTAGACCAAATCGGGTCGAAATCTATTTCGTCCTTATAACTAACTGACCGATTAATCAGATTCGTCTCCATAGCAATAATAGCTACGGTGCGTTAGGATTCCATCCAAATAAGCAGCTGATTCAATTAACCAAATTTGGGTGTATGTATGCATGCATTGAAAGTGCCTTTAACTGATCATGTTAAATCTAGAATCCAGCTACCTGTTGGTGTTCAGAAGTCGATAAAACCGCTATTACACTACCGTTGGATAAAACTACGGACAGATTTCATTAGCTTTAAAAAAAAAAACAACCTAGATCTACCTAGATCTACTTAGATTCATAAGCGGACATTAAATCTCTCAGTGTGTATCTGACGCGGGCCTCTGACGTTTGTTGGCACAAGTTATTAGATTTTTTTCTTTCAGTTCTCGGTGACATTATCTTTAAATAAACCCTCCCTCTCTCCATCCCGGGCTTAAAGCACAACGCATACTCGACCCTCATCCACTCAACCGCCACTTTGAGTCCCCACCTTGACCCACCTTACTCCACATTGGCAACATTATGACATTTAATCCCCGCATCTCGAGCGCCCTCGATTAACCCTCCTATGAGATAGAGCTCAACATGTCGCCCCCCGTTCCCGCCCCGTCCTCGCTTCTTTTTTTTTTGATTTCTCTGCCTCGAATCAAGTTCTCGCTCCTGTAGATTTAATTGAAAAAAAAAAAAAAAGAGATTTGAGTGTTTGACATCTCTTACCCCCCTCCCCCCTCCCCAGATGCACACTCGTTTGAAAGGTTTTTTTAAAATAAGGTACAACGAGGGATATTCGAGTTAATATATTGGCTGAGGTAATTGGCCTCGTGCCCTCGAGGATATTTATTCACACAATTCATGTCTATATAAGCAACTAAACATAACATTATTGTCGTTTTATCTTAGCGAAAATTACGGTTAATGCTGTTGAAACCTTATATATATATATATATCCATCTCTCTCTCTCTCTCTCTCTTTTGTATATATATATATATGTGTGTGTGTGCTGTAAGGTTTATTTTCCCCTTATCTATATGAAACAAAATGGATTAATTACCACAAATTAATCGATTAATTTATTATTATTATTTTTTTATTACTGATTCATGTTAAGAACAATGAATAATTGTTCAAAGTTTTAACTTGATTAGAGAATGGGAAGTGGTAGAAGTACCCTGTAGAAAAATTGTACCACACGGACAGACGGACGGAGTGAGTTGCTATAACCAATGTAAAGTATCAGACTATGCCTACTTTACTGTACCTTTAATGGTGATGTGTGATTTTGTTCCAATGCATTTTTCATTTCTGTCACGTTTATGGAACGGTAAACTATGTGAATACGTACAGAGGATTAGTTTAAAGTATTACCACAGTGTTTCACAAAACTTTTTCCTTAACGGAACACTTCGCACTTTCTGAGTAATTAGCGGAACACTTCGCACTTTCTGAGTAATTAGCGGAACACTTCGCACTTTCTGAGTAATTAGCGGAACACTTCGCACTTTCTGAGTAATTAGCGGAACACTTCGCACTTTCTGAGTAATTAACGGAACACTTCGCACTTTCTGAGTAATTAGCGGAACACTTCGCACTTTCTGAGTAATTAGCGGAACACTTTGCACTTTCTGAGTAATTAGCGGAACACTTCTCACATTCTGAGTAATTAGCGGAACACTTCGCACTTTCTGAGTAATTAACGGAACACTTTGCACTTTCTGAGTAATTAGCGGAACACTTCTCACATTCTGAGTAATTAGCGGAACACTTTGCACTTTCTGAGTAATTAGCGGAACACTTCTCACATTCTGAGTAATTAGCGGAACACTTTGCTTTTCTTTGAATAG
The DNA here is from genome assembly GCA_036873155.1 of Biomphalaria sudanica. Lineage (NCBI taxonomy): Eukaryota > Metazoa > Mollusca > Gastropoda > Planorbidae > Biomphalaria > Biomphalaria sudanica. The sequence goes on along the minus strand of JAZGLO010006337.1, from coordinate 121,007 downwards.
AGATTAATTCACACGGTGACCTACTAGTTTATTATTGCAGTATTTCGTGGAACACAGTTTGGGAAACAATGTGTTAATATATATAATAGAGGCGTTCTTTTGAAAAAGACCTATGTCATACACGTATACCCGTGTTGCTCTAGCGGCGGTAACGTCTGCTAAGAAGGTTAGTCTCTCTCTATATATTTATTGATTTCGGTAAAAGAAATGGTGAGGGGGGTCGTGTATTAAAATTGTTATCCTGTTACAACAGATGTTGATTGGAACCTTTTCTAATAGAAACAATTCTAATTTGTACATTTTCATGTTCGGAGTAAAAAGTAAAAAAAAGTAAAGTGCCCCTTTCAGACCTTGCGATCTAATGGGGCAGTTGATGTTAAGGTCATCTGTTTCGATGACCAACAGTTAACGATGACCAACAGTTAACGAGCAGGGTGTCATGACCAGCACAACGACCAACCGCCTTTACTTTCCCCAACTAGAGTCAGGCACCCATTAGAGTGGGGTGGACTCAGGGGCGCCCTAAAAATATCAAATTCAAAATCCCAGCATTCACTGAGATTCGAACCCAGGACCTCAGGTTTGGAAGCCGAGCGCTTTACCTTTCAGCCACTGCGCCCCCACATGTTCGGAGACTATTGTAATTTTCTGTTCTTTGCCTATAATCTGCACTGAAACTATTTTTGTTTTTGGGTCTATTCATATATGAACCTATTACTATGTGACCCTTAATTTTTTTTATAAAAACTTGAACCTATTTGTAACTGAAACAATATGAACGTACAAGTCTTCAAGGGCGCTCACTGGCTCTCAACGCCCCGCGCCCCCTTCCTATAATGGGCTCACACCTAATGGTCAGTAAAAAAACAAAAACAAAAAAAAACCAACTCATAACAAGACTTTTTACTGGGGCCAAGATGGCCACTACATCATCAGTGGCCGGCGGTGATCATGACTTCCCAAGAGCCCTTTGGCCACTCTTCCTGGCCACTGAGCGGCTAATGAGGCCAGTATGCGGGTAACAAGAAATGTTCCCGAGGGAGGCGCCCCCCCCCCCCATGGCGCCCTCGGTTCATAAGATGAGAGACACGAGTCGGAGAATCTAGAAAACAAATTGAACTCGGAAGAAGCTTCTTGTTAGTCTCCCCTTGTAATGTTAGCTGGGTGGCGGGAGTAGATTGTCTGGGTTTTTCTTGTAATAGTCGAATGGGTTTTACTTTATGAAATGTTTGAAGCAGGTTGGCATAGTAGATAATCAATATTTTATGGAATGTTATAATTTGCAATTTATTTGTTTTCATCTTAAAGTTTGTAGGTGATAAGAACAGTTACTGGCAATGATTGATGTTTAATTGTTGTTTGTTTTTTTTAAAGTATTTTTTTTTTGTTCTTCGAATTAGGCCACTTGATAGTTTTACTTTGAACTCATCTGCTGACACTCACACCGTCAAACAAGATGTTCGAGTCATGAATGTAGATGAAGAAAACATCATTTCATTTTGTTACGAAGACCCATCTTTGACCTACAAATTTTGCCACAACTTAGACAGAGACATTGTCTGCCGTATATCGATTTAAGTTCTCTTTTCGACATCCTCTCCTGTCATCGGGAGCAGATTTTTTTGGGTCTCAAACACACGCCCCTGATCTTTTGTAAGAATTCAATGGCCATTTGTTGGGAAACAATGTCTTTGTAGACCTGTTAGTTATTCTACTTTGGACAAAGGACATAATTTGCTTTTATAATTGATAATTTGTTGTTCACACTAGAAGCCTTGTAAGTTGTTAATGACACCCAGTGAAATGAAAACTTGTGTATCTTGTAGTATGGAAAGTCTGGTCCTGATAGAATGTGCAGAAGATTTGGGCTGTTGGAAATCTTTCAAATGCAGCCAGTCATTTTCAGTGCCGTTCAAGTGTGAACAATTCTGCTGGGGAAATTTGTTTCGTAGAAAATAAACTAGAGGTCGTCAACTTTTGTGAGCTCAGCGTGGTGTGTGTTGTTGATGTTGTGTTTCCACCCTAAACCCCCCCCCCCTCTCTCACTTTCTCCATCTCGTCTCTACATTTGTTATGGAGCTTGGGAACACACAAGATCTCCAGTGATAAAAAATGAAAAATTTGGAACAGAGCAAAGGTTACGAAAAGAAGTGGTTTGGAGTTATATAATTCAGCGAGATGTAATAATGTGTGTGTGTGTGTGTGCTTGTTTATACACAGAGAAAGATGTGTGTTGGTAACACACAACCTGTTGTCTGCGTCTGTTTTGAATGCTGTTTAATGTTGTGGATTGTGTACATTTCTCAATGATAGCTGAATGATTTGTGTAGCACAAGGGAGTTGATCAAAGTAATTTTTAAGCAGACGTGTAATCTGTTAAGAATCAGGCTACCAACCAGTTTTCTCTTTCCTTGCTTCTCTCTCTCTTTCTCTCTCTCTCTCTCTCTCTCGCATACATACACACGCACGCACACTCACAGACAGCTTTGGCATGTTGTTAAAAATGAAGAGTTACAATACTTTTCACAGAATCTGTTTTCAATGTAATCCAACTTCCATGTTCTATGCATTTATATTTATATTCTCACCCCTACGCAGCCACCCAACATTAGCTCTCTCTATCTCTCTTTTTTTTTTTTCAATCTCTCTCTTTTTTTTGTTCATCTCTTTCATTCTCCCACCTTCGCTTTTCCTCTCTCTTTTCTCTCTTTATCTGTCTCTTTTTGTCTATTTTTAAAATCTTTTCTCTCTCTCACACACACAACATTTATTCCGATCCATGTTTTTTTAATCTTTCCCCTGTGTTTTAAAAGCGTTTGCGCTTCATAAAAGATCAAACCCTGGCTCTGCGATACCCACACAAGCAAATCAAGGCTTTAGTTAAGCGTACATACTGTTGATGGTCAATCGTTATTTATATATGTATTATTGACAATCTGCAGAAAAAAAAAATTGCCAACTACTCCACTCAAGAGTGTTCTTAAAGGATTTAAAAAGAAACAAAACCTCATGAAAATGTAAACATGGGGGTCTCGGCACCAGGTTCAGGGAGGTGTAGAAGAAATTCCTTAGCGACGGGCAAATGATTTTTTTGAAGAGAGAGAGAACAAAAAAAAACTGGATGTGCAGCAGATAGTGGCTATGGGGAAACAAAACTGGAGGAGGGGGGGTGTCCTTAATCGCGCTCTTGGACATTACTTCAGACCATGTTGAGAAACAAGAAATTAAATAATAAGATAATAAGAGAGAAGAGCGTAGATGGGTTGGCTACGCCGCAGCGGATCTGCAACAGATTGGGGGGGGGGGGGGGGTTTAGGGCGTGGGAGACGAAGGGCCCAGGAAAGATCTGAATGGAAGGATGTGCTGAAGCAGGGCCAGAGCCCCCTCCATGGCATGGGGGTGGATGGAAGAGAGTAGAATTAAAGGGAAGGCAGACGATACTTTTGAACATGACACAATAAAGAGTGTTATTTTATTGCGGAATAAGTAACCCCATTCTCTCTGTCTCTCTCTCTTTTTTTTTCATTTCACTTTCTCTTGTCCAACGAATATAAAACGCGCCTCCCCCCCCCCCCCGCCTTACACCTCTCCTGGATGATTAGAGGGGGGCATGTCCTACTTTTTCTGGTACAACACTTTCCATGTTACTTAATTGTAAGTGCGTCCTTCTCTAGTTGACTTAAGTATATTTTTTTTTCTTTCAATGCTAGTTATGATTCAGCACATTTACATAAATAAATATTTACTGTTACTTGTGGCTCTTGCTTATGCTATCCCTCCCGCCCCCTTTTGATTTATCTTATCGTATTAATTACAGCAGATGTGGAAAAAAATATGCAGTTGGCAACTGGTCAGGTGAAACATTGCACTCTTCCTTAATCTTCGGGACACTGCCATTACTGCTATTAAGTACCGGCGTTCGTTCAAAAGATAAGATAATATGACTCTCTACTTGTCTCCATGTGTTAATCTAGTCGTGCATGTTAATTAGAGACTTGATCTCAACTTTTCCTCCAAGAAAAAAATAGCAAGTTAATATTATTCGCTAATCTGACTTGTTTTCCAATCTACCTAACCATACTCACGGCAATTAAAAAAAAAAAAAATCAATCGTTTACTTTCGCCTTTCGCAAGTTCGCGGTGCGGATAACGTTTAAATTGAGATGGATATGTCCTTGTTTGTTGACTTTCCGCCTCTGCGGAAAGAGAGTTCCAGACCGTGGCGGAAGCGGAAGTTGCGCGAGAAATCACAGAACTTGATGTTTTATCCGGTTACATTTCTGTGACTCCCCAGTAACTGGGTGTTCGGCTGAGTGGCGCCACCGCAGGGGCGGACGTCGGGTGCCATTAGCGAGCACCGTTGGACTGTTCCGCTAGAATGAGCTTCTATGACCCAGGAGAAGCTCGATGCAGCGATTCTTGAGTAAGTCGCCACCACATCAGGACAACAACAGAATTTCAGGTGTCACAGATTGACTTATTGATATATATGTAGTACCTATTCCTCACCTTTCGGTGTAAGTTGGCATATAAAATAAAGCACAAATCGATAATCTGCGAATTTATGAATGCCTAGTTTTATCAGCGATTCTTCAGTAAACCGCCACTACATCAGGAAACCAACAGAATTTCAGGTGTCACAGATTGACTTATTGGTATATATGTAGTGCCTAGATTGACTTATTGGTATATATGTAGCACCTAGATTGACTTATTGGTACATATGTAGTACCTAGATTGACTTATTGATACATATGTAGTACCTAGATTGACTTATTGGTACATATGTAGTACCTAGATTGACTTATTGGTATATATGTAGTGCCTAGATTGACTTATTGGTACATATGTAGTACCTAGATTGACTTATTAATACATTTGTAGTACCTATCCCTCACCTTTCGGCCTTAGTTGGTATATAAATAATTAAAGCACAAATCGATAATATGCGAATTTACGAATGTATAGTTTTTATCAATGATGATATCTTATTGCATTATCTACCAGTTATAGATCAAGATCTAGTGGGGATTTCCCCGAACTGTGAACATTGTTTGAACAGAAAAAAAATATAAAGGTTTAAAGGAGAAATGCAAATAGGGGAGGGGAGGGGTGCGAAATAAGAAAACTTAAAGAAAAACTTAAAAGTAATACATTTTAGAAAAAAAATTGATCAACAAAAGAGTAACAAGGAGGCTGTATTGAAAGTATTATTGTTAGCATCTAACAGACATTGGACAAACAGTGCTATTTGTTTCTCTCCTGCTTAAACTGATGGTGATAGCACTTTTTAAGTATACTTCCTAGTTGTAGATCAGGTGAAAAAGCGGTGGCTTTCTATTTCCGGTTCCAGTTTTTTGTTTTTTTTTTGTTTTTTTTTTCACGCCGCGCCCCCACTACATCGTTAAACAAACATCTTTAAAAATGTGAACTGGGACAATCTCGAAACAATTCTGTTATTTCTATCGTCTGCAACAACTGTTGGTGGAAGTAACTCTTACCATGAGCTACTACTTTTGGCGGAAGTGACTATCTCATCGTCTGTTCAACTGATGGCAGAAAGGATAGTTTTACAAGTATTTTAAGTAAATAAAATTTTGTTGGTTTGAGGGTGTAAATGTTGTTTTGTTGTTTTTTTTGTCCGTAGTGGAAAATTTTGATCTGCGAGCGGGTTTTGTACCTTCCATCTGTAGGCAATGACTCTACGAATACGTGCTGACTATATATAAGTGCTGACTCTATGTACAAGTGCTGACTCAAGTTCTGACTCTGTGCACAAGTGCTGACTATGTACAAGTGCTGACTCTATGCACATGTGCTGACTCTGTGTATATTGAAGTTATTTCAAGTTTAATAAGCTATAATATATTGTCTACCAGCAGTCTGCCGCTACAAATCAACAACCCTCAATAACAGTGACCAGTGTGCTAGTTATTTCATCAGTTGATCTCAAGTGCTTACTGTAGCGTGTTCCTAATGTTGACATACTGCACGAGTATCCGTTTGGTTTTAAAGTGACGACATCATAAAGATAACATACAATTGTGTAGATATCGTAACACAGCTGTTATGTCTGGCCTTTCTTGAAAATCTTCCTCTGATATAATGATCGTGTTTTTTTTAAGTTTTAAAAACGGTTTTAAAAAAATGAATAAAACGAAAACTACTTCAGGACATAAGACTAAAACGTACAGTAGGAATACTACATAAAACACTGAACCTTAATTTAGAAATAGAAAAACAAAATAAAATAAAATACTCAGAAAGACACAAAGATTGCGGCATCATTCTTGTTTGTTAAGCTAGGACAAATTCGTACAAGTGCTCCTTCTTCCCTAGTGAAAAATAGTAGAACACAGCTATGTAACATCCTTCATTAAAATAATATCTTCACAATTATCCGCTTTATCCGTTCCACTTCCCTGTTAATCTATGTTGCTTGCGCTACGGACTGTCGTCAGGATAGTCTTGAGTTTGAAACCTGCCCGTTATCCCCCTTTCCCGCCTGAAGGTCTACGTCGTAATAAATCTTATCGACTCGTCCATTCCTTCGGGCTGTCTACATCTTGTCCTTTTTCCTGTTACTGTGTCTTGTAGGAAAGTTTTCTTCACCAAGTCCTGAGAATCTTGTGACCTTGCCGTAATACCTTTGTCGACGTGTTTTTAACACGTGAGGGTGTCCTCGTGAAGCATCATGGACTTTTCAATCCTTTCTGGTATCTACTGTATACAATAGTCCCAACTGTATATGATACGCCTTACTGTATATGATACGTCCTACTGTATATGATACGTCCTACTGTATATGATACGTCCTACTGTATATGATACGTCCTACTGTATATGATACGCCATACTGTAAATGATACGTCCTACTGTATATGATACGTCCTACTGTATATGATACGTCCTACTGTATATGATACGTCCTACTGTATATGATACGTCCTACTGTATATGATACGTCCTACTGTATATGATACGCCATACTGTAAATGATACTTCCTACTGTATATGATACGTCCTACTGTATATGATACGTCCTACTGTATATGATACGTCCTACTGTATATGATACGTCCTACTGTATATGATACGCCATACTGTAAATGATACTTCCTACTGTATATGATACGTCCTACTGTATATGATACGTCCTACTGTATATGATACACCATACTGTAAATAATACTTCCTACTGTAAATGATACGTCCTACTGTATATGATAGTCCCAATTGTATATGATACGCCCAACTGTATATGATAATCCCAACTGTAAATGATACGCCCTACTGTATAATATACGCCCTACTGTATATGATAGTCCTAACTGTAAATAATACGCCCTACTGTATATGATACGCCCTACTGTATGTGGTACGCCCTGTTGTATGCGACTTTTGTGTGAACCCCCATTGGCAATTGTAACGCTACTCGGGAATCATTTCCGTCAGCTGACTGTATGATGTATATATAGAGAGTGAGAAAGGAGGAGAGAGGAGCGAGCACACTTTTCCCCACCATGCATACTCCGCCTTCGCTTACCACACTCGCCCTGTCAGACTCGCAAACCAACCATGTCATCCTGTCTGTGAGTTATGCCGCCAGGTAACCCGAGGGGATTCCTCGCATGCGCCACTATTAGCCCGACATGAAATAAAAACGGGATAACGCCCCCCCCCCCCCCGGGGTAAACGGCTCCCTTCAAGGAGTGCTTTACAGACATTCTGGAACAAATTCCTAGTATGTAATCTATCCACAGTATGATATACCTGCGTGGTCTTATATGTACCTTTCAGCAAACTTCTGATAGGAAATAAAGCAGTTTTAATTGCAACCCAGGAAAGATGACGGACAGTCAAACGTACACACTGACGCTACCAAGGCTACACGTGTGCTACCTGTAAATGTGCTAAGGCAGGTGTGACCAACTAATTAGCAAAGGAAGAAAAAAAAAAACTGCTCCCGATATATTTGAATTCCAGTGTACCTGACGAGTTTCGGTGATTGACGTGACGTGACCATCTTCCATGGGAGCAGATGAGCTCTCATTCTGTGTCATTAGCGGAAGTTATTTATAGCGCAGCCGTCTGCTATGGCACCACGAGTTAGGTCGTCTGATGACGAGGATTCTTGACGGAAACAAGAAATCACAATCTGATGTCTGAAAATGAAAAAAGTGAACTGGCTAATGAGGAGGATCAAATCTTATCCAGACTTAAAAACAATCAGAAATGAGGCCATGAATGAAATTCATACAGAATTATTCATCTTATCTTATCTTATCTTATCTTATATAATACAGACGTTACTTCAAAAAAAGAAGATGATTACGTCCTACGCGTCATGCATCTAGTCATGCATGTTAACCAATGACTTAAATTCTGCCAAGTCACTGGTTTTAATGGCTAGCTCAGGCAACCCATTCCATGCTCTAATAGCACTAGGGAAGAAGGAGTATTTGTACAAATTTGTCCTAGCATGTGGGACGAGGAATGTGCCTTTATCTTTGTGTCTTTCTGAGTATTTTATTAAATTTTGTTTTTGTATTTGAAGATTATGGTTCAGTGTTTTATGTGTAATTGCTACTTTACTTATGAGTCTTCTGTCCTGAAGGCTTTCTAAATTTAGTGATTTTACTATAGGTGTTACTCTAGTCAAATGTGAATATTCATTTGTTATGAATCTCACTGCTCTATTTTGTGCCTGTTCCAGTTTCTTAATGTTTTCTTGAGTTGATGGGTCCCAAACAGACGATGCATATTCTATTATCGGCCTAACCAAGGTTAAATAACATTTTAGTTTTATGTTCTTATTTGATTTATAGAAATTTCTTTTAATAAACCCTAATGCTTCGTTTGATTTTTTTTTTATAGTTTCATCGATATGTGGCCCCTTGGGTGTCATTCCCATAATATGTAATTTTTTTCAACATAAATCGCTGGTCATGGTTAATAATAAAATAAATAAGAAGAGAGGGAAGAAGATACAGATATTAGAGGAAAGCATCCGACAACTAATTTAAAGATAATTTTAATTTTTTGGATCTTTAGGGCGCCTCTGAGTCCACCCAGCTCTGAAAAGTAAAGTCGGTTGGTCGTTGCGCGGGCAAGATGAGGGGCCACAGAAACGGATGGCCTTTACAGCATCTGCCCTATCGATTGCAAGGATGTGATGGGGTGCTTTTGTTTTCTCTAGATGTAGATATTTTCTTAGAGATGGTCGACAGATCACGTGTGGTTCCCCAGCAGACAAAAGGACAGGTGAAAGGAGAATCTTGATCTTTGGAACTAGAGACAAGTCCATTAGAATTTGCAGCCACTTTGTTAATTAGCTTAATGTAATGTTTGAATATATCTATGGGACGAAAACAAAAGGTTAGCTCTACAAATATATCTCTTCACCCCCCTTTGCCCTCTCTCTCTCTCTCTCTCTCGTGCTCTCTCTCTCTCTGTCTGTCAGTCTATCTCTTGTACTCTCTCTGTCTCTCTCTCTCTCTCGTGCTCTCTGTCTTTCTCTCTCTGTCTGTCTGTCTCTCTCTCTCGCGCTCTCTCTGTCTTTCTCTCCCTCATCCTCTTGTCTCTCTCTCGTGCTCTCTCTGTCTCTCTCTTGTGCTCTCTTTCTGTCTCTGTCTCTCGTGCTCTCTCTCTGTCTGTCTGTCTGTCTCTCTCTCTTGTACTCTCTCTGTCTCTCTCTCGTGCTCTCTCTCTGTCTTTCTCTCGTGATCTCTCTGTCTCGCTCTTGTGCTCTCTCTGTCTCTCTCTGTCTCTCGTGCTCTCTCTGTCTCTCGTGCTCTCTCTGTCTCTCTCTCTTCTCAGTCTCTCTCTCCCTCATCATCTGTCTCTCTCTCGTGCTCTCTCTGTCTCTCTCTCCCTCATCCTCTGTCTCTCTCTCCCTCATCTTCTGTCTCTCTCTCCATCATCCTCTGTCTCTCTCTCCCTCATCCTCTTTCTCTCTCTTCCTCATCCTCTGTCTCTCTCTTCCTCATCCTCTGTCTCTCTCTTCCTCATCCTCTCTCTCTCTCTTCCTGATCCTCTTTCTCTCTCTTTCTCATCCTCTCTCTCTCTTCCTCATCCTCTGTCTCTCTCTCCCTCATCATCTGTCTCTCTCTCCCTCATCATCTGTCTCTCTCTCCCTCATCCTCTGTCTCTCTCCATCATCTGTCTCTCTCTCCCTCATCCTCTGTCTCTCTCTCCCTCATCCTCTGTCTCTCTCCCCTCATCCTCTGTCTCTCTCTCCCTCATCCTCTGTCTCTCTCTCCCTCATCCTCTGTCTCTCTCTCCCTCATCCTCTGTCTCTCTCTCCCTCATCCTCTGTCTCTCTCTTCCTCATCCTCTGTCTCTCTCTTCCTCATCCTCTCTCTCTCTTCCTCATCCTCTTTCTCTCTCTTCCTCATCCTCTGTCTCTCTCTCCCTCATCCTCTGTCTCTCTTCCTCATCCTCTGTCTCTCTCCCTCATCATCTGTCTCTCTCTCCCTCATCCTCTGTCTCTCTCTCTCCCTCATCCTCTGTCTCTCTCCCTCATCTCTGTCTCTCTCCCTCATCCTGTCTCTCTCTCTCCCTCATCCTCTGTCTCTCTCTCTCCCTCATCCTCTGTCTCTCTCCCTCATCCTCTGTCTCTCTCTCTCTCATCCTCTGTCTCTCTCCCTCACCCTCTGTTCTCTCTCTCCTTCATCCTCTGTCTCTCTCTTCCTCATCCTCTTTCTCTCTCTTCCTCATCCTCTTTCTCTCTCTCCTTCATCCTCTCTCTCTCCCTCATCCTCTGTCTCTCTCCCTCATCCTCTGTCTCTCTCTTCCCTCTCATATCGTCTTTTTTTGTTTTGCTCCATCACACACACACCTACGCTAGGAGGATTCAGAGGAGTCTCTCTGATGTAGGATAGCACCATTTACCCCAGGAAACGCCATAAAGAGTTGCAGGTAATTCAATATCAACACCAGGTTAGCTCAAGTACCTCACCTCTAACGGCTTAAGACCAAGGGCGGATACCTAGACTAGGAATACTAACTCTGCGCATACCTTTTTTAATGTTTGTTTTCCTTTGTCTATTTGTCTCCTCTGACAGCAATATCTCAAAAGGTAATAACCACACTCTCTGTAAAATGTTACGAATGTATTAATATTTGGATTTTAAATGCAATACCCTGTAAGGTTATGTCTCACATGATACCTTTATCTTTACCTATCCCTTAGTCTGTTGGACCGTTGAGCAACAGGCAAGACCTGTCCACCGTCTTTCTCCATTCATCCCTTTCTTTTGCCCTGTCTAGAACCTCTCTCAATGGCAGGCCCGTCCATTCTTTAATGCTGTCCTCCCATCGCTTTTTTTTTGTCTGCCTCTTCTTCTTTTACCTGGCACTGTTCCCTGAAGGAAGGTCTTTACGAGCCCCGTAGATCTTGTAATGTGGCCATAGGTTTTAAGCTTTCATCTTTTTACAATAGTTAGCAGGTCGTCAGAGGCTCCGATCGTTACAGTAACCCTGTCTCTGATTTCTTGGATTGTGATGCGGTCTTTGAATTTGATGCTTAGGATCCTTCTGTAGCATCTCAATTCCATTGCTAGGATCCTCCTATTTAGCTCTTCATTCAACGCCCACGACTCGCAAGCATATAAAAATGTGGCCATGACCAGGGAGGGCATCAGTCTGATTTTGGTGCCCAGGGCTAAGCCCTTGTCTTTCCATATTATTCTAAGTTTTGAAAGGGCTGCTGTGGACTGTGCTATTCGGGCCAATAGTTCGGGTTTTGTTCCCTCATCTGAGACTGAGCTCCGAGGTATTTGAAGCTGTTAACACTAGTTAGCTTTTCACCTCCAATACTGATGCCTCTTTTAAAGCCCTGATGGCTATTGGTCATAATTTGTTTTTTTTCGGCATTTATTTGCATGCCATATGATGCGTGTCTTGTCAATGCGCATCACCAGGTCAGCTAGTTCGTCTTCTGTTCCTGCTAGGCCGTCAATGTCATCTGCGAAGCTAGTTAGTAAGTCTTCTTCCTCCAATGCTAACAGTACCTTTAAAGCCCTCAAGAGCATCTTCCATTATCCTTTCAAGGAAGATATTGAAGAGTGTTGGTGAAAGTAGGCAGCCTTGTCTTACTCCAACTGTGGTTTTGAACCAGTCCCCAATATTATTGTTGAAGTACACCGCACTGGTGGCATCCTTGTAGAGGTTCTGGATAACTTTGATTATGTTTTTATTTATGTTGTACTTTTCCATTGTCGCCCAGAGTGCTCCGTGCCATACTCGATCGAAAGCTTTCTTGAAATCAATAAAGACATGGAAAAGATTCTCTTGGTGTTGGAGATATTTCTCACAGAGAATTCTGAGGTTTAGGATTTGTTCTGTTGTGCTGCGACCTTGTCGAAAACCCGCTTGTTCTTCTGATATGATGTTTTGTCTGCTATCGGTTTTAGCCGGTTTAATATAATTTTTAAAAGTACTTTGCTGAGATGACTTATGAGGCTGATGGTCTGATAGTGTTGACATAGTTGTAAGTTGCCTTTCTTTGGAAGGGTTATTATGAGTGATTGGGTCCAGGGTTTGGGCCATTCTCCTGATTGCCAGATCTTGTTGCAAATCATATAGAGTGCGTTTATCATAGTTTCTCCTCCCGCCTGAAGAAGTTCACCAGGAATGTTGTCAACTCCGGCCGATTTTCCCTTTTTCAGAGCTTTTACTGCTGCTGCTACTTCCGAGCGAAGAATCGGATAGTCGTCAATGTTGGAGACTGCCGGGGCATTTAGTATCTCTGTATCTCCTGAGATTTCAAAGTTATACAACTCTGAACAGTATTCCGTCCATTTTTTCAACACATCTTTGTCCTCGGTTAATGTTTTTGTTTTGTATTGTGTTGGTTCTTCCATGCTTTGAGGTGGTGAGGTCCTTTACTAATTGGTACGCTTTTTTGTTGTTGTTTTATTAAGTCCCTGTTCAATTTCTTGACACTTATTCTCTATCCACTTTTTCTTCGCTTCTTTCATTCCCTTTCTAATCCGTTTGTTGACGCTTTTGTATTCGTGGACAGCTTTTTCCCTTTAAGCTCCCGTCACTTGTCACAGAGTTGGAGTTTATCCTCTGTTACCCAGGGTTTTTTGGGCGGGCGGAGCTTGCCTACTATTTCCAGGGCTGTGTCTGTGACTGCTGTGTTTAGCATATTGACTTGCGTATCGATATCCTGGTCATTGGAGTCCAAGATATTGAGGGCTGTGTCTGTGACAGCTGTGTTTAGCTCATTGACTTGTGTGTAGATATCCTGGTCATTGGAGTCCAAGATATTGAGGGCTGTGTCTGTGACTGCTGTGTTTATCATTTTGACTTGTGTGTCGATATCCTAGTCATTTGAGTCCAAGATATTGAGGGCTGCAAAGCGTCCTCCTACTTATGCCTCGAATATGGCAGGTACTTGTCCAGGTCAAATTGTATCCTGGTAGGTCCTTGTTTTGTTACCTTTTTTAGGTGTACTTTAAGAGTCATCATAACAAGGTCATGGTCGCTTCGAATGTCAGCTCCTGGAAAACTTCTTGTTTTAGCCCCATGGATGCTTGTCTTAAAACGCTGTTGCACCATGATATAGTCGATCTGGTTGTGGTGCTCTCCGTTCGGACTGTGCCATGTGGTCATACGCGATTTTTTCGTGGCATCCTAGTCAGTTAGCCAGTAAGAGATTGTTGTATTTTGCAAATTCTAATAGTCTTTGACCTCGTTCATTGGTTGGTAAAAAAAAATACAGTCTCACATGATGCTAAGTTTTAATAAAATGAGATATGCATATAGGTATGACCTATTCTGAAACTTGTTTCATTAGCTCAATAAATCTTTAATTTCACCTTTCAATTTATTGAGTTTCTGATTTCTTTTTCTAAAATGTTTCTTGTTGTTATAGACATTACTGGGAAAATAAAGTATTAAATGAGCAAGTTTAAAAAAAAGTTAGATACTTCATACTGTACAGAACGTTATTTGAGGGTTCAAATGTGTTACCCTCCTGAACCTTAGTTCTAAGAAGGCTCCAGGGGCGTCTTTCTGTATTATTATGTAGACTACTTCTTTTTTTACTTCTTTGTTATATCTAAGATAATAGAAAATAAAAAGTGACTGTAAAATTTTGATTTTTTTTTCTAGTGATGGGAATTTTCCGAAAATGTTCGGCATTCCGAAAATATTTCTTCTGATTCATTTTTTTTAACTAAATTTACCCCGGCTTATTTTTTGCGAACTACTATTAACACGAAGAAAACAAATGTAATAGGGCCACTTGCTGCAGCGCTATCCTCCAATCTCATTGGTGAAAACAAGCTGCATGCTAGACTCCACAGTTGAAGTTGACCTTGATGACGAGATTTAAAATACGCATATTAATGAAGGCTGCGTCGATCTTTGCTAGACTTAGACATGAGTTTGGGAAAACCGGAAGTTCACTGCAATGACCGCAGTGAACGTCTGCAACGCATGCGCCTTGAGCACGCTACTGTACGGCATTGAGTTACGGACTACTTGCGGAATGCAAATATGAAAATTAAATTCATTTCACTTGCGCTGCCTCGGAAGGGCTCTTGAAAATCCCACGGCAAGAAACAGTGTAAAACATTGAGATACTTTGTTCGAACTCGTCTTACAAGCATCTTTAAAATCCCCAGACCCCAGGCATGCTACCCTGACTCATAGTGGCGCCCGGTTGGAAACGATCGTAAGAGGAAACGATTAGGCTAAAGGGTAGCAAAACAAGACTCCCTTGGGGGTGCCTAAGGAGCTGCTAGAGCATCCTCATTGCACTGTGCGGAGTTGTAAAAAAGCTCCCACAACCTTGTCACAATCCAGGCGCTGTTCCTCAAGGGGGCCGTTACATAAATGGCGTGTCCCGCACAGTTATCCTGGTATAGAAAAGGAAAATGGCGGGGGTCTTAGTGTATGCGGTCTCTTGCCGCGAGTCTGACCCACCCGTCAGACAGAACAGTGTACATTGTTCTCATTCAGGAGGCCGGTGAGGGGGGGCTCTTGTTCACTTTTGCTGGCCTAGAGTTCCAAGAGCCGATTGCTCAACTCTACCTCACAGTGTAAGAAGAAGAAATCCCCAGACAACGCCGTCGACGCCGGATAGCGGATGAACGCATCCCAAGGTTCATCCTTTATGAAGTGGCGTGCTTGCAAAAAACTGGTCGTCTTCATCACCGATAGGTGGGTGCCATCTAACAGGACCTCAAAGCAGTGAACCTTGATGTTGACTCCTGGGAAGACATAGCCCTAGATCACATTATGTGGAGAGAGATGGCGAAAGTATATATCAAGGAAAAGTAGCTTTCGTTGGAACAAATGCCAGTTGAACAAATTTTACACTTTAGATCCATTTGTAATTGGTACCTAACATTCAATTGCTTTTCTGTTGGGGCTCTAATCCACCTAATGTTGTATGTTTATTTCTCAAAACGAGGCTGAGAAGGGGCAGACGTAGGGAGGGAGAAAAAAAAGAGTATTTATACACAAAAACAATAGATCGAAATGACATCATCAAAACATGTGTCTAATTGGCATGATGTGCCTGGTCTTATGATTGGTAACTAGGGCTTCTAAATTCGAAAGACAGTGACATTTGTATATGTATCACCATCTAAATAACGTGTTTTTTTAAATATATATCGTTTTTGTTTGTGTATATTTTAAACTTCTCTCTTAATGAATAGGGATGCATCTGTAGGCAAATTACAACCGAAAAATTCTATTGCTGTATAATTTCGACTGTTAATCCAATATTGATTTATTTATAGAGTAACAAATATATATGTATATAAGTATTACAAGTCTTTAAATCAAATGCTTGCACACAGTTATCTTCCCTCTGTGCAGTTCTCTAGAGTTATCTTTCCTTATTCGTATTTTTTTCCCTCCAATGTTGTGACAATACTTTCAGATGGTCCAGGAAAAAAAAAATGTCGCTCAATGTATTACACCCTCTTGTTGTTGGCGGCAGCCAGAGAAATAGGTAAAAATAAAAAAAATGTAGATCAGGAAAGTAAAACAAGGAAATCAAAATAAACCCAGAAATAAACTCAATACTGTAAGAGATTGTGGGTCAATATTTATAGAGTTTGGGGTTGCACCGGCACTTGTTGCTTGCTGTTTATATAGTTGTTTCTTTAGCGCTCAGTAGATTTCAGCGGCATAGAATAAGAACATGAGAGAGAGAGAAAGGGGGGAGCTATAGATATAGAGAGGGGCACCCAGAGAGAGAGAGAAAGGGGGATCTATAGATATAGAGAGGGGCACCCAGAGAGAGAGAGAGAAAGGGGGGAGCTATAGATATAGAGAGGGGCACCCAGAGAGAGAGAGAGATAGAAGGGGGGAGCTATAGATAGAGGGGCACCCAGAGAGAGAGAGATAGAAGGGGGGAGCTATAGATATAGAAAGGGGCACCTAGAGATAGAGAGATAGAAGGGGGAAGCTATAGATATAGAGAGGGGCACCCAGAGAGAGAGAGAAAGGGGGGAGCTATAGAAATAGAGAGGGGCACCCAGAGAGAGAGATAGAAGGGGGGAGCTATAGATATAGAGAGGGGCACCCAGAGAGAGAGAGATAGAAGGGGGGAACTATAGATATAGAGAGGGGCACCAAGAGAGAGAGAGATAGAAGGGGGGGAGCTATAGATATAGAGAGGGGCACCAAGAGAGAGATAGAAGGGGGGAACTATAGATATAGAGAGGGGCACCCAGAGAGAGAGAGATAGAAGGGGGGAACTATAGATATAGAGAGGGGCACCCAGAGAGAGAGAGATAGAAGGGGGGAACTATAGATATAGAAAGGGGCACCCAGAGAGAGAGAGATAGAAGGGGGGAACTATAGATATAGAGAGGGGCACCAGAGAGAGAGAGATAGAAGGGGGAACTATAGATATAGAGAGAGGCACCAGAGAGAGAGATAGAAGGGGGGAGCTATAGATAAGAGAGGGGCACCAAGAGAGAGATAGAAGGGGGAGCTATTGTATAGAAAGGGGCACCTAGAGAGAGAGATAGAAGGGGGGAGCTATAGATATAGAAAGGGGCACCTAGAGAGAGAGAGATAGAAGGGGGGAGCTATAGATATAGAAAGGGGCACCTAGAGAGAGAGAGATAGAAGGGGGGAGCTATAGATATAGAAAGGGGCACCCAGAGAGAGAGAGATAGAAGGGGGGAGCTATAGATATAGAAAGGGGCACCCAGAGAGAGAGAGATAGAAGGGGGGAGCTATAGATATAGAAAGGGGCACCCATAGAGAGAGAGATAGAAGGGGGGAGCTATAGATATAGAGAGGGGCACCCAGAGAGAGAGAGATAGAAGGGGGGAGCTATAGATAGAGGGGCACCCAGAGAGAGAGATAGAAGGGGGAGCTATAGATATAGAAAGGGGCACCTAGAGATAGAGAGATAGAAGGGGGAAGCTATAGATATAGAAAGGGGCACCCAGAGAGAGAGAGATAGAAGGGGGAAGCTATAGATATAGAGAGGGGCACCCAGAGAGAGAGATAGATAGAAGGGGGAGCTATTGGTATAGAAAGGGACACCCAGAGAAAGACATAGAAGGGGGAGATATAGATATAGAGAGGGGCACCCAGAGAGAGAGAGATAGAAGGGGGGAGCTATAGATATAGAGAGGGGCACCCAGAGAGAGAGAGAGATAGAAGGGGGAAGATATAGATATAGAGAGGGGCACCCAGAGAGAGAGAGATAGAAGGGGGGGGCTATAGATATAGAGAGGGGCACCTAGAGAGAGAGAGAGATAGAAGGGGGGAGCTATAGATATAGAGAGGGGCACCCAGAGAGAGAGATAGAAGGGGGAAGCTATAGATATAGAAAGGGGCACCCAGAGAGAGAGAGAGATAGAAGGGGGAGCTATAGATATAGAGAGGGGCACCCAGAGAGAGAGATAGAAGGGGGGAGCTATAGATATAGAAAGGGGCACCCAGAGAGAGAGAGAGATAGAAGGGGGGAGCTATAGATATAGAAAGGGGCACCCAGAGAGAGAGATAGAAGGGGGGAGCTATAGATATAGAAAGGGGCACCTAGAGAGAGAGATAGAAGGGGGGAGCTATAGATATAGAGAGGGGCACCCAGAGAGAGAGAGATAGAAGGGGGAAGATATAGATATAGAGAGGGGCACCCAGAGAGAGAGAGATAGAAGGGGGAAGTTATAGATATAGAAAGGGGCACCTAGAGAGAGATATATAGAAGGGGGAAGTTATAGATATAGAGAGGGGCACCTAGAGAGAGATATAGAAGGGGGGAGTTATAGATATAGAAAGGGGCACCTAGAGAGAGAGAGAGATAGAAGGGGGAGCTATAGATATAGAAAGGGGCACCCAGAGAGAGAGAGAGATAGAAGGGGGAAGCTATAGATATAGAAAGGGGCACCTAGAGAGAGAGATAGAAGGGGGAAGTTATAGATATAGAAAGGGGCACCTAGAGAGAGATATATAGAAGGGGGAAGTTATAGATATAGAAAGGGGCACCTAGAGAGAGAGATAAAGGGGGAAGCTATTGATATAGAAAGGGGCACCTAGAGAGAGAGAAGGGGGAGCTATAGATATAGAAAGGGGCACCTAGAGAGAGAGATAGAAGGGGGAAGTTATAGATATAGAAAGGGGCACCTAGAGAGAGATATATAGAAGGGGGAAGTTATAGATATAGAAAGGGGCACCTAGAGAGAGATATATAGAAGGGGGAAGTTATAGATATAGAAAGGGGCACCTAGAGAGAGAGATATAGAAGGGGGAAGTTATAGATATAGAAAGGGGCACCTAGAGAGAGAGATAGAAGGGGGAAGTTATAGATATAGAAAGGGGCACCTAGAGAGAGAGAGATAGAAGGGGGAAGTTATAGATATAGAAAGGGGCACCTAGAGAGAGAGAGATAGAAGGGGGAAGTTATAGATATAGAAAGGGGCACCTAGAGAGAGAGATAGAAGGGGGAAGCTATAGATATAGAAAGGGGCACCCAGAGAGAGAGAGATAGAAGGGGGAAGTTATAGATATAGAAAGGGGCACCTAGAGAGAGATATAGAAGGGGGAAGTTATAGATATAGAAAGGGGCACCTAGAGAGAGAGATAGAAGGGGGAAGCTATAGATATAGAAAGGGGCACCTAGGGAGAGATATATAGAAGGGTGGAGCTATAGATATAGAAAGGGGCAACTCGAAAGAGAGAGAAAGGAGGCAGCTGTTTGATTATTCAGTCTTTTTAGGCTTTCAATCTGTCTCTCGACATTCGTAACTTCTAAGTGTCTAACATTGCACACTTTATGCCAATTTACTTTCGTACACACACACACACAAAAGTTATTCCACTGACCTATATATTATATCTAGACTGGAAAACGGAAACAAATTCTTATCCGCGATTGATCCGCTCACAGACCTATATATATATAGAGAGAGATTGATATGTATAGACCACAGACCTATATATTATATCTAGTTTGGAAAACGGAAACAAATTCTTATCCGCGATTGATCAACTCACAGACCTATATATAGAGAGATTGTTATGTATTAATCACAGAACTATATATTCATGCAAATTCATGAAATAAAACCATTTCCGGTTACGATAATGTATCGAAAATCCTAGATCAAAATAATTCACGTCTATTGATTTTAGTCTTATGTACCTTTAAATAGATTGATTACCTAGATATTTCTAGGTTATGTATCTAAAAATTTTAAAATAATAATTATGAGACGAGAGTGCTCTGTTTTACGATGTTCAATTACAAGATCTAGATCTAAATATTAAATTAAGTGTTACATTGGTTAGGGTTGAACAAAGCTTTACTTCTTATAGCTACAAAACAACGCCTTGTTTCAATGTTAAAAAAATTTTCACGACATTTTTTGTAGTGTTAAAAATCTCCTTGTCCAGTCTAGATATAATATATATATATATATATATAGGTCTGTGAGTTATTCATTTTGGACAGGCGCAATAACTCCGCCTAAATAAGCTGTGATACATTTTTCGAAAGGCTAAAATCTTTTGTAACTAATAAATGCAAAGATATCTATTTTAATGCCACAGTAACCAGGTTTACCATAACTAGTAATCAATCACACGTGTTTGAACCTGGTTCATTGAAATAATCACAATATACTAAACAATTGCTTAAGACCCAGCTTATATTGACTGACAAAGCTTCAATTATATTTTTTTGAAGCAATATTATGGTTGACTTCTACCACATCTAGACTAACAATAATAAATGTATAGGTTTTGAAATATTTTTGGCATACCCCTTTACAATGGAGTGGCTGCCCGTGGTTGTTACCCTCTCCGCCACCATCCACCGAGCTTGGGCTAGGATGTAAAAATGTTCAATTCTGTGGTAATATCCTGATCATGCATAACGAGCACTAAGGCTAGATTGGACTTAACTAATCGATACCATTGTAAAACCAATCACATTTGATCTCCTCTAGTGCTGCTCTTTCACTTCTGCTAGAGACGTCACTTTTTTTTTCTTTTCTTCCGTTTACAACGCTTCAGTTTCAGTTTACAACGCTTCAGTTTCAGTTTACAACGCTTCAGTTTACAACGCTTCAGTTTCAGTTTACAACGCTTCAGTTTCAGTTTAAAACGCTTCAGTTTCAGTTTAAAACGCTTCAGTTTACAACACTTCAGTTTACAACAATTCAGTTTACAACGCTTCAGTTTCAGTTTACAACGCTTCAGTTCACAACGCTTCAGTTTACAACGCTTCAGTTTCAGTTTACAACGCTTCAGTTTACAACACTTCAGTTTACAACAATTCAGTTTACAACGCTTCAGTTTCAGTTTACAACGCTTCAGTTTCAGTTTACAATGCTTCAGTTTCAGTTTCAAACGCTTCAGTTTACAACACTTCAGTTTACAACGCTTCAGTTTACAACGCTTCAGTTTACAACGCTTCAGTTTACAACACTTCAGTTTACAACGCTTCAGTTTCAGTTTACAACGCTTCAGTTTCAGTTTACAATGCTTCAGTTTCAGTTTCAAACGCTTCAGTTTACAACACTTCAGTTTACAACACTTCAGTTTACAACGCTTCAGTTTCAGTTTACAACGCTTCAGTTCACAACGCTTCAGTTTACAACGCTTCAGTTTCAGTTTACAACACTTCAGTTTACAACACTTCAGTTTACAACGCTTCAGTTTACAACGCTTCAGTTTCAGTTTACAATGCTTCAGTTTCAGTTTCAAACGCTTCAGTTTACAACACTTCAGTTTACAACACTTCAGTTTACAACGCTTCAGTTTCAGTTTACAACGCTTCAGTTTACAACACTTCAGTTTACAACGCTTCAGTTTACAACACTTCAGTTTACAACGCTTCAGTTCACAACACTTCAGTTTACAACGCTTCAGTTTACAACGCTTCAGTTCACAACGCTTCAGTTTACAACGCTTCAGTTTACAACACTTCAGTTTACAACGCTTCAGTTTACAACGCTTCAGTTCACAACGCTTCAGTTCACAACGCTTCAGTTTACAACGCTTCAGTTTCAGTTTACAACACTTCAGTTTACAACACTTCAGTTTACAACGCTTCAGTTTACAACGCTTCAGTTTAAACGCTTCAGTTTACAACGCTTCAGTTTACAACACTTCAGTTTACAACGCTTCAGTTTACAACACTTCAGTTTACAACACTTCAGTTTACAACGCTTCAGTTTACAACGCTTCAGTTTACAACGCTTCAGTTTAAACGCTTCAGTTTACAACGCTTCAGTTTACAACGCTTCAGTTTACAACACTTCAGTTTACAACGCTTCAGTTTACAACGCTTCAGTTTACAACGCTTCAGTTTACACATAAAAGTCATCACGACACGAATGTCACCTTGACTTTTAACCTTGTTACTAGGTCACAATTTCGCCTGTTTGTTTGTTCCTGTTTATTGTGCCCTTCACGTCAGCTAAACGCCTTATGGGTGTGTCTCTTTTTTGCTTGTCAAGGACAATGAAAAACATGTGCCAATAACTTGTGTGCTTACGTAACTCTGCGGCTAGCACACAACTTGACACAAGGCGACAAACACTTAAAAATGTCCAGGTGGGAAAGAAGCACAAGATTTTATCCCATGTAGAGCGCAAGCATCACCAGAGGCGGGCTTAGGGCGGGGCAAGTAGGGCAACCACTCCAGGCCCGGCTCCTAAGGGGGGGGGGGCGCGATAGCAGAAATTAATATAGTCTAGTTTGTTGATTTTTCGCGCTAATGTTTCAGACTCATTAATTACGTTGATTAAGGTCACTAACGATTAGAAGACTCGAGACATTTGTTACAAGCAAATTCTAACAATAACAACACAGTAAGTAGTGCAGTCATTCGGCCAATAGTACAATACATACGTTGGGTACTATTTTTCGTAACGATTATAAGGCCTACGTCATTATATTTGGACGAGCCCAATAGTGCGATGTGGTACGGTGTATATATTTAGTCTACTCTTAGACTCACGCACGGGCCCGCGTATAACACTCGCCCCGGGCAGGGCCGACCCTAACAATTGCGAGGCCCTATGCGAAACAGATTGTGCGGGCCCAGTCTGGATAGGGATAAGCATAATGTCAAAATTGAGATTTTGTATTAGAAAATACATTCGTCTTTGCAAAAACTTTTTATTAAATGAAAGCTGACTAGGCCGGGTTTTTTTTTAAATCGCGTGTACTATTGGCACCCTAGAAAGAAAATTTGTCTATTTTTCAGGAGATTTCCAGAACTTTTTCGTATATTTTGCAATTTCGGGAGATTTCCAGGAGGCCCATGAAAATCAGGAGGCCTCAGAAACCCTGTTATTATATATAAAATATAATGGTTTAATTCAATAATTTACAACTAGAATTAGCGTGGGTCAAACGAAAGTGTGGGGCCCACTGCGGCCGCATATGTGGCCTCTGGCCCCGCGTACTGCTAAGGCCGCCTCTGCTGAGTGATAAATGAAGGGTCCTGGATCGCAGATGGTGAACATACCATGAGCGTGTAAAAAGGGTTGAAAACGTTGCAGACTCGTGTGATAACAAATGTCCACCTTGTAACGTACGTTTGTGTCGAGGATCGGCCTCTCTAGTCGCATGAGAAATCACAAAGGGAAAAAAATCTACACCCGAGACAAGAAAAAAAAGTTACCTGATATTTAGATTTACTTATAAATAAAATATTCATTTTGAACAGGCTGAAATATTTCATGATTTTTTTTTTTTATTATTTTCCTAAATCCTGTTGCATTACCGGGAATATCCAGTGACGCCGCCTAGTCCTGTGGTTAGATCATGACATCCAGCACATCTTGTCTGCAAATCAGATGAAAATCTCCGGTAATAATTTTGCCGTCAGTGGAAAATACATAGGAAATGTGTGAACATTTTGAGGGGGAAAATAGTTATCGGATGAATATATTGTTAGGGATAACTCCACAGCTTCTACAGTGACTATTCGATGGATCATTTCAATAATATTTTAAAGAGTGCGTCTACAAGTTGTATTTCCTGTTGTTGTTTTTTTTTTCTGGGTTCATATTTAAAAATGCTGTCCACTATCCCGGACAATTTTTGTCATTACTCCTTACACATACCAACATTTGTTCCCCAAAGAGGGCTCTCCCTCCCCCCTCCGCTTCGTTCTTTTAATAATGTACTCTGGTTATTAAGGCTAGGTCCAACATCGTGAGGCTTTCAAGTAACCAGGGACGTGACACTTGGGAAGCTGGTGGGGGGGGGGGCAGTGCTTTGTCCTCTTTTAGTCGTAAAACGACTACAGTCATCTTATAGATGACCTTCACCTATCCCTGATGAACCGTTAGGGCACTACACACGATCTGTCGACCGCCTTCCTTCATTCCTCTGTCTTTTGCCTTAAGTAGAATCTCCCTCCTGTGACATGGCTGTCCACTCTTTGATATTGTCCTCCCATCGCTCTCTTTGTCTGTCTACTTCTTTTTCCTGGTACTGTTCCCTGAAGGAAGGTCTTTGCAAACCTCCAGATTGTGATTGTATTGTTTTAGCTTGCGTTTTTTATTTTATAGTGGTCAGCAGGTCATCATGGGTCCCATTAGTCAATGAGACCCTGTTGCAAATCTCCTCATGTGTGATTCTATTTTTCTGGGTGACAGAATCAGTGCTTCTCGAACTGTGCTCCGCTTGAATAATAGGTATTTCACGAACTACTGGAATAATTAACTAGTAGCCAACCACTTGAATTAATCTCCCTAAAAAATAATCAAAGTGCGAAGTGTTCCTTTAGAGAAAAAGTAAGAGAGACAATGCCTAGGATCATTCGCATCTTAATTCCATTGCTAGGATGCTCCTCTCTAGTTCTGTAGTAAGAGTGTCCAATATTTGCAAGTTTACAAGAATGCGGCCATGACCAAGGAGCGCATCAGTCTGTATTGACTGTCGAGGCCTTTCCTAATTATTTTTGAGCTTTGCAAATGCCGCTTTGGATTGTGTGATTCTGACCAGTAGCTCAGGTTTAGTTTATACGCTAGCTCCAATGTATGGAAAATTTCTGTTAATTGCCAGCTTTTCTCCTTCAACACTGTCAACGCTGTTTAATGCCCTGTTTGCCTGTTTGGCTATTGGTCATAATGTGTGTTCTTTCGACATTTATTTCAATACCAAACCACGTAAATACCTTGCTCCCCCTCCCCCCCCCGAGTATCATTAGAACGCATTGCCTGAGTCCGCCAGGATTTTAGAAAAAATGTAAGTCTCTACCACCATTAATATGCGCAGGTCGTGGAACATCTGCAATGTATAATCTCAATATGTTCTTAATTATATTATGCTTCACATGACTATAAGGTGATCTTATTTTTAGTAATGATAAGATGTAATGATATTAGCGACACACCGAATCACTTTTAACTACATTTCTAAATCACATTCAAATATGTCACTTTTGTAATAAAATCGCAAAAAAAAAAACAAAAAAACACGACATTAATCTCGTTCTGTGGCACATTTAAATCTGTTTAATGTTTCCTTAAAAGAAAAAAAAAAGAAAATCTTCAATTATTTAAATTATTTTTAAAAAATTGAAATTACTGGAAAATGAAAAAAAAATTAGAGGGGCTTGGTAATCTAGAAAAAGAAATTAAGGATGAAAGAAAAATCAGACTCTACGAAAAGAAACCCAGAACTATAAATTATTAAAACCTTGATGTTCTCTAGACATGAGAGAAACACTAAAGTTTATGGAGAGCCGATTAGATCAGAAAATAGTAAAAGCATATACCGAAGTCTTGCATCGCTTGAATTTATGGCTATATACAAGCACTGGCGTGCTGTGAAGAAGTATTTTGTATGAGTGCATCCTGATTTAGAAAGGTCCACGACCTCTCGCACTCGACCACACATACTTTTGGTTTCAGAATTCTGGTGTCAAACTTTTCTCTGCCCAACCATCGTCTACCACCCATAGAAATAAAAAAATTTCTTCTTACATTCACTGACTTTCCTTGAGCTGATTTTTGACATCACTGAATTTTTTACTTCGCTCATTAAATGTCACACATTTTTTACAACTCCTTTTTTTACATCGTATGGTTTCAACTTCAACATTCCACATTTTGATACATTTTTTGATAAATTGCTACATTTTGAGCTGTTGATACATTTTGAGCTGTTGATAAATTTTGAGCTGTTGATAAATTTTAAGATGTTGATACATTTTGAGCTGTTGATAAATTTTGAGCTGTTGATAATTTTGAGCTGTTGATAAATTTTTTGAGCTGTTGATAAATTTTGAGCTGTTGATAAATTTTGAGCTGTTGATAAATTTTAAGATGTTGATAAATTTTGAGCTGTTGATAAATTTTGAGCTGTTGATAAATTTTCATTTTGAGCTGTTGATAATTTTTGAGCTGTTGATAAATTTTGAGCTGTTGATAAATTTTGAGCTGTTGATAAATTTTAAGATGTTGATAAATTTTGAGCTGTTGATAAATTTTGAGCTGTTGATACATTTTAAGATGTTGATAAATTTTGAGCTGTTGATAAATTTTGAGCTGTTGATAAATTTTGAGCTGTTGATAAATTTTGAGCTGTTGATTTTCTACTGCTATTTATCATGGCCCATGACATCACATTGTTCGCCTGAAACATGTTATACACCCGGAGTATGATCTGTAAGATACTTGACATAACCATCTCTTTATCTGGGCGCCATGCTGGTGTTAAACCGGCCCCCCTCTCCTATTGCCCTGTGAAAGAACTGCCAAGTCTCGTGCTGACGGGAATCAAGGCGGATTCGTTCCAAGTGTTACTCCATCAAAATTTATCATTTCTCTCTGTCGACGTTAAATCCTTCTTTAATGGGAAACGTGGGTGGGGGGGGGGAGAAGAAAGGATGTTGGGAGAGGGAGGGAGAGAATGAAGGAGAGAGAGAGAAAGAGAAAGGAGATAACAGAGAGACTGATGCTCTGACGTAGTGAACAAATCTCGTCTGCTGACGATTGAGCCCCTCAAGCCTATTTGTCAGTTCGTCTGTCTGTCAATCTGTTTTTTTTTTCTGAAATGACTATTCTATGTGAAAGAACTGATTGCTTGATTCAATTTCATGTTTTGATATTATAAAAGAGATAAATCATAAATGTCTTCTTTATTTGACTTATAAATTACATCTTTAATTATCTTATAACTTACATTTTAATTATCTTATAAATTACAGGCGTTCCTTCAGTAGAGAAGATAATGACGTCCTACGCCTACCCACATGTTAATCTAGTTATACGTGCTAAGTAGAGAAACTCTGCTAAGTCATTGGTTTTCTTGGCTGATTCAAGAAACCCCCATTACATGATCTAATGGCGATAGGAGGAAAGAAGCATTGGTCTCTTGTTTATCGAATCTGGAAACAAATAAACATCAATATATTCCTTGCTGGACCTGCCTGTGTGGTGTGCGCTTTGGACTGTCGTCGCGATAGTCCCAAGTTCGGATCCCGCCGGCTGTATTCCCCCTGCCGTCATTTTGGGCTGGGATGTAATCACCTTCATTTATATAGGAATATTTGAAACCTTATAAAGTCGATTCAAAGCTGGGACTAATAAGATTACAATGACTGTCATTCTGATTCTAATAAAATCCGAAGACTCTCATTTAATTCAAATAAGATTACAAAGATTAGCACTCTGGATCTAGTAAGATAACAATGATTCTTACTCTGACTGTAGTAAGATTACAATGATTCTCATTCTGATTCTAGTAAGATTACAATGATTCTCACTCTGATTCTAGTCAGATTACAATGATTCTCACTCTGATTCTAATAAGATTACAATGATTCTCACTCCGATTCTAGTAAGATTACAATGATTCTCACTCCCGATTCTAGTAAGATTACAATGATTCTCACTCTGATTCTAGTAAGATTACAATGATTCTCACTCTGATTCTAGTAAGATTACAATGATTCTCACTCTGATTCTAGTAAGATTACAATGATTCTCACTCTGATTCTAGTAAGATTACAATGATTCTCACTCTGATTCTAGTAAGATTACAATGATTCTCACTCTGATTCTAGTAAGATTACAATGATTCTCACTCTGATTCTAGTAAGATTACAATGATTCTCACTCTGATTCTAGTAAGATTACAATGATTCTCACTCTGATTCTAGTAAGATTACAATGATTCTCACTCTGATTCTAGTAAGATTACAATGATTCTCACTCTGATTCTAGTAAGATTACAATGATTCTCACTCTGATTCTAGTAAGATTACAATGATTCAGTCTAGGTCAAAGAAATGAACTTGTTCAGCGTGTAGTGTGAAATACCTTAACAAGATTTCATCTCTTGGTTTCTACTAAACCATTTCCTCCAATCGCCACTCAACCAGTTCCCAATAAGCTCTGTAAGTCACAATTTTCCAGACAATGAATATTTAGTTCAGTGACGCGTCACACAAGCCACGTGGTCATTTCAACTGATTTAACAGAAGGGTGATTGCCCCTGTTTAAACTCTTAATACTATACACAAGGCTGTGGTTTACTTCCCCTTTCCCAGTCGTGATATCACCTTTCGAGGCTCATGCCTTCTAATAAAATTAATTAAAACAAATTAATTCCACTTATCTTATTCATGGCAAACCAGTAACACAGACTAAAAACGCAAAAAATACCTAGGTGTTATAATAAATGAAAAACTGTCATGGAGTCCACATATTGATGAAACTATTACAAAAATCAAACAAAGTATTAGGGTTTATTAAAAGAAATTTCTATAAATCAAATAAGAACATAAAACTAAAGTGTTATTTAACCTTGGTTAGGCCGATAATAGAATATGCATCCTCCGTTTGGGACCCCTCAACTCAAGAAAATAGTAAGAAACTGGAAAAGACACAAATAGAGAAGTGAGATTTATAACAAATGAATATTCACATTTGACTAGAGTAACACCTATAGTAAAATCACTAAATTTAGAAAGGACAGAAGACTCAAAAGTAAAGTAGCAATTATACATAAAACACTGAACCATAATCTTCAAATACAAAAACTAAATTTAATAAAATACTCTGAAAGACACAAAAATAAAGGCACATTCCTCGTCCCATATGCTAGGACAAATTTGTACAAATACTCCTTCTTCCCTAGTGCTATTAGAGCATGGAATGGGTTGCCTGAGCTAGCCATTAAAACCAGTGACTTAGCAGAATTTAAGTCATTGGTTAATATGCATGACTAAATGCATGACGCGTAGGACGTAATCATCTTCTTTTTTGAAGTAACGTCTGTATTATATAAGATAAGATAAGATAAAATGTTTTAACCCCCCCCCCCTTTTTTTTTTAAAATATATTGCAAGACTAACTGAAGATTTTTTTTTGTACAAACATATTTCAAATCTTTTTTTAATCACTTGGGTTTTCCCGTTTCCTCGTTTGAATTTTCAACTCATTTGGAAGTTTTAAATATATAAGCCTCAAGTAGACGGACTTCTCCTCATCTACGTTCCTGATAGCATTTCTAAAGTATGTTTCTAAAACAGAGGCATTTTCAAATCTACCCTCCCGAAAACGCGCCTATTGTATTTCTCTTCCATGCTGCATGCCTTTAATTTACGCTCCTGGCAGCGCGTCTAAAGGATGTCTTTTTGTCATGCAACGATCCGTACCTGTCTCCATCCAGACTGTCTCAAATTTAGAGATTCACTGCGCTGAGATGTATGTCTTCTCTCCAACAAGCTGTCTCGGAACTAACATGTATTCAGGGCCTCTGGGAAGGATGGAGGATTAATGGGCTTGGGGTGGGGGCTGAATGGGGCGTTGGTGCTGGGCGGCTTCTGGAAAAGCGTTCTATAGAGGACTTTATTCTTTTGTAATTGTTTTGCTTATGCTTTATTACTTATTTTGAATAGTAAAGTGCTTAACTTCCAACCGAAAAAGGGTATCGGGTTCGAATCTCGGCGAAGACTGGGATTTGACATTTTTAGGCGCCTTTAGTCCACCCTATTGTAATAGGTAAAAATAAATTCGGTTTGGACGTTGTGCTGGCCACTGATACCCTAGCTAATCGTCATCGACAGCATGACATTGTCGGCAAGGTCTGAAATGGATACCTTTTTTTTTTTCAAGCGCTTGGCTTTCGAACCTGGAGTCCTGAGCTCCTGAAGACTGATTTTGAATTTTAGGGGTTTTTTAGGGCGCCCCTGAGTCCACCCAACTCTAATGGGTACCTGACTTTAGTTGGGGGAAAGTAAAGGCGGTTGGTCTTTGTGCTGGCCACAATCGGCCACATGACACCCTGCTAGTTAACCCTTTTCCAAAGAAACAGATGAGCTTTACATCTTCTGCCCTATAGATCGCAAGGTCTGAAAGGGGAAACTTTAATATACTTTACTTGTATGGCTCATCTTTTGAGCTATACATAGTTTACGAAATACGCGTATAGTGATTAAGAAATCTTCAAGAAGTTGATATTGACTGTAATCATATCTTGACAACTGCAAGGTAGTCTTGTAGACTGTCTCGAGACACACCTCTAGATCAACTTCTGTCTCAACGGACTGCTGCTTTCTTGTCGTATTATCCATTTGATTATTTACTGACACAAAATTGACTAGATAAAAATATGACATTTCATTTCTCTCTGACATTGAGTTATTGTTTATTAATGTTTATTTCCGATCAAAAAAAAACTAATAATCAAATAAGATCATCTGAGCTAATGACAACTTAGTGTCATGTTTCATATTATAACAGTTTTTATACTATTTACTGTCTCCCTGCCACCCATTGAGGAAAAAAAAAACTTGTAAAAATAAAAAAATATTTCAATATTAGAGTTTTAAAAAAATCTTAAATTAATGCGCATTGATATTTTTTAATCTCTTGCTTTAGTGTTTGGATTGTCGCCCCTTTGTTGACCAGACAGGAGCAGACGTCAGCGTCTTGAGTTCCCACGAAGATAGGAACACAGCAGTGAGCTCCCTTTATTGCCACTTGCCCAATATCTGGCTCATATTCCATAGAGAGGCCAACAAAGAATTATTTTTTTTTACATAATATTGTTTTAGTATGGTTTTTAGTATCGAAGCCTAAAGTCAGTGGCGACACTTAGAAGAAACAACTTTCCCTACCTCATACGTTGTAAATAGCATGGGCGTATCTGGGGTTGGGGGCTCAATCGATTAATAAAATATTTTACACATTGACCTATCGGTCGCTGGGCCTCATGAATTCTGGCAACAGCCTGAGATAAACTTAAAGCTAAACTACAGTTACCTAATTCCATGAGCGATGCCTCCATACTAAAATCCTGGCTATAACCCGTTACTTTTTTTTCCTCACATTTCCTTAGAAAATCCACATTTTCTTCACATTTTTTCCCTCAGAAAATCCACATTTTCTTGTTCACATTTTTAGCCCCAAGGATTATCAGAAACCTGGTAATGTAAGTTTTATGGTGCTTACCTGTTGAATAGAGGATTGAATCCTAGAAATCTCCTTAATTTGACAGTTAGGGTTAGGGTTTATTCTCGGAGCTAGCCACATGCCTTCATGGTCCCATCTGCTTCACTTGCCTCGTGGACCTCTGCCATCTTGTTATCTTTGAAGATAATCTGTTGTCTTTTCTTATAATTTACAGACGTTTTTTCAAAAGATAATATTATTACATATTGTGCGAAACAAATGGTACTTGTGAATAGAGACGTATACTTTATTAAGCCAGGGGTATTCCTAGCTGGTTCAAGCAGCTTGTTTCTTGCTATATTTGCATAGGAAAAAAAATACTTGTATATGGCATTGTCCCAGCATAAGGAGATAAGAAAAGTGTCTTTATCTTTACATTATTCATAGCATTGATAGGCTAGTTTACGAATAAGAATTTGACGCGTAAAATTTACGATTCATTTGTTTCGTTTTATTTCGAGTGAAGTTTTATATAGCAACAATAACGTCGCGGTGAAAAGTCTAGGATTAGTTTGGGATTAACGACAACAGTACAAATGTAAGTGTCTTTAGTGACATGCAAGACTCGTTCACTGAGATCGGTTTGGACTTTGGTATTTAGTTGAGCGACGACATAGACGGATTCCCTTCGTTAGCTAGTCAATGGTAATTACTTAGCGTCGCTTTTGCCTGTCACATTGCATTATTGGCCTTCGTCTGTGTCTAATTGACAGTTGGAAGTTTATGCATGTTTGAAGTTTAATTATTATCTCCGTTTTGCACTTATCTTATCTTATAAAAAGATGATCTGATCTATCTTGTAAAATGCTTCAAATAACTTCAAATATTTCAATATTAGAGTTAAAAAAAATTTTTTAAATTAATCCTAGAAAATGATGACGTCCTTGACCTGTCCAAGACATAGCGCAAAGTGACCAACAGTATTTAATCAGGATTTTACGTTTGCAATTAAAGATTTGGCTTGATATAGTGTCGCTTCTTTGTGCTGATTGGTTTTCTGTCATGACATGTTCCCTGTTTGAGTGATTGTACTAATGATATTACTGTAGTTAAAATGCAAATATTCAGTTTTTGAAATGACTTTGAGCGCATCTTCCATGCAGTATCATGTTCAGTCGCTCATGGCCCTGTGGGGTACCTGGAGTTTTCGAAATGACTTTAAACTCATCTTTCATGCAGTATCATGCTCAGTTGTTCATGGACCTGTGGGGTACCTGGAGTTTTCGAAATGACTTTAAGCTCATCTTTCATGCAGTATCATGCTCAGTTGTTCATGGACCTGTGGGGTGCCTGGAGTTTTTTAAATGATTTTAAGCACATCTTCCATGCAGTATTATGCTAAGTGGCTCATGGACCTATGGGGTACCTGGAGTTTTTGAAATGACTTTAAACTCATCTTCCATGCAGTATCATGCTCAGTGACTCATGGACCCGTAAGGTACCTGGAGTTTTTTAAAAGACTTTAAGCTCATCTTCCATGCAGTATCAGGCTCAGTGGCTCATGGACCTGTGCGGTACCTAGGTGAAGGTTTCTGTGCTGGCGTTTAGTAAACACAACTCAGCTCGTGTCTGGATTTGAACGACCAAGCGCTCTATGCAACTCAGCCACTCATATCATTCATGCTAGACCTTACTGCTCATTTTTGCGAGTCTGTACGAGTCTGTACTAGTTCAAGTCACTAGTAGCCAAAAGTACACATTATCTAATAATAATGATAATAATAGTAATATCAAAACACTGCGTGACTGGCCATTTTGCGTACATCATTTTTGGCCACCCGTTTCACTTTTAAGTCATTTTTTTTTTAAAAGACAAAATTGAATGAAAGCCTGACTCCATTAGAGTTGTTCTTTAGTTACTAACCACCGCTGCAACTAAATTTGATCATATTATTATCCCCGACTCCCGCCATGAAGGGGAAACAGGAGGAGGAAAAAAAAAAGGGGGGGGGGGAGGTTGTAAAAGCTAATTTGAACAAGCACGCGAACCTATCATCAATACAGGAGCCCCGTATCGATTGAGGCTGTGCAATGTTCATCATCCGGGCAACTTTGCCAGTTATTGCCTCGCTTTTCTTTTTTTTTTTTTTTAATCGAATCCTCTCCACAAAAAAAATTTATTGCGAAATTTCATGGTCCGTAACGAGTCCTATCATGTCCTTGAAGGACATATATTAGCTGGTGAGAGTCCTCTCTTTCGAGTCGTGCTTCACTGTGAGCTGGAGGGAGAGAAAGAGAGAAATGTAGAAGAGTGAGATATGTTTGAAAAAGAGAGAAATAAATAGAGAGAAAGTAAGAAAAAGATAGACAGAAGATAGAAAAGGAAAAAGAGACAGAGAGAAAGAAAGAGACAGAAGAGAGAAAATGATAAAAAGAGACAGAAGAGAGAAAATGATAAAGAGAGAGAGAGAGAGAGAGAGAGAAATAATGATAAGGTGAGAAAAAGAAAAAAGAGACAGAAGAGAGAAAATGATAAAGAGAGAGAGAGAGAAAAAGAGACAGAAGAGAGAGAAACAGAAAGACAAAGAGACTGAAAAAGAGACAGAAGAGAGAGAAAGAAAGGAAAGGAGTCAGAAAGAAAGTGATTAAGACAGATAGAAAGAGAGATGTCAAAATGATGTCTAACATTTGACATGTTTCTAGTGTTCCTTCAGAGTTAAAGACAACCTACATCTTAATCCAAACCTCCCGCAGGCTGACCGGGGTGGCAGCGGAATTGTTTTGAGCCTGGGACCATCAAGATGACCACAGTCCAGCACGCGTACCGCACGACCAAGCAGTATATTGAAAGATAAAGAACTATTTAAAAAGCTGACAAAAATTGAGAACGCGGATAGCAATTAATAAGACGTTTAAAATTTGACAGGGGTAGAAACATTTAAAATGTGGGACAGAAACATTTAAAATGTGGGACAGAAACATTTAAAATGTGGGGTAGAAACATTTAAAATGTGGGACAGAAACATTTAAAATGTGGGACAGAAACATTTAAAATGTGGGACAGAAGCATTTAAAATGTGGGACAGAAACATTTAAAATGTGGGACAGAAACATTTAAAATGTGGGACAGAAACATTTAAAATGTGGGACAGAAACATTTAAAAAGTGATGACCATAAAGAAAGATTTATTAGAAAAACAATGTGATCAGTTTTAGAAAGAAACAGAGAGGACAAAACATACAGTCGTCAAAAGAAACAGCTACAGTAAACATACAGTCGTCAAAAGAAACAGCTACAGTAAACATACAGTCGTCAAAAGAAACAGCTACAGTAAACATACAGTCGTCAAAAGAAACAGCTACAGTAAACATACAGTCGTCAAAAGAAACAGCTACAGTATAAACATACAGTCGTCAAAAGAAACAGCTATAGTATAAACATACAGTCGTCAAAAGAAACAGCTACAGTAAACATACAGTCGTCAAAGGAAACAGCTACAGTAAACATACAGTCGTCAAAAGAAACAGCTACAGTAAACATACAGTCGTCAAAAGAAACAGCTACAGTATAAACATATAGTCGTCAAAAGAAACAGCTACAGTAAACATACAGTCGTCAAAAGAAACAGCTACAGTAAACATACAGTCGTCAAAAGAAACAGCTACAGTAAACATACAGTCGTCAAAAGAAACAGCTACAGTAAACATACAGTCGTAAAATTAGAGAAATAAAAAAAGATGTTGATAAAAAAGTGAATTCACATTTAGAGCCACATTTTGAAGAGAAAGTCTACATGCAAGACACAGAAACAAAAAGAGTTGTCTGCCGGTGTATCTTTTATCTACTCTATATGAAACAATCTACCAAGTTTTCGATGCTGACTATAAACTATAATGAAAGAGGTTCTCAACTTCTAGGCCCAAAGTGAACGGTTTGTGGATGCCCCCAGCACTAATTGGAGCAAGAAGTGTCCAGTTACTGGAGTATTTCTTTTTTCTCTATTCTCGTCTGCTAATAAATAACCGGAAATGCCAAGGAAGGTCCTTCTACGGCCTTGGAAACTAGAAGTTCCCCCTTTTTAGACCTTGTGATCTTTAGTTCAGAGGATGTGAAGGTCATCTGTTTCAATATTTTCTCCAATGCGGGTTTTCAGTAGAGGGCCACGTAAGATTTTCCGAATAAAGGGTAAAAAGTAAACAAAAAAAAAACCTAGAAAAACAAAAGTCCTTTTAAAAAAAGACAATTCCTTCTTGATACATCTTATACAGGCGGTTATTTTTATCCTAATAACTAATGAATGTTACATTTAAAAGAATGGGAACATTTTTTACCCCGACCCATCTCCGCCTCCCAGAGAAAAATTGCGAATGTATAAATCTACCAGACTTTATAATATTCCAATGATAGCTTTGTATATCTAAATGACGGTGCGCAATGTTCCTGAACATTAATTTATTAAAACTCGTCAATAAATCGGGACTTCCTGCGGGAATACCCGAAACGTTCAAGATAAAGATTTTCTAGTTCTAGCCAGATTTTCTTTTTATACTTTGAGAAATGATAAAAGTCAAACTAGAGTTTTCCCAGTGTGGCCGATAAGCTAGTAATTATTTCCCCAACGAAATAATTTTTTAAAAAATCCAATGTCTAAGAAAACGTTAGAGCCGTTTTTGAGAACCTTGTCCACCCTGGTTTTTTTTTTAGCCCATTTAGAAGATTTTGGTTTCCACGAAGATAGGAGTTGAACAGAGGTGTTGTAAAAAAAAAATAGCATGGCGTCACCTTTGGTTTGACCTGGATAGTGGATAGTTCACCCCATGGAGGCTTCAAGTCTGGGCGTTGAACCCACTTGAAATGTGTTTTCTTCAGGCTACCTCACACCTTACAGTAGGATTCATTTCAAAACCTATTCAGTCATCCGTGGTCATTGCTGCAGCCACGGCTTTCAACGGGTCAGTATATTTATGGCTTCAAGAGAGCACACAATTTTAGGCTTCCACCTCCAGTTTCCCGCCCTTTCCAATCGGCCAGCCAACGAGCGGAAGTTCATTAAGAAACATTTTTGGTTTCGTTTCCTTTTATGCACAAAAATTTTTTTTCTTCGTCCACGATGGCCATATTGCGATAAGGCTTAAACGAGTTTTTGGGTTTTTTTTAAATGGCTTTCAAAATGCAAAAAAATCTGGCACATGTCGGAAGTATAATGTGTGAGCGTATCCTGAGTGTAAGTGATGTGTGTGGAGAGGGGTGGTGGCGTGATGAGAAGTTAAGTTCACGTGGTCTTATTGTTGGGGGTGGGGGTTGGGGGGGGGGCGGTACTGCCAGGCCACCATTAGAATTGATCTAACGACCATTGCCGGCAGACATTAGTGGAAGATGTTTGCCTGAAAATTGAAGGTTTGGTTGAAGTACTAGTCCAATACGTAATATATCAAGAGATGGTTGATTTGTATATGGCAGTCTTTGGCTTTATTGACTTAAATCGTCGATACATATATATCTAGCAATATATGGGTATATCTGTATGTGGATTCTTAGAGTCTGTATTTCAGAAATCATACTACACTTCCAAGCCTACTTGGTACAAATGTTTATTTTTAACTCTTTCTCTCCGTAATTATTTACCACATTCTGGTGGAATCAACGTTGGTATCGTCGGTTAGGAGAGAATGAGTTAATATCTTGAATTATATCATGACAGAAATGGTGGGACATATAAAAACCAAAAAAAGCATAGAACAATGGAAGCAGAACATGGAACATAGAAACAGACAATAGAAAACGGAATATAGAACAGAGCATCAAAAACTAAACATGGAAACACAGCATAGAAAAAACATGGAAACACAGCATAGAAAAACATGGAAACACAGCATAGAAAAAAACATGGAAACACAGCATAGAAAAACATGGAAACACAGCATAGAAAAACATGGCAACACAGCATAGAAAAAACATGGAAACACAGCATAGAAAAACATGGAAACACAGCATAGAAAAACATGGCAACACAGCATAGAAAAAACATGGAAACACAGCATAGAATAAACATGGAAACACAGCATAGAAAAAACATGGAAACACAGCATAGAATAAACATGGAAACACAGCATAGAAAAAACATGGAAACACAGCATAGAAAAACATGGAAACACAGCATAGAAAAAACATGGAAACACAGCATAGAAAAACATGGAAACACAGCATAGAAAAAACATGGAAACACAGCATAGAAAAAACATGGAAACACAGCATAGAATAAACATAGAAACACAGCATAGAAAAAACATGGAAACACAGCAAAGAAAAACATGGAAACACAGCATAGAAAAACATGGAAACACAGCATATAAAAACATGGAAACAGCATAGAAAAACATGGAAACACAGCATAGAAAAAACATGGAATTACAGCATAGAAAAAACATGGAAACACAACATAGAATAAACATGGAAACACAGCAAAGAAAAACATGGAAACACAGCATAGAAAAACATGGAAACACAGCATAGAAAAACATGGAAACACAGCATAGAAAAACATGGAAACACAGCATCGAAAAAACATGGAAACACAGCATCGAAAAAACATGGAAACACAGCATAGAAAAAACATGAAAACACAGCATAGAAAAACATGGAAACACAGCATAGAAAAAAACATGGAAACACAGCATAGAAAAACATGGAAACACAGCATAGAAAAAACATGGAAACACAGCATAGAAAAACATGGAAACACATCACAGAAAAACATGGAAACAGAAAAGAAAATGCATAAACTTAGACCATAAAAACGTTACAGAGAACGTAGAAAACAGACCCTAAAAACCGAACCTGGAAAACAGCTTAGAACTTAGAAAATAGAAAACAGAATATAAATAATAGAAACAGGGAACCTAGAAAATAGAAACAGGGAACCTAGAAAATAGAAACAACGGAACAGAGACGATAAAAAAAACAACATAGAACATATAAAATAGAATACAGAAACAGAACCGAACCTAGTAAACTGAACCTAAAAGAAACTGAACCTAGAAAACAGCTTTGAAAACTTCTTTACAGTGATCCCTTCCTATATATATATATATATATATACACCGATAATGTTGATAATGTCAGGCGTATCTTGTGCCGACATAAGTTCATTGTTTTGTAGGCAGTTATATGACTTTTGCTATGCCCCCTGAATTACGGACTACTGTCCACTGTACTACCCGAAACCATGTTGCCACTTAGGTCGCGCGACACCTTGCACAATTCGATAGCTTTATTACCCTCTTTGTCGCGGCAATGAAGAAAATTGTCGGCCTGATTGAGCGACCAAAGTATCACTGCGCGATTACACGATGTTCATTGTCTAGTGCCGGAACTTTTTTTTCTTCTTTCTTCTAGCCGATTGGTCATTATTAAACATAGTGCGTAGTGATTTGAGGCTTTGGGGGGGGGGGGGGTAAGGTCGCACAGAAATCTTATACAAGCTCTACAAAATGCTGTCTTGTGTATATGTGAACATATGCATCTCTAGTTAGATGAACATATATCTGGTATGTGGCATCTCTAGTTAGATGAACATATATCTGGTATGTGGCATCTCTAGCTAGATGAACATATATCTGGTATGTGGCATCTCTAGCTAGATGAACATATATCTGGTATGTGGCATGTCTAGCTAGATGAACATATATCTGTTATGTGGCATCTCTAGCTAGATGAACATATATCTGTTATGTGGCATCTCTAGCTAGATGAATATATATCTGTTATGTGGCATCTCTAGCTAGATGAACACATATCTGTTATGTGGCATCTCTAGCTAGATGAATATATATCTGGTATGTGGCATCTCTAGCTAGATGAATATATATCTGGTATGTGGCATCTCTAGCTAAATGAATATATATCTGGTATGTGGCATGTCTAGCTAGATGAATATATATCTGGTATGTGGCATCTCTAGCTAGATGAATATATATCTGGTATGTGGCATCTCTAGCTAGATGAATATATATCTGGTATGTGGCATCTCTAGCTAGATGAACATATATCTGGTATGTGGCATCTCTAGCTAGATGAACATATATCTGGTATGTGGCATCTCTAGCTAGATGAACATATATCTGGTATGTGGCATCTCTAGCTAGATGAACATATATCTGGTATGTGGCATCTCTAGCTAGATGAACATAAATCTGGTATGTGGCATCTCTAGCTAGATGAACATATATCTGTTATGTGGCATCTCTAGCTAGATGAATATATATCTGATATGTGGCATCACTAGGTAGTTGAAAATATATCTGTTATGTGGCATCTCTAGTTAGATGAATATATATCTGATATGTGGCATCTCTAGCTAGATGAACATATATCTGGTATGTGGCATCTCTAGCTAGATGAACATATATCTGGTATGTGGCATCTCTAGTTAGATGAACATATATCTGTTATGTGGCATCTCTAGCTAGATGAACATATATCTTTTATGTGGCATACGGACATGGTCCCAAATTGTCCATTATGGTACAATGTACACAAAGTTATGTGGCATACGGACATGGTCCCAAATTGTACATTATGGTACAATGTACACAAAGTTATGTGGCATACGGACAAGGTTCTAAATTATACATTATGGTACAATGTACACAAAGTTATGTGGCATACGGACAAGGTCCCATATTGACCATTATGGTACAATGTACACAAAGTTATGTGGCATACGGACATGGTCCCAAATTGTCCATTATGGTACAATGTACACAAAGTTATGTGGCATACGGACAAGGTCCCAAATTGTACATTATGGTACAATGTACACAAAGTTATGTGGCATAAGGACAAGGTCCCAAATTGTACATTATGGTACAATGTACACAAAGTTATGTGGCTTACGGACAAGGTCCCAAATTGTACATTATGGTACAATGTACACAAAGTTATGTGGCATAAGGACAAGGTCCCAAATTGTACATTATGGTACAATGTACACAAAGTTATGTGTGTACTGACAATGTGGGGGGAGACGTTCTCATTTAAACTCCAAGACAACTGAAATCTGCAAGCCTTGACCTTTGAGCAGACGATCTAATCGCTTGATCCGACAGCAGAAGAATGTTTCCAGTGGCGCAGCAGGTGGGATGTTGACTGCAGCGACCTTTGACCTATGGACAAAAGACGGAGCGCTTGTAACATTACAAGACATTTAAACCCTTAACCTTATCACGGTTCGAACTTTAAACTTTAACCTTTTGTAGCCGCGGTCAAGAAATATACGGAATAGATGTCATTTTTAAAACTTTTTAAAACTAAACTACAGGCGTAATGGACATCAGAATCGAAGAGTGGTGTGTGTGTGTGTGCGTGTGCGAGAGAGAGAGAGAGGGGGGGGGCTTGGTTCCTTACTACATCTCCAAAGCTAAGTTAGAGTTGATAGTACATTACTTTACATGTAGCCAATGTTCTTAATAAAATTTTTAAGAAGCCAGTGCACTACGTTTCATTGAAATATTTTTGTATAAGGGCCCGCCTTATAATACCCTCCCCTCCCACAAACACACAGAGATACGTTTGGCCATTTATCACTTATCTCTCCCCCCCCCCCCAAACTACTAAAAAAAAGGTGCTTAAAAAATCAACTAGAACTCACAAGTGACTTTCTACTGTCTGTACTAAACAAAGAACTGTCTTAACAAATGCGAGTCAACAGTTGAAGTCTCCTGTGAAAGTTCATCTCGCAGCACATTGACTTTAATGTCATAAAAAAAATGTTTTGTAATCAAAGTGAAAAGGAGTGAATATTCTCTCATAAGCGTTGACCATGTGGAACAGCCTTGATGCCTTACCCTTCAGGGGAACCAGTAATTTGTTTTGTGTAGTATTCTCCTTTGAAATAGATACTTAAAAAAAATAGTTTTTGCGAAGAAGTGTCCTTCAAGAAAATGTTTTGTCAAGATTCATGCGCCCAATGCTGTGAACGCGGTATCACTTGTTTGTTTAATTTAGGTGTTTCGGATGTTGCTTGAGAATTGAAGAATATCACAATGAAGCCCAAACCTCCCGCAGTACGCGGGAATGGGTGACAGTCCAGTGCGCATATCACGCGACCAGGCAGCTATGTGGCACAGTTTACATTCTGTTCTTGTATTTATCATGAAATATTTCTACTTTTCTTAGTCAAACATTATTGTTTTGTTTCAGGCTATTTAAGAGACATCTCTAAAGAAAACTTTAAACAGAAAGTCTCTGTGCCAAATGTGTGAAACTTTAAAAAAAAAACACGGTGTCTGTGTGTGCAGTGTTTGGTGTAGATGTGACGTCATTTAGTATTGAGACATTCCGAAGCAGAGATAAGACATTCCCACAATACTTTTCGATGCCCTTCGACCTTAACACTTTGACCTTAAACACGGGATTATTTTAACCAAATGGTAAGTCTTTTTATGTATTTTCCTCAGTAAGATTACAATTGATGTGTTAGTGTTCCTTGTTCATATGATTACAACATTATTTCAGCTGTAAGAAAAATCTTTATTTATATTTATTATCAACAGAGTATCACTGTGGGTAGGCGAGTTTGTGTATGTGATTGTTTGTGTACGTATGTTTCCGCTAGGGATTATGGGATGTGTGCAACAAATTCTTATCAATAGCTGTACAGTGTGTTTGGAAATCCGTCACTTTAAAAATAAACTTTGTTATTAGGTGTGGGTGTGTAAGTGTGCTACGACCTCACCCTCAAACTGTAAAACACATAACTAACACATTAGCAACATACTGCTCATCTACGATGGGTGGGCAAAAGTACTGTGAAGGATGGGTGGGGTAAAGTACTGTGAAGGATGGGTGAGGCAAAGTACTGTGAAAGATGGGTGGGGTAAATTACTGTGAAGGATGGGTGGGGCAAAGTACTGTGACGGATGGGTGGGGCAAAGTACTGTGAAAGATGGGTGGGGTAAAGTACTATGAAAGATGGGTGGGGTAAAGTAATGTTTAGGATGGGTGGGGCAAAGTACTGTGAAAGATGGGTGGGGCAAAGTACTGTGAAAGATGGGTGGGGCAAAGTACTGTCAAAGATGGGTGGGGTAAAGTACTGTTTAGGATGGGTGGGGCAAAGTACCGTGAAAGAGGGGTGAGGTAAAGTACAGTGAAGGAATGGTGGGGTAAAGTACTGTGAAAGATGGGTGGAGTAAAGTACTGTGACGGATGGGTGGGGTAAAGTACTGGGAAGGATGGGTGGGTAAAATACTGTGACGGATGGGTGGGGTAAAGTACTGTGAAAGATGGGAGGGGTAAAGTACTGAGAAGGATGGTTGGGGCAAAGTACTGTGAAAGATTGGTGGGGCAAAGTACTGTTTAGGATGGGTGGGGCAAAGTAATGTGAAAGATGGGTGGGGTAAAGTACTGTGAAAGATGGGTGGGGTAAAGTACTGTGAAGGATGGTTGGGGCAAAGTACTGTGAAAGATGGGTGGGGTAAAGTACTGTTCAGAATAGGTGGGGCAAAGTACTGTGAAAGATGGGTGAGGTAAAGTACAGTGAAGAATGGGTGGGGTAAAGTACTGTGAAAGATGGGTGGAGTAAAGTACTGTGACGGATGGGTGGGGTAAAGTACTGTGAAGGATGGGTGGGTTAAAATACTGTGACGCATGGGTGGGG
Source organism: Biomphalaria sudanica (assembly GCA_036873155.1). NCBI lineage: Eukaryota > Metazoa > Mollusca > Gastropoda > Planorbidae > Biomphalaria > Biomphalaria sudanica. The sequence continues at coordinate 78,493 of JAZGLO010006337.1, read as the reverse complement.
TAAAGTACTGTGAAAGATGGGTGGGGTAGAGTACAGAGAAGGATGGTTGGGGCAAAGATCTGTGAAAGATTGGTGGGGTAAAGTACTGTTTAGGATGGGTGGGGCAAAGTACTGTGAAAGATGGGTGGGGTAAAGTACAGTGAAGGAATGGTGGGGTAAAGTACTGTGAAAGATGGGTGGAGTAAAGTACTGTGACGGATGGGTGGGGTAAAGTACTGGGAAGGATGGATGGGTAAAATACTGTGACGGATGGGTGGGGTTAGGTACTGTGAAAGATGGAAGGGGTAAAGTACTGAGAAGGATGGTTGGGCAAAGTACTGTGAAAGATTGGTGGGGCAAAGTACTGTTTAGGATGGGTGGGGCAAAGTAATGTGAAAGATGGGTGGGGTAAAGTACTGTGAAAGATGGGTGGGGTAAAGTACTGTGAAGGATGGTTGGGGCAAAGTACTGTGAAAGATGGGTGGGGTAAAGTACTGTTCAGGATGGGTGGGGCAAAGTACTGTGAAAGATGGGTGAGGTAAAGTACAGTGAAGAATGGGTGGGGTAAAGTACTGTGAAAGATGGGTGGAGTAAAGTACTGTGACGGATGGGTGGGTTAAAATACTGTGACGCATGGGTGGGGTAAAGTACTGTGAAAGATGGGTGGGGTAGAGTACAGAGAAGGATGGTTGGGGCAAAGATCTGTGAAAGATTGGTGGGGTAAAGTACTGTTTAGGATGGGTGGGGCAAAGTACTGTGAAAGATGGGTGGGGTAAAGTACTGTGAAGGATGGTTGGGGCAAAGTACTGTGAAAGATGGGTGGGGTAAAGTACTGTTTAGGAGGGGTTGGGCAAAGTACTGTAAAAGATGGGTGGGGTAAAGTACTGTTTAGGAGTGGTTGGGTAAAGTACTGTGAAGGATGGGTAGGGCAAAGTACTGTAAAGGATGGGTAGGGCAAAGTACTGTGAAGGATGAGTAGTGCAAAGTACTGTGAACGATGGGTGGGGCAAAGTACTGTGAAGGATGGGTGGGGTAAAGTACTGTGAAAGATGGATGGGGTAAAGTATTGTTTAGGATGGGTGGAGTAAAGTGCTGTTTAGGATGGGTGGGGTAAAGTACTGTGAAGGATGGGTATGGCAAAGTACTTTGAAGTATGGGTAGGGCAAAGTACTGTGAAGGATGTGTAGTGCAAAGTACTGTGAAGGATGGGTGGGGTGAAGGATGTGTTGGGTAAAGTATTGTGAAGGATGGATGGGGTGAAGGATGGGTTGGATAAAGTACTGTGAAGGATGGGTGGGGTAAAGTACTGTGAAAGATGGGTGGGGTAAAGTACTGTGAAGGATGGATGGGGTGAAGGATGGGTTGGATAAAGTACTGTGAAGGATGGGTGGGGTAAAGTACTGTTTAGGATGGGTGGGGCAAAGTACTGTGAAAGATGGGTGGGGTAAAGTACTGTGAAGGATGGTTGGGGCAAAGTACTGTGAAAGATGGGTGGGGTAAAGTACTGTTTAGGAGGGGTTGGGCAAAGTGCTGTGAAAGATGGGTGGGGTAAAGTACTGTTTAGGAGGGGTTGGGTAAAGTACTGTGAAGGATGGGTAGGGCAAAGTACTGTAAAGGATGGGTAGGGCAAAGTACTGTGAAGGATGAGTAGTGCAAAGTACTGTGAAAGATGGGTGGGGCAAAGTACTGTGAAGGATGGGTGGGGTAAAGTACTGTGAAAGATGGATGGGGTAAAGTATTGTTTAGGATGGGTGGAGTAAAGTGCTGTTTAGGATGGGTGGGGTAAAGTACTGTGAAGGATGGGTATGGCAAAGTACTTTGAAGTATGGGTAGGGCAAAGTACTGTGAAGGATGTGTAGTGCAAAGTACTGTGAAGATCGGTGGGGTGAAGGATGGGTTGGGTAAAGTACTGTGAAGGATGGATGGGGTGAAGGATGGGTTGGATAAAGTACTGTGAAGGATGGGTGGGGTAAAGTACTGTGAAAGATGGGTGGGGTAAAGTAATTTGAAGGATGGATGGGGTGAAGGATGGGTTGGATAAAGTACTGTGAAGGATGGGTTGGATAAAGTACTGTGAAGGATGGGCGGGGTAAAGTACTGTGAAAGATGGGTGGGGTAAAGTACTGTGAAAGATGGGTGGGGTAAAGTACTGTGAAAGATGGGTGGGGTAAAGTACTGTGAAGGATGGTTGGGGCAAAGTACTGTGAATGATGGGTAGGGTAAAGTACGGTGAAGAATGGTTGGGGCAAAGTACTGTGAAGGATGTTGTGGGGCAAAGTACTGTGTAGGATGGTTGGGCCAGAAAGATTTTGAAGGAAGGATTGGAAATGAACACCATCAACTTATCTTTTTGTTGCTGCTGTTGACGGTGGCTTTATGACATTAGAGCTTTTATCATGCATAATAACAATGACCAATGTCCATCGATGCCTGCTAAATTAAATCTACTAAACTAAACGTTGACACGAATGTAACTTTTGAACGGCCCGGCCACTGACCATTGTCCTAAATACATGTCCATCTGTGTACAGAGAGTGACACGTGAAACAAATGAATACTCGATGGAGACGATTTTGTGAGGTTGGAATCGAAATAATTACAATAATCGATTTCTCAACACTTCAAGATGTTGCCATGAAATGGTTAGCTGAATAATCGAACTGGGCATGAGGACAGGGATTCACCCCAGTTTCAATTGCTAATGGCGCAACCATTAGGAAAATGGCCACATCTGGAAGATCCATGCCGTATAGATCGGAACGAAGGGTCATTTCGGCCATCCTAGTCGTGGCTTGACCACTACACAATCGAGTTTTGTCTTTCTCAATATCTAAACATTTCTAAACACAACAACGTTGACCAAGTATTAGATGACCATCGATTAAAAGGTGGTCAAGGTCGACATACTTTTAAATGACCATCACTTAGGAAAGTGATCAAGGTTGACCTTATATTAAATGATCATCACTTAAGAAGGTCGACCTAGTATTAGATAGCCATATTTATTTTAACCATTTCTTAACACAGTCAAGGTCGACCAAATATTATATGACCATTAATTAAAAGGTGGTCAAGATCGACCTAGTATTAGATGGCCATCACTTAAGAAGGCGATCAAGGTCGACCGAACATTAGATGACCATCATATATAAAGGTGGTCCGTGTTGACCTTATATTAGATGACCATCATATATTAGAAGTTGGTCAAGGTTGCTGTATAACAAGTGTCACATCAACTTTCAACTTTGTAAGGCCACTAAAACAACGACAGTGTGCTACTCTCTCTCTTTCTCTCCCTCTCTCTCTTTCTCTCCCTCTCTCTCTTTCTCTCTTCTTTATCCCGACGACTGGTAACGCTATTCAGTACGTGAATGTGAAATACAGTTCAAATCTTGCCCTGGTTAACTTGTACTATGAGCGTTTCACCGAATTTAACATGTAGGTTAAACTCATTTTTTTTTGTTATTATAAATTGTAGTCAGTTGAACGTGTACTATAGAATGAACTATAAAAAGCGATTTCGGATAAATCTGCACGCGGAGACCACAGAATGGAAAGTTTAGGGACGGGCAGGAAATCGATGTATCGAAGTAATGATCTTTTGTTCTGTGTCTAATCAATCGAACAGAAACAATTCAGCCCTGCACAATCAACTCGCTTCAGTACTTTATCTTGCACAGATTTCAATGTCTGTATCTACGTGGAACCAATTGTCGGTGGTCTGTCTCCAAGAACAGTGGTTTAGGTTCTACATTTTTATTTTGTTTTAAAGCAATAATGAAAATATTCCATAAGTCTGAAACTATTCGTTTATTGATAATTGTATTCATTATCTCTTGCTGTGTTACCTCCCTTACCTATCACGAAAAGACATTCACTCTCTCTCTCACACACACACACATATTTGTTCATTTAAAAAAAGAAAGAATGGGGGGGGGGGGCGCGGGAGGAGAAAGACCTAGCAGATTTTATAATGTTCAACAACGTACCTTTAACACACTCTAATGTTTTCATTTTTTTTTCCTTTTCTTATTTCACTGTCTTTTTCTTTGTACAAAGCTTACATCAACTCACTCTGTTGTCTGCCTGTCTACCTGTCTTGTCAAAATGTATACACGTTATTTCTCCGACACCCAAGCTGAAATTTTCGCACCATTGTTTCTTTTACCTGACAACACAAGAATAAACATAAACAACAATAAGTAATTTGACTAATGGTAATTAAATTATTTTGTTTGGTATCTCGAACAAGGGAAAGAAATTGTACTAGACTGGAGCTAAGCTAAGTTAGTCCCCTTTTGTAGGTCGCAGCTCTAAATTAAAACAAACAATTTATAACTACACAATCTTATATAACCATAAGTACATCATTGGTAGAGTGGTTAGCATGTCGACCGATGAGGCGTGAGCCACAAGTACGAATTCAGGTCGTTACACCCAATTTTTATTTTTTTTTTGGAATGCTTTAAAACAACTACGGCAAAATCCACCCAGATATTTCTTTTTTGTCTTTCCACTCTCCACCCGTTTGTTCCCAACTGGTCCAGATAAGTGATAGGATCATAGCGTACTGAGAAAGCTTAAAGCATGAAATAGCGCAAACAAGAGACAATTGGTCAAAATATTATAAATCGCACAGATTTATTGATATTGGTCTAGATGTCTGGATCTATTTCAAATTTAATTACTTGACTGATCCAAACTAATTGATACTATTACAAGTTTCGTATACGCTTTTTATTTATATTTTTTTTAAAGTATTTTTTTATGTTTTTCTTTTTATACTATTGTTTGTTTGTTTTATTTTCTTTCCCTCATTATGAGACTGTATGGCACAGGTCACACATACAGGGAACATGTTCCCTCCCCTCTACGTCTGTGATATCATTCATCCCAGTGTAACAATAGTCTCGTAATGATGAAATCAATCCTGTACTCTACCGGTACATTGAAACCCTCGTCCTGACCTCGGCACCCAGGAAACAAGGGAGAAAACAAGCATCGGAAATATTCCTGAATGTGAAATCATTTTAAGAGAGAGAGAGAGAGAGAGAGACGGGGTGAGGAAAACGAGTCAGAGCTAGAAAGAGAGAAAGGCAGAGAGTGTCATAGAGAAAGAGAGACAGGCAGAGAGTGTCATAGAGAAAGAGAGAAAGGCAGAGAGTGTCATAGAGAGAGAGGCAAAGAGTGTCATAGAGAGAGAGAGAGAAAGGCAGAGAGTGTCATAGAGAGACAGAGAGGCAAAGAGTGTCATAGAGAGAGAGAGAGAAAGGCAGAGAGTGTCTTATAGAGAGAGAGACAGGCAGAGAGTGTCATAGAGAGAGAGAGAAAGGCAGAGAGTGTCATAGAGAGAGAGAGAGAAAGGCAGAGAGTGTCATAGAGAGAGAGAGAAAGGCAGAGAGTGTCATATAGAGAGAGAGACAGGCAGAAGGTGTCATAGAGAGAGAGACAGGCGGAGAGTGTCATAGAGAGAGAGAGAGAGACGGGGTGAGGAAAACGAGTCAGAGCGAGAAAGAGAGAAAGGCAGAGAAGGTCATAGAGAAAGAGAGAAAGGCAGAGAGTGTCATAGAGAAAGAGAGAAAGGCAGAGAGTGTCATAGAGAAAGAGAGAAAGGCAAAGAGTGTCATATAGAGAGAGAGAGAGAGAAGGGCAGAGAGTGTCATAGAGAGAGAGAGAGAAAGGCAGAGAGTGTCTTATAGAGAGAGAGACAGGCAGAGAGTGTCATAGAGAGAGAGGCAGGCGGAGAGTGTCATAGAGAGATAGAGAAAGGCAGAGAGTGTGATGGAGAGAGACAGGCAGAGAGTGTCATAGAGAAAGAGAGACAGACAGAGTGTCATAGAGAGAGAGAGACAGGCAGAGAGTGTCATAGAGAGAGAGACAGACAGGCAGAGAGTGTCATAGAGAGAGAGATAAAGGCTGAGAGTGTCATATAGAGAGAGAGACGGGCAGAGAGTGTCATAGAGAGAGAGAGAGACAAAAGAATGCCATAGAGAAAGAGAGACAGACGGAGAGTGTCATAGAGAAAGAGAGAAAGGCAGAGAGTGTCAGAGAGAGAAAGAGAGAAAGGCAGAGAGTGTCAGAGCGAGAAAGAGAGAAAGGCAGAGAGTGTCATAGAGAAAGAGATAAAGGCAGAGAGTGTCATAGAGAAAGAGAAAAAGGCAAAGAGTGTCATAGAGAGAGAGAGAGAGAAAGGCAGAGAGTGTCATAGAGAGAGAGAGAGAGAGAAAGGCAGAGAGTGTCATAGAGAGAGAGAGAGAAAGGCAGAGAGTGTCTTATAGATAGAGGGACAGGCAGAGAGTGTCATAGAGAGAGAGGCAGGCGGAGAGTGTCATAGAGAGATAGAGAAAGGCAGAGAGTGTCATGTAGAGAGAGAGACGGGCAGAGAGTGTCATAGAGAAAGAGAGACAGACAGAGTGTCATAGAGAGAGAGAGACAGGCAGAGAGTGTCATAGAGAGAGAGACAGACAGGCAGAGAGTGTCATAGAGAAAGAGAGACAGGCAGAGAGTGTCATAGAGAGAGAGAGAGAAAGGCAGAGAGTGTCATATAGAGAGAGAGACGGGCAGAGAGTGTCAGAGAGAGAGAGAGAGAGAGACAAAAGAATGCCATAGAGAAAGAGAGACAGACGGAGAGTGTCATAGAGAAAGAGAGAAAGGCAGAGAGTGTCAGAGAGAGAGAGAGAGAGAGAAAGGCAGAGAGTGTCATAGAGAGAGAGACAGGCGGAAAGTGTCATAGAGAAAGAGAGAAAGGCAGAGAGTGTCATGGAGTGAGAGAGAGACAGGCAGAGAGTGTCATAGAGAAAGAGAGACAGACAGAGAGTGTCATAGAGAGAGAGAGAGAGACAGGCAGAGAGTGTCATAGAGAGAGAGAGACAGACAGGCAGAGTGTGTCATAGAGAAAGAGAGACAGACAGAGACTGCCATAAAGAGTAAGTGAATGAGACTAACCTAACCCTAACCCAAAGACTGAGTACAGAGAAACAGATACACAGACATAGAGAAATAGAGAGACAGAAAAAGAGATAGTGATACAGAGAGAAAGAGACAGAGAGAGAGAGACAGAGAGAGAGAGAGAGAGTGAGAGAGAGAGAGTGGGTGAGACAGAGCGACAGAGAGAGACAGAACAAAAGAAAGAGAGAGAAAGAGTGAGACAGACACAGAGAGAAAGAGAGAGATTGAGACAGAGCGACAGAAAAAGAGAGAAAGAGTGAGACAGACAGAGAGAGAGAGAGATAGTGAGACAGCGATATTGAGACAGACAGACAGACAGACAGAGATAAGAAAGTAAAAGTGAAAGGGACAGACAAAGAAACCGTAAAATAAAATTAGTTGATACAATCATCCAAATTCCCCACACAGTCAGATTGTCTTACTAACCGATGCAAAAACAACCCTCCAAAGCCTGCAAAACTCTGATTCCTCATATATAAATAACCTCAAAACAGCACTTATAAAGCTCAACAACATCAGCAAAAAAACTGTAATTCAATGGATCCCAGCTCATATAGAACTAGAAGGAAATGAGAAGGCTGACACACTCGACAAGAGTGGGAGAACTAACACACTAATAAACTCTGCACTCTATCCAGAAGAATTGAAGAAATTAATTGTAAATAAAATAAATGAGAAATGGACGAGCTCTCATCCAAATCACAAGAAAGATGACGCTTACTATAAGCTATCCCGACAAGACCAACGTCTAATCTTTCGACTCAGGACCGGACACAACAGAATGCGACAACACATGTACCGGAAGCTGAAAATTGGAACCAGTGAAATCTGCCCATGTGGAGAATCACCAGAGAATACAGACCACGTCCTCCAAAACTGCTCTCTATACCAAGAGGCCCGTATAAGACATTGGCCCCAAATCACCCCACTAGAAAGGAAACTATATGGAGAGCTCCCTGATCTGGAAACCACTGCGCATTTCATCTCATGTATTGGTCTACTCATCTGAACACTCCAACATAACAATGAGAACGAAGAAGAAGAAGAAGAAGATACAATGTGTGTGCTAGAAAGACTTTTCACTAGTGAGACTTGTACACAGTCACTTGTGTGATTACATACGATATATGTATGTTTGTCCGAGATTGTGTGTATGCCTATTTATAATGATCTAAATGTGTGTGTGTTACTGTGACAAGCGTATATGAGTTTGACTGTTGGTCTGCGTGTGTTAGTCTATTCGCAATCACTAGAGCTAGAAGTCTCTAATTGGCAGATCATTTCAGTTTCTGGAACATACTGTTTATCCCCAGGGTAAAAGTGTGTCTAAAGTTTGTCAAATAGTTCCAGCTCGTCTCAGTCTTGTGTGAGTCTGTGTTTTTTTTTCTTCTGTCTTGGTTTAGTTTGAGCACTAGTTAGATCATTTATAAGTACATTGTCATCTAAGTACAGAATAATCTAAGTAAATTATAAGTACATTATTAGCTAAGTACATCATAATCTTAGTGCATTCAACTAAATGCTGCTGACTAGAACTTTGTAACCCGTGAACTAACAGACTTTTACTTTGAGAGAATGTATTTGAGACATAGCAGCGGTTGTTTTTTTATTTTATATCTACAATTGAACCCTAATATTTTGAGGCCGGGAATCAGGAATAAAATATTATACTAAGGGGTGTCAGTTAAAAATCGTTTGTGATTATGAACATTGATTTTAACGACGGGTATAACTTTGATTAACTGTTGAGGAGACTTCTTGGTTTTGACGTCATCAGCCGAGTCGCAGTCTTAAGATGGCGTACTTTAGGGCGAGCTTTTGTTTAAGACACTCCAGTAGCGAATGAGTTGTTTAGTCTGTACTGAATCTAAGCGTGTGCAGACATGCTGATGAAGTAGATCTACCACGTGACTGATATGACAATGGTAGGACACTACAACAAATTGTTTTTACAAATCTTGTATCAATTCACTCTGTCTGTCTGTCTGTCACGGTAAAAACTTTGAACATTTGTTTTCTCCCGTTTCCCATTCTCGGAAAAAGTTCAAACAAAATTATTCATGGAACCTGACAAGATCAAGCTGATATTTTGCATTATTATTCTTAGTCGGTGACAGTACACGAATCCATTCAAAAATTTACCAATCAGTTAAGCGTGGTCGAGAGGCTAAGTGCGCTTGAACTTAGCTTGGTTTGGCTACCTATGAAGGGGGCTCGAGGTTCGACACCCGACTCGGGCAGCGTTGTGATTACTGAGCGCCTGAAGGCAGCACGGAAAAACCTTCTTCTAGATACCCCCTTCCCCCACTGGTCCACAACTGAGATTGGACCAAAGCGCTCTGAGCATGCTATAAGCATGAAAGTAGCGCTATATAAAAGACATAAAAGCCATAATTTAAATGATTAATTTTGTTTTATAGTACAGAAAGGAGATAAACACTGTCATTTCAAATTAATGGCTGTAATTTGCGGTTCTAATGTCTGTTACTCATTGGAGCTGTGCGGACTCGGAGGGACGTCCTTAAAAAAACCAGCGCTTAAAATCGTAGTCCTCACCGGGATTCAAACTCGTGCCTTCTCGGTTCGGAAGCCAATCGCTTTTCTACTCAGGACACCACGCTACCGATGAAGAAGTATCAGTTCAATAACCTAAATCTATCACAGTTTCTTTACTAAACACACACACGCACGCACACCACACACACACACACACCACACACACACACATGCACGCACGCACACACCACACACACACACACCATCTGATCGGTATCATTTTATAATATCATTTTTTTTTTATTCCACACCTCAAAAGTCCAATTTGGACTCTGGAAGAATTCATCTCCAAATATCAATAATACTAAACGGCGATACTTTGATGGTAACAACTCTGAGAGGATAGGCCCAAATTAATTCTTTTCAAAGGAGAACAGAAGAGATACGATTGCCTACTATGTGGGAGTTCCAGAAAGTTCCCATCTTTTCTTTCCTTCTTCGTTCTTTCTCTGTTCTGTTCCCCAGCAGACGACATCTTCACTGGACGAAAGTCTCCCAAGGCTCATCGGATTTTCCCAATCACGCAGCGCTGGAGATACTAAAAAATGTATTGGGTGTAATGGAGTACCAGTGAACGCCTCGTTTAACAGCGTGTTACTACGGGGGGGGGGGGGGGGGTCGTTACTATAGGGGGCTAGCGTCGTATCGTGTTTCGTTTACCGTTTAATTGAGCAGTGATAGTCCGCTAGGGAAGGAAGGGGTGTGGGGGGGGGGCTACCTTTTTATTTATTTATTTATTTATTCTAGTTCTGTGGAAAGTTGAAATCCTTGCTCGTGATGGAGTTGTAGCTCTTCGTTGCTGTATTCCTTCCCTTTGTTTATCAATTATTTTTATTTTCTACTCAGACTTTGTTTTAAATTGTACTTTGACTGTTATAGCGGTGGACCTGCTGTGGTCTGTCACTGTGGGACAATTTAATACAAATGCTATTTACTCAAATAGAATTGATTGCCCTCGTAACTTATCCAGACGATTCCAGATTCCATTCTTATATACTCAAATAGTTTTTCTCTAGAAGTAAGAATTTATTTTGCAATACCTTCTATAAGGCTGCAAACTCTTCTTGGGTGGTTGCTGGGATGGATGTAAACGGATTTTGAAAACGACTCTAACGATTTTTCTCGAAATTCGACAGTTTGTATATATTTTAGAGATAAAAAAAAGAGCGACCTAATTGGTCAAACATTATTGAAAACTCTGGTTTGACCGTAATGATGTTTTCATATAAAATCCTCTTACTATTAAATTCGGCTAGCGCCTTGTTATTTCGAACGCGGTTTCAATGGGAACTACCTCACTCACCTCTAATGTTTCTTTGTATTCTGTAAGGATTTGAAAGAAACAAATAGATATCACGTACATTGTGCGCACTGTCTTGTGTAGACATGAGATGGTCTGTAATAGAAGCTGAGTGTGCAAGCTAAGTGGAAAAAACTCTACAACAGTATTGAAGCGGACAAGAATGAAATAGTATGAGGAATTATAGACCATCAACTACATACAGGAGAAATTGATTTTTTAAAAACATTGTTTAAAATTTCTTGTTTGTAAAATATGTTTGGCCTGTTTTAATATATGCCCAAACACATAACAGGGAAAATATTACCTCGACCAGGGAGGTTTGGGGGCTGTAACAAGGAATTGATTGCATTTTCAGAAATTGTATCTGATGACTCGAAGTTCCGTTTGTAGCTGGATATACTTGTTGAGGTGAAGAGATAGTAGAAATCCTCTTTACGAATTAAAATTATTTTAATCCTCAAGTAGAGATCATGAAGCTATTAAACACAAACTGAATATCAAGCAATATTGCACATTATAATCCGAATTCAATAATAGATTCACAACAGGAGACGTGACACAAAGCTTCAAACCTTTGAGCAGATCCAAAATAATGAACCTTGAGACAAGTTCGTCTCTTCTATAGACTTCAAACCGGAAGTTCGTCTCTTCTATAGACTTCAAACCGGAAGTTCGTCTCTTCTATAGACTTCAAACCGGAAGTTCGTCTCTTCTATAGACTTCAAACCGGAAGTTCGTCTCTTCTATAGACTTCAAACCGGAAGTTCGTCTCTTCTATAGACTTCAAACCGGAAGTTCGTCTCTTCTATAGACTTCAAACCGGAAGTTCGTCTCTTCTATAGACTTCAAACCGGAAGTTCGTCTCTTCTATAGACTTCAAACCGGAAGTTCGTCTCTTCTATAGACTTCAAACCGGAAGTTCGTCTCTTCTATAGACTTCAAACCGGAAGTTCGTCTCTTCTATAGACTTCAAACCGGAAGTTCGTCTCTTCTATAGACTTCAAACCGGAAGTTCGTCTCTTCTATAGACTTCAAACCGGAAGTTCGTCTCTTCTATAGACTTCAAACCGGAAGTTCTTGCACCGGAAAAAACGTAAAAACGTTTCATTTCTAATTAACTCCATTTACAGTTGTTTTTTTATTTATTTTGTGTATAATCTTGAATTTTCTAGAAGCAAATGTGTAAGTAAACTTCCGGCTTACACTTCTCTTGAGACCGTACACAGTGTGATAGGGGCTTTTACATCTTAGTGTTGGGGACTTTGTATATCTTCATACCGAAAAGGGGGGATGGATATATATCTTGGTACAATGGGACATCTATATCTTAGTACAAAGTACATTTCCAGAACCAATGAGTTCCGAAAAATATTTCTTTGAAACTTTACATTAAAAAAAAAATCTTTGAAGTACATTTAATAATCAATACTAGATATATACCTTTTAAAAGCATTACCTTTAAAATCTCTATGTTTAAAAATACCTTTCTTAAATACATTTGATAATGTATCTTTAAAAACTGTTTCATCTAAAAATATGATAGCTTTCATTTAATAATACCAATAGTATACCTTTATATCCCCTGAGAACATTGGTCTTACAGATGCGCAATATACTCAACAAAATATTCGAACGATAGCCAATGAAATATAAACCTACATTCATACAAGTCACACCTTCACCTATCGATTAGTCTGTAGGACCGTTACGGTACCACACAAGATTTTTCAACCGTCTTTCTTCATTCCTCTGTCTTTTGCCTTCGATAGAACTTTTTTTCAGTGACAGGCCCGCCCATTCTTTTATGTTGTCTTCCCATCGCTTTCTGTGTTCGTCTTTTCTTCTTTTTCCTGGTACTGTTCCCTGAAGGAAGGTCTTGGGCGAGCCCCGAAGATCTTGTAACTTGGCCATAGAGTTTTAGTTTGCGGTTGTTGTTTTTTTTTTTTTTACAATACATAGCAGGTCATCGTGGGGCCCAATCGGCCCAATGGCTGCAGTAACCCTGTCTCTAATCTCTTCGTTTGTGATGCGATCTTTGTGATACCTAGGATCTATCACTCCAACATTGAACAAAAAAACTACACCTTCAATAAATATCGTTACGTTCCAGTGACGTGCTAGAACTGATATTGAATTTATTGAATTTCAGCTGACCGGCAGCTTCGGTCTAATCAAGACTGTTAGTCTGAAGTGGTCAGGGAGACTGGATCAAGTGGTCACTATCTTGTTAGCACTCAAGTGCTTGGGGGGGGGGGAGAGGAGTCAGTTTCAACCATGCTCCCTGTTCTTTCAGCTTTCTTTCTCTAGGACGTTAAACTGTTTGTTTGATCATTAATTTACTGTCCTGATGACCCAACATTTTTAGTGTGGTCATTGGTCACTTCCAAATTATTCCCCTTGACTTTAGTGGTCACTCATTAAATGGCCCCCCAGTGATGAGGCTATTAGGTGACATCGCGGCTGAGGGGACAGGACTTATCCAATAAGTCTCCTTAGTTTCCATTCATTAAGTGGCTAACGTCCAGTCAAGTGGTCAGTCCATTTAGTAGCCAGGCTGGGCATCGGCCAATGGTAATCTCATTCTGAGTTCAGTCGTGTTTGTGACAAACCGACTCACTCACTTGTGTCAGAATGCCTTACAGACCATCTATAGAAATTAGTGGCTTATTTTTAAGTCAGTCTATCTATCTATCTATCTATCTATCTATCTATCTATCTATCTATCTATCTATCTATCTAACTGTCTTTCTATTTATCTGACTATCTGTCTGTCTATCTTTCTATCACTCTGTCTGTTTGTCTGTCTGTCTGTAGATTTTATATTTATATATATATATATGTATGTGTGTGTGTGTGTGTCTGTCTGTACAGAGATAATTATATATATATTATATTTATGTGTGTGTGTCACTGTGTGTGTAAATTGCTTTTTTTATATTGAAGAGGTATTTTTTAAACTTCAAACCCCAGTGAAGGGGGTTTAAACTCAAAACCCCCTTTGACTACACTAATAGAATTTTGAGTGTGTAATTTGCTTTTTTATATTGAAGAGGTATTTTTTAGCCTCAAACTCTGCTGAAGGGTGGTTTTAACTCAAAACCCCATTTGGCTACTCTCATAGAATTTTGATTGTGTAATTTGCTTTTTTTATATTGAAGAGGGGGTTTATCGTAAATTTCGGAGGGTGTTTTCAAACCAAAATCTTCCTAGCTATGCTCTTGGAATTCGGGGATTGTAGTTTGCATTATTTTTTGTTTTGTGTAGTAACCTAATACAATACTACGGGAAGACATGTCTTGTTGCTAGGCTTTGTTGAACCAGAATGACAAAACAGTTCACAATAACACAGTACACACACACACACACACACAAGCTAACATGGAAACCATGACATTTTGACACACTAGAACAGATCAGTTCACAACACACAACAAGAAACATAAATACACAACATTTTGTTTTATAGATCAGAGGGATTAAACCGCAAACCCCAATGGTAGGGGGTTTGAACTCAAAATCCTCTTGGCTGCGTAGGGGCAAGTGATGGTTTAGTATTAAAATCTCGCCTAAAATAAACAAAATCAAAGCAAAAAAATCGATCACTAAATTCCGCCCCACTGCACTCTTTCATAATCTATAGACATCGAACACTGAACACTTCCATAATCTATAGACATCAAACACAGCACTCTTTCATAATCTATAGACATCGAACACTGCAATCTTTCATAATCTATAGACATCGAACACTGCACTCTTCCATAATCTATAGACATCAAACACAGCACTCTTCCAAAATTTACAGAATCAAACACTGCACTCTTCCATAATCTATTAGCATCTAACGCTGCACTCTTCCATAATCTATTAGCATCTAACGCTGCACTCTTCCATAATCTATAGACATCAAACACAGCACTCTTCCATAATCTATAGACATCGAACACTGCACTCTTCCATAATCTATAGACATCAAACACTGCACTTTTTCATAATCTATAGACATCAAACACTGCACTCTTTTATGATCTATAGAGATCGAACACTGCAATCTTTCATAATCTATAGACATTGAACACTGCACTCTTTAATAATCTATAGACATCGAACACTGCAATCTTTCATGATCTATAGACATCAAACACAGCACTCTTCTATAATCTATAGACATGGAACACAGCACTCTTCCATAATCTATAGACATCGAACACTGCAATCTTTCATAATCTATAGACATCAAACACAGCACTCCTCCATAATCTATAGACATCAAACACAGCAATCTTTCATAATCTATAGACATCAAACACTGCACTCTTCCATAATCTATAGACATCAAACACTGCACTCCTCCATAATCTATAGACATCAAACACTGCAATCTTCCATAATCTATAGACATCGAACACAGCACTCTTCCATAATCTATAGACATCGAACACTGCAATCTTTCATAATCTATAGACATCAAACACTGCACTCTTCCATAATCTATAGACATCAAACACTGCACTCTTCCATAATCTATAGACATCAAACACTGCAATCTTCCATAATCTATAGACATCAAACACTGCAATCTTCCATAATCTATAGACATCAAACACTGCAATCTTCCATAATCTATAGACATCAAACACTGCACTCTTCTATAATCTATAGACATCAAACACTGCAATCTTCCATAATCTATAGACATCAAACACAGCACTCCTCCATAATCTATAGACATCAAACACAGCACTCCTCCATAATCTATAGACATCAAACACTGCACTCTTCTATAATCTATAGACATCAAACACTGCACTCCTCCATAATCTATAGACATCAAACACTGCACTCTTCCATAATCTATAGACATCAAACACAGCACTCCTCCATAATCTATAGACATCAAACACTGCACTCTTCTATAATCTATAGACATCAAACACTGCACTCTTCCATAATCTATAGACATCAAACACTGCAATCTTTCATAATCTATAGACATCAAACACTGCACTCTTCCATAATCTATAGACATCAAACACTGCACTCTTCCATAATCTATAGACATCAAACACTGCACTCTTCTATAATCTATAGACATCAAACACTGCACTCTTCTATAATCTATAGACATCAAACACTGCAATCTTTCATGATCTATAGACATCAAACACTGCACTCTTTCATGATCTATAGAGACCAAACACTGCAATTTTTCATAATCTATAGACATCAAACACTGCACTCTTCTATAATCTATAGACATCGAACACTGCAATCTTCCATAATCTATAGACATTGAACACTGCACTCTTTAATAATCTATAGACATCGAACACTGCAATCTTTCATGATCTATAGACATCAAACACAGCACTCCTCTATAATCTATAGACATGGAACACAGCACTCTTCCATAATCTATAGACATCGAACACTGCAATCTTTCATAATCTATAGACATCAAACACAGCACTCTTCCATAATCTATAGACATCGAACACTGCAATCTTTCATAATCTATAGACATCAAACACAGCACTCCTCCATAATCTATAGACATCAAACACAGCACACTTCCATTATCTATAGACATTGAACACTGCAATCTTTCATAATCTATAGACATGAAACACTGCACTCTTCCATAATCCCTGCACTCTTCCATAATCTATAGACATCAAACATCCTCCATATTGTACAGACAATGCTCTTTTATTGTTAATTGTGTTCTACAGTAACCATAATACGATGAATAAGTCTTCCTAATTAGTATTTGTTTTTTCAAAGACAGTTGTTACCATGCTCAGAACGCTAGAACAACGAAGAGAAACAACTCTGGAAGTACTTTTTGAATTCCAGACAGTGTAGCTAGCAGACGGCAGAATTCTCAGTGGATTCCACTAGCGGCACTCGCAGATATTATCCACCCTGAGTCTAGGGAAGTGGCTCTGACTGGTTGGAGAGTTAGTGGTGTGTGTGTGTGTGTTTGGTATGGGGGGAGGGGTGCAGGGGAAGCAAAGTGCCCTAAGGCCAGATATCCATTACCATTCGACTGTTATTAATTTCAATATTTGTCTGCGTTGGAGTGTCAATAATAGAGTAGTTTATTTGTGTTTTCTCCTACCAGAGAGTCCTTCTTTTTTTTTTTTCTCACTTTCTGTCTCTCTGTCTGTCTCTGTCTTCGTGTGTCTCAAACACACACATACGCAAGCATAAACACACATAGTCCAACTTAGTTTTTTGCCATTTTTTTTTCTTTCTTTGACTCAGTTTTTTGTTTTATTTCGCCAATATATGACTTCTCATTATTTCTTTCTCTCTCTACCTCTTTATCTCTATCTCTTTTTTTTTTCTCTCTCTCTCTCTAGGTCTATCTCTCTCTCTTTTATCTCTTCCCTACTAGCTCACAATCTGATGCTATATCCAGATGAAGATTATCAAGAAGGCGTCATTGTTATGGTATAACTGATAGACTTTCAGCAAAGCTAGCCTTAAAACTCTATAGACTTTTCTTTTGTATATTTCGGTAAATTTTAGTGGCCACACAATGGCTCGTTAATTTTGATTGGCCCACAAAAACTGGTTCAATTGAGAAACATCCTCTCATTAACCACCTGGGCTAGTGGCAAAGACTAAGACTGCTTTATTGATCCTATAGAAATTCTCATATAAAAACAACACAACAGAAACATACACATAAATACAACAGACACAACATGAAGAGTTCTTTCAGCGACTACACATTGGCATCTTGGTCCTCTTCATGTTTCCTATCAACGAGTGGCGTTGAATAGTCTGACCGAGTGAGGTACGAACGAGTTTTTGTACCGCTCTGTTCTTGTTTTGATTGACAGCAGTCGCCCACTTCGCGACGACCTGACGTAGTTCTGATGGAGCGGGTGGCCGTTGTCTTTTAAGATTTTTTCGAATTTTCTTTGAGACTTTTGTTCAAAACGTTCCTTTAATTGGTAATGGTAATTGGTACATTATGGTAATGTTGTAAGTGTAATTTTTGATGCTCTTTTTATAATGTTTTCTACACGGCGCAACAGTTTAGATGAAGCGTTGCCTTGCCAACAAGTTATTCCGTATGTTAGCAGACTTTGTATAGTCGCGCCTTACAAAGTATCTAAGACCTTCTTGTTTAATTTAAAGCTATTGAGTTTGTATAGAAAAAAAAGTCGCTGGGCTGTTTTCTTTGTCAGAGTTCCAAGGTGGTCTTACCATGAAACTCCTAGACATTTATACGCCTTTACTTGTTCTATAGATGTAGTATTTATTTGCAGTTCACGTATAGTTTGTTTTTTCTTTCTGAAATCTATTGTAAGTTCTTTAGTTTTTGTGACATTCAGTTCTAGAAAGTTGTCGGTGCACCAGTTTGAAAGCTCTTCTATCGTGCTTCGATACTGAGTTTCGTCCCCTGAAATAAGACCGAATGAAATTAAATGAGTCATAGATGCTTCTTATGACTATAGTGTTAACTCTTTCTCTCCTAACTGACGATACCAGCGTTGGTTCCATTGAATGTGGTAAATAATTACGGAGAGAAAGAGTTAAGAGTGTACAGTACAGGAGAAAGTACACAACCTTGTGGAGCACCCGTACACAGTACTCGAGTTGACGAGTTGGTGTTGTTGACTTTAACATACTGGGGACGTTGGGTTAAAAAGTTTAGAACCCATGCTTGTAAGTAAAGGCTGACTATTAAATTACTCAGTTTGTTTAATCATTAGATGTGGCTGCAAGGTATTGAAAAGCCGAGGAGACATCTACGAAGAGGACCTAACTTTACCCCAGAGCGTGATAGATGCAGCCACAGCGTTGAAATTAGACAAGGACCGTATATATATATATAGCCTAAATTCAAGGCTGCAAAAATTAGCATTTAGAAGCGCCGTATATAATACATAAGAAAAATGAGGATAATAACTTAGGCCTGCGTTATTCTTCGCTGTGACAATATTACTTCGTTATACGTGACGGCCGCATACATGTATATATATATATATATATATATATAACTTGCGGTCTATACTAATTTGGGAGGTCACGTTGACCTGGTCATCTCTACTAAGCGCCTCTTAACTGCACCAAATGTCCGCACCAGAAAAAAAAAAATGTCCACCAAGGGAGAGAGCTTCCAATGATGGCTGGGAAAAAAAAACAAAAAAAACTTACATGATCATGTTAAGAGCTTTCTCATGACCCCTGAACCCTTGACCTAAAGAATGTGTATAAGAGTG
The DNA here is from genome assembly GCA_036873155.1 of Biomphalaria sudanica. Lineage (NCBI taxonomy): Eukaryota > Metazoa > Mollusca > Gastropoda > Planorbidae > Biomphalaria > Biomphalaria sudanica. The sequence continues at coordinate 59,467 of JAZGLO010006337.1, read as the reverse complement.
CATGTCGCTTGTATTTCATTAGACTCACACTCAACCCTCACTCCTTGTACTCACACTGAAGACGATCAAACGTGAACTAGGCTAACTAAAATCGGGCATTACTTGACGTCATGAAGGGTCAGCTAAATGTCAGTTCACATACTAGTAGTCCACTGAATTACGTTTGAAGGCTCTGTAAAAATAATGATAATAATAATTGTACTATTTATGTTTTTGTTTATGAAATATATCTTTACCCCCCCCCCTCAGAGCCAATTCTTCTTAAGTCCAGCCTCTTTAAAAAAAGCCAGCCCCTCCCCCACTTTCCAGCGTTGTCCCGAAGCCACGTGTCTCGCGTTACAAAGTTGTGTACCACGTGACCTGTTCTAATCGAATTGTCGCGTAACAAAATAAACAAAATGATCTTACTATTGTCTGTAGGGTCAGAACACATGGTGGGGGCTGCACTCTATCGATCTGCTCTACACACTCTCTGTCTCTATAACTCACTCGCTATCACTCTTTCTCCCTCTCTCTCTCTCTTTTTCTCTCTTCCTCCCGCTCTCTCTCTCCCTCCCTCTCTCTCTCCCTCCCTCTCTCTCTCCCTCCATCCCTCTCTCTTTTTCTCTCTCCCTCCCGCTCTCTCTCTCCCTCCCTCTCTCTCTCCCTCCCTCTCCCCTCCCTCTCTCTCTCCCTCCCTCTCTCTCTCTCTTACTCATTCTCATTCTCTCCCTCTTCAATGCTAGTACACAAACTGACATTAAAATGACAAGAGATATAAAACTAGAATGTGCTTGATCCCAGCAATCTTAGAACACTGCGACGTCACACACTGAGAAAAGAGAGAGGGGGCAGAATGGGAGAGGGAGATAGATAATAATAGCGCTTGGCTTTCGAACCGAGGGTTCGAATCCTGGTGAAGACTAGGATTTTTAATTTCGGGCGCCTCTGAGTCCAACCAGCTCTAAAGGGTACCTGACATTAGTCGGGGAAAAGTAAAGGCGGTTGGTCCGGGTTGGTCGTTGTGCTGGCCAAATGACACCATCGTTAACCTTAGGCCACAGAAATAGTTAACCTTTACATCACCTGCCTTATAGACCACCAGGTTTGAAAGGGAAACTTTACTTTTTAAGAAAAAGAAGTACAGGGAAAAAAGAGAGATAGAGAAATGGCAAAAAAAGCAAGAAAAAGGACAAAGGAAAGAACTTCACATTTACGGAATGTATGACAGTTACTTTTAAATTAGACTAGTTTTTTCCTATGATCCGAATCGAAGCAGTCTTTATTCTCTTACCGCTTCTGTTGCCAGACCTACACATTATGACCCTAAACTCTACCACCAACTGACCAGCACAACACGGAAATGTCCTGTCCACTCTTCTACCAAATATATATATTCACTGCTGCTGAATTCTGCATAGCATAAAAGAAAACTGCAAACAGATTATGTTTTTAAAGTATTTATCATTCTTACTGTGATCAATACACTGAAACTAATAGAACAATTGACCCAGAGAAACAAAATCTAATCGATATTGGAACATTTTCCAGTTGACAAGACTTCGGTAAAAGGTGGATTTCAGAACAAACTCCAGATATGCCAGATTGTTGGTGAGGATCTTGTAAACTGCCAAAATGAGAGTAACAAATTGCCAGTTAAACCCGAAAAAAAGAACAAAACACAAACAAAATTAGTTTGACACAATGTTACAAGATCTATACACGATTTAAAGGAGATCAGAGGATTCTTAGGTTTTTGTTTTCGTCTAATTTTCATTGTGATACTTATTAAACATTGTTTGTTTGTTTTTTGTTTTGTTTTTTTACTGTCTTTAAAAGTAGCGAAAAGTTAAAGATCTAAAGTAAATTTTTTTCCTTAGCTAAACTTGTCTGGATTGGGGAAGGGGTGATGAATTGGTTTGGTGGGGGGGGGGGGGTCGGTGTTTAAAAACGTAGGGGGTCGCTGTGTGTACATAGTTGAAGTTAGGTTCAAGCCTGGTTTGTTTACCTGGAGCTCTGTTAGGTAAACGCAAGCTCAAGGTTGTTACTGTAACAATCTCTGATGGAAAGCTCTTGTGTGGCCGACGTTGTGTGCCTTCTTGTTTGTTCGTCTCTTTGCTTTGGCCTGTAAACATGCAAAGTCGCCTCGTTTCAGGGCCGCGGGTGCTAGGTCTCGGTGTAGTGTCGGAACACTTTGGGGCACGTCATCAATAAAAACGTGGTGTCAGAAGTGGGAAGGAGAGTTGCATTAAAACCCACTGTTACGTTTTGTTATGTGAAAAGACTCTTTTAAACGATACAACAACACAAAACGTCAGCGTCATAGATTATAATTAATTTAATATTCATGAACACTAAAACCACTATTTTGCTTCTATTCCTCTATTTTGGTTCTCTCCCTTTCAACACGCTTTCGCACCGTTTCACATTTACACTAACATGCGCACCTAACACCCAGGTGTATATTCTACGTGGAGTAGACAGACATCTACATCATATCTTATACATTTCAGACGTTCCTTATTACAATATGACGTTCTACGCCTTTCCCCCCCCCCCCCCGCACTCTTTGTCATTATTTTTAATCATTTAAAAAAGTGTTTTGTAAAATGTTTTACAGAGTTAAATATGATTTCACCCTATCCCTAACTTCCCCTGGGACGAAGGCGGGTTCGAAACTGCGACCGTCGAGACCACCGTAAGACATTTCAGTATGTATACCAGGCGACCAGGCATCCATCACTTGTCACATCATAATTGCAACTATTACGCTTATTTCTTGTAAAGTCTTGTTATTTATCGTAGGGCGAGGTAATACTAGCAACGTAACCATCTTTTTTGCTGAAATTAGAACCGGCTCAAATGGGTAAGAAGCCTAGTGTAAAATGAGGAAGGTTGGACAAGTGGTGGTTACACTGAAAGAAACAGGTCACAATAGCAAGACTCAGACCAGGCCAATCGGGGCTTGCTTAGAGTTCGGGAAAAACTTTGATCCTCGATGCCTGCTGTACACAGACGCGACAGAAAATGTTCAGTAGCAATTGTTATGGAGAATGTGTGTCTCTGTCGGTGTGTTCCCTAGGTGACGAGGATGAATGGTTAGGCGATTGGTTGGTGGCTGTGCAGAATGATGAAATATGAGTTGAAATGTCGTACTGCAGATGTTAAGAAAGACAGACGATCTAAAAATTTGAAACTGTAAGGGCGTGTTTTTTGTAGTGAAGTAGATTTTCTTTAAATACCAGTTTATTTATAAGATCTGTAACTCATCTCAAGTTGAATTTGTCTATATTATTAGTAAAAGTTCTATTTAGTTTTGTTTTTGTATGTTGGTTTTTTTTAAAGTTTATTGAAACTTTCAATACTTTCAACGACTAATGCGCTCACATTGGTTTCGATCTACCGACCGTATTCTGGAAACAGACAACTCTCGGCCAACAGGACCAATGCCTAACTTTGACAGAAACAAGTTTGAGAGCCCACACAAGGTGATGCGAGAAATAAAATTTGTTCGACATGTTCAGACCTTGCTGTATGGTGACGGAAAACTCTTTGACAAACTCACCGTGCAACATATGTTACCTTGTCAGAAGCTCAGCCTGGAGACTGGACACACCATGATCTAGCGGTTTTACTATAGACCTACCAATACATAGATCTAGCGGTTTTACTATAGACCTACCAATACATAGATCTAGCGGTTTTACTATAGACCTACCAATACATAGATCTAGCGGTTTTACTATAGACCTACCAATACATAGATCTAGCGGTTTTACTATAGACCTACCAATACATAGATCTAGCGGTTTTACTATAGACCTACCAATACATAGATCTAGCGGTTTTACTATAGACCTACCAATACATAGATCTAGCGGTTTTACTATAGACCTACCAATAAATAGATCTAGCGGTTTTACTATAGACCTACCAATACATAGATCTAGCGGTTTTACTATAGACCTACCAATACATAGATCTAGCGGTTTTACTATAGACCTACCAATACATAGATCTAGCGGTTTTACTATAGACCTACCAATACATAGATCTAGCGGTTTTACTATAGACCTACCAATACATAGATCTAGCGGTTTTACTATACAAATAAATAGATCTAGTGGTTTTAATAGTAATAATCATAATCATTTATTGTCCGTACGGAAATTTGTCTTACAATTTGTGCATTACACCAAACAAAAAACATTATAATTTATAACTATAAGAAACCAAAAAGTACATTCACACCAGACTCACTCATAATTTACATGCGAAATGTTTATATCAGATTACTTCTATTTAATGATTTGATTGCCAGGGGAACAAAAGAGTGTTTGTGTCTGTTTTTCTTTGCTATCGGTGTCTTGTATCTCTTTTGTGATGGTAAAATCACTAAATCCTGACCCAAAGGGTGATTTTTTTATTCCTAGAATCTTTTAGCTTTTTTATAGATGTTTAACTCAAACAGCTGCCCAAATGGGGTTTGTTGTTTTGCCACTGATTTTACCAGCAGCATTTTGAATTGTATAAAGTTTATTTTTATTTTTAATACTCAGATTGCCATACTAGTGGATTTACTATACAAATACATAGATCTTATCTTATCTTATCTTATATAATACAGACGTTACTTCAAAAAGAAGATGATTACGTCCTACGCGTCATGCATTTAGTCATGCATATTAACCAATGACTTAAATTCTGCCAAGTCACTGGTTTTTCTGGCTAGCTCAGGCAACCCATTCCATGCTCTAATAGCACTAGGGAAGAAGGAGTATTTGTACAATTTGTCCTAGCATATGGGACGAGGAATGTGCCTTTATTTGTGTGTCTTTCAGAGTATTTTATTAAATTTTGTTTTTGTATTTGAAGATTATGGTTCAGTGTTTTATGTATAATTGCTACTTTACTTTTGAGTCTTCTGTCTTGAAGATCTAGTGGTTTTACTATATCAATACATAAATCTAGCGGTTTTACTCTGCCAATACATAGATCTAGCGGTTTTACTATACAATACAAATAAATAAATCTAGTGGTTTTACTATACAAATAAATAGATCTAGTGGTTTTACTAAAGAAATACCTAGATCTAATAGTTTTACCATATATACATAAATACTTTACTTAATTATCATGACGCTTGCATTAGACTATTGTATCTGTTCACCATTTTCTCTCCTTCAACGGCACTAAAGCTTCTAAGTTTAAAAACATGTATTTTTTTTATTGCATTGCAAGAAAAGAGTCATATACGTTCTACGGCTTTCCAAGTTTCTAAATGCTTATTCCATAAAGGGACCTAACTCAATGTATTTTCTTTAGATTTATGCATTTTTAAAACAAATAATTTGTTGTTTTAAGAGGGTAAATTTATGGATACTTTTCCGGTATGTTGATATGATGTATAACTTTGTGATCGTCAAGTTTGGACAGTTTATGGATACTTTTCCGGTATGTTGATAGATGTATAACTTTGTGATCGTCAAGTTTGGACAGTTTATGGATACTTTTCCGGTATGTTGATATGATGTATAACTTTGTGATCGTCAAGTTTGGACAGTTTATGGATACTTTTCCGGTATGTTAATATGATGTATAACTTTGTGATCGTCAAGTTTGGACAGTTTATGGATACTTTTCGGTATGTTAATATGATGTATAACTTTGTGATCGTCAAGTTTGGACAGTTTATGGATACTTTTCCGGTATGTTAATATGATGTATAACTTTGTGATCGTCAAGTTTGGACAGTTTCTGAACAATGTTAACCTTATTTGTTGTGTAAATCCGGGAACTAACGTTTTTGTCTTATGTGTTGTGGGCAATTAAATCTCCGGAAAAAAAGAAAGATCATTCCAAATGAATCCCAATAACTTCGTTCGTCTACATTAGTCTACAACATAGGACAATGGAAAACCCAGTGATCGTCAAGTTTGGACAGTTTATGAACAATTTTAACGTGAACTGTTGTGTAAACCGTAAACTTATATTAGTGTCTTATGCGTTGCTGGCAAGAAGTATGGATTAATCATTAAAAAAAAAAGAGGTATGATGTTTAACTTCTGTCATTAACATAACGGTATGAACACCTGGAAGCCGGTACAGTTCTGCCTACTTGTGGAGCTTTCTCCGATATTGATGAGAAAGGGTCCTTGGTGCCTGTATACAATGGGCTAGACGACTCACGTCTTATCCGCAACGTGAGGATGACTGTGTCCAGGAACATTGATTGATTAGCCCAGCTTTAGGTATATAGTGTTGGACATAAAAATCTGATCTGTCAGCTGGTAAACGCACCAACAAAACCATTAACTATGAACAATGGGTGTCCAGGTTTTAAAAAAAAAGTGCGAAAATAAATATTAAGGGTATATATCCTCAGTCACAAAAACACCTAGCGATAGATATTTAACAAACCAAAAACATCATCCAATAAAGGTTTGGACAAAAATCCGAAGTGAATGTAAACCATCTGACACTGTGTTTGTTTAACATGTTTCGGGGTGTTCCTTCAGGGTTGAAGGTGATCTACTTCCTAGTTCAAACCTCCGCAGAAGGACGGGGAGTTGCAGCGGGATGAACCCTGGACCATCTAGGAGTCTGAACGGCACTAGCCGCACCACCAGGCATCCATCCCTGGCACTGTCGTACTATGAAACAAAAGTTATCGCGGCCGACAAAAATTTAATCTTTATCATAAACTTTTATTCCAGCACTAAAGCGCTTCCTCAATCTCCATAGAACGTTACCCCCCCCCCCCTCAAGTGCTTATTGCGTCAATCGCCCTATAAAATGTCTCTTTCAGTTCGGGGAACAATTCGCCTCAAGGTTTATGGCGTGCAGTTTCAAAACGTTACACCGCGGTTAATGACTCCCCCACACCGTCTCAAGTCTTTACCCAAGGCGTTCTTTATCTACCTGGACAGTTTGATGGCCTTCTGTTACCATGGCAACCCTAAACAGCATACGCCTTATTTGAAATTGTTTTTTTTTTTTTTGAATAATCTGTAACAGTTCAAATTAAATTTGAATATTATTTGTTTCAGCACAAAGGGAAAAACAATTATGAATCTTAAATATTTTTTTTTTTTTAATGGTCGGTCTTCATTCTTTTCTCTCTCAAAAACTTTGTGTGGCAGAGAAATGTATCCTCTCTATCCCGAAGGATATTCTTCCCTCTCTTTTTTCTTTATTACCTCTCGGTAACTTTACTCCCCCCCCCCCCCCATCTGCTGCACTGTTATATTCTCTTATCTTCTAGGATCCTTCAGACCAAAGGCAGACAAACTATAACCCGACCATATAAACCTAAGAACTTAAAAAGTGGCAGTTTTGAACGTAAGACTTTCACTGTTTTTGGGGATGAGACTGCGCACTTCTGTTCTATAGTACCACTAGACGTACTTGTTTTATTGTGAGGTCTTGTGTGTGTGTGTGTGTGTGCGCGCGCGCAAGCGCAAGCGCAGTAAAAACGGATGGACCCATTAAAGTGCTCACGTTTCATTGGTTATAAACGGATATTCCCATTAAACAGATTTAGATCCACGTGCCAGGTTTCTGTGAGTGTGACAGATGAGCGGGAGAATTGCAGCCAAGTTGGCGAATTCAAGAATGAAGTGAAGAATTTTTAAAGGGTGCTTAATACAATAAGCTTTCAAAAAGCAGTTCCGAGTTGGCAATAAAGAGAATGGAAATTTACCAAACGAGATTTCATTTCGCGGTGACTCGGTTTCTGGCTCATTTCTTAGACCCAAAAATAGATGTCATGACGTCATGAGTAGTGAAATAATTTTTTTTTTATCATATCCTATGCTCTTGATCGGGCAATTCTTGTATGTATGTACATATAATTTAATTTTCGAGAAAGAATAACGATTTTCTTTAAAATTTCAAGGTAGATATATATATATATATATATATATATACAAATGATTAAAAAAAAATCTCAACTCATTGGCCATATAGGCTGACGGTCATATTGGTTTAAACATGTGTTATTATCGTGAAGTAAATTTTGGCTTTCAATTTCTAATATGGGGAATTCCCGCTCTCATCCATATAGTTTTATAAATAGAGCTCGGGAAACCAATCATTGAACCGAGCGAGGCCCGGTCGTGTGGTATGACCTATTAAAAAAAAACATAGCTTATCATAGCGTACCAACACATCCCTTTATTTTGTACACCGGATACACCAAAAAAAAAGCCAGTTATTTATAGTTTTTCTGTATGAACATTTCCAATGTTCTTTGTTTCCCCTTTCGCAATTTAAATACAATTTTACTTTTGGATTGGCTTCAGCGTTCAAAACTCCCTTCGACTATTAGAATTGTATTTTTCCCGGCTGTGGCGTAAAATGGCGACTCTAGCCAGTGCCCAGCTAATACTTTGTCTTGTATCGTTCGGGTAGAAATCAATGCATCAAAAATGATTATATTGTCATGACCGTGACCTGGGAAGTATCCTGGCTACTGGCCACCACTGACCACTGAGCCCTCACAATATAATTGATCGAGATAAATGTTATTCTTATGATAGCCCCACGTGACAACTCTGCTGACCGTTGTCTCAGACGGGCGCCTCGTCCCTTCTCTCGTTGACCAGGCCTTGGATCCCCCCCCCTTCCAATTCCAAAGCTTTTTTTCCCCTTGACCATCCCCCCTTACCCCCACCCCGGATGTACCTTTATACAGAAAGGACATTGGTTTTGATTACTGGTTGAATTGAGTATGGTCAACAACTGAATGGTCATAAAGTCGGCCGTAGTACTGAACTATGTAGCTACTGAAACTGTTTTTTTTTTATTAGCACTAGAGAACACGGCCGATGGTCAGTACATGGAGTATTGGCTTAAACACTTTCACTATAGTTTGTTGTTTGAAGTATATAGAACAAGTCGAATAAAAAAATATTTTTTTAAAAAACAAAGCTTAAATCGAGTGAAGCCGAATCAATTATTTCGGATCTAGAGTAATGTAGACTAACAGTAATACATTTTTTGTGTTATTGGAAAATATTTTTATCATTTGTTTTTGTTTCTCTCAATGTTCTTGCTTATAGCATGCTGATATGGTCCCATCACTTATGTAAAATGTTGTTTTGTTTGTAAAATGTTTCACATGTTTCGGATGTTCCTTCAGAGTTGAAGATAGTTTACTTCCTAGTCCAAACTTCCCGCAGGACGACGGCGGATGGGAGCGGGCAGGGTTTGAACCCGGGACCATCGAAAAATCCTAACGACAGTCCAGCGCGCAAACCGCACGCCCAGGCAGCCAGTTCGTTTGGGGGGGGGATGTATCTGGGAGAAATTGTTTTTGTTGGAGTCTGAATTAGAACTTGGGGTATGCCGCGCGTATGAAGCCTTTAATTCACGTCTGCTTCTACACACATCTACGTTGAAGTTCAAGGCTGTGTCCATGTTTGTATTTTTTTTTAAACTTCTTTAGAAGCTGTATTCTAGTTTGGCGTTAAGAAATGCTTACCACCTTTTTAGTTAGCCACCTGTCTGGAGCTTGAACTTTTCATCGGCTCAAAAAAAAAAAAAACCTCGACGGACACGGTTCTCGAAAACGGCTCTAACGATTTTCCTAGAAATTTGACAGATAATGTAAACAGTTTGGAAAAGAATCAGGCTTACTAGCTTCTTGGCCACACTGGCAACACTTGTCTGACCTTTATAATTTTTCAAAGTATGATTTTTAAAAATAAGGTCTCTATATTTCTAAATTCAGTTGTTTGTGTTCAACTGTATTACACTTTTTGGGTTTGACGTTGTACTCTTGTCCGTTTAACATAGTATAATTCAGGACCTTTTACATCATAGAAAGTCAGGACCTTTTACATCATAGAAAGTCAGGACCTTTTACATCATAGAAAGTCAGGACCTTTTACATCATAGAAAGTCAGGACCTTTTACATCATAGAAAGTCAGGACCTTTTACATCATAGAAAATCAGGACCTTTACATCATAGAAAGTCAGGACCTTTTACATCATAGAAAGTCAGGACCTTTTACATCATAGAAAGTCAGGACCTTTACATCATAGAAAGTCAGGACCTTTTACATCATAGAAAGTCAGGACCTTTTACATCATAGAAAGTCAGGACCTTTTACATCATAGAAAGTCAGGACCTTTTACATCATAGAAAGTCAGGACCTTTTACATCATAGAAAGTCAGGACCTTTTACATCATAGAAAGTCAGGACCTTTTACATCATAGAAAGTCAGGACCTTTTACATCATAGAAAGTCAGGACCTTTTACATCATAGAAAGTCAGGACCTTTTACATCATAGAAAGTCAGGACCCCCCCCCCCCAAATCCTTTTTTTTCTTTTTATTCTCTGCTTTGTTCACACTTTATGTTAGAAACACTTTTACTGATCGTTTAGAACACACGCACACATGCTGTAAACACAATTATAAATATACACCGCTAGACACACACACACCTACACACCGACATAACTATATATATATATATATATATATACATACACATCTACAAACACACACAACAGGTAACACACACGCACTCATCTTCATGCACACACAACTACACACACACACGCTACTCTAGACACACACTCATCTACAAACACACACAGTTACAAACACACAGACTCACACAATGAGACAAAGCTATCAACTTTGAGGATTCAGTAATAAACAAAAAATTGATATATCAAAAAATAACTTGATGGCTGAACTGGTCAGTTCATATATTTTTAGGGACACTTACACAGAGCACTGGTCAGACAACGCTCCCTCCCACTCCTGAACAAATGTCTGCCTTAAGACTTTTCTGTAGCTCCACACAGACAAATAGTCTTACAAATCCATTACTGCAGGGAGAAGATGGCGAGATAGGTCTGGGTAGGGGGGCGGGCGGTACTTTTGGGCGCCTAGTAAGCGATCTTTGGATCGGGCATTTTCTTGTTTTGAACGCCGGATGATAGATGCCCAGTGGCTGAGGTAGGAGTGTGATAGAAGAGATCTATTATTTCCAGCCAATGGACGAATCGAACACGAGTTCACATTTCAATTAGGGTGTAGAAGAAAAATAAGATGTAGTCATTTCTGCAACTCTGTTAATTTAAAACTTCGAAAGTTAAGTCATTCTGAAACAAGGAGCGGGTCTAATATGTGCACTCCCCCCTCCCCAACAGACACACACTAATTCCCCGATTAACTAAACGTATCAGTCAACATCTTAATAGTTTTTAAACAACTTTTTAGAGCAGTCGTTTATTTTCTATTATGAGCCATTCAAATAGTTTCTACAAACTTAATATAAAGTAAAGTTCCTTTTTAGGACCTTGTGATCTATAGGGCAGATAATGTAAAGGTCATCTCTTTCTTTGGCCCACGGATAACGAAGGTGTCAAGTGGCCAGCACAACGACCAACCGCCTTTACTTTTCCACTATGAGGCATTCAGAGGCGTCTTAAAGATCCCGAAAAAAAAATCACACTCTCAGGATTCGAACCCGAAACCCCGGTTCGGGAGTGACATGTCAAACTACTCAGCCACCGCACTTCCAAAACTTTATAACATAGTTAATAAAACGATTAAAAGGTAAACAAGTGTTTGAGTATTAATTCTCAAACTCCATTCCTTGGTAACATTAGTACTCATACTGCTCAAAAGTTATCTCGTCTTTGTTTACAATGAAAATAGTAACTAGTATTGTGAAAAGTTTTTGTGTTGAGTTACCGTCAAAACTTCTAGCGCCTAAGCGTCGAGGATCTGGTATGTATTCTGGGGATCAAGTGTGTGTATTCTGAGAATCTAGTGTGTATTCTAAGGATCTCGTCTGTATTCGGGGAATCTAGTATGTATTCTGGGGATCTGGTATTTATACTTAGAATCTGGTATGTATTCTGAGGATCTGCTATGCATTCTTGGTATTAACTTTGTATTCTGAGGATCTAGTATGTTTTCTGGGAATCTAGTGTGTTTTCTGAGGATCTTGTATGTATTGTTGGGATCTAGTTTGTATTCTGAAGATTTGGTATTATTCTGGTGGACTAGTGTGTATTCTGATGATCTGATGTTTATCTTGAGGATCTGGTAAGTATTCTAAGGATCTGGTACATATTCTAGTGTGTATTCTGATGATCTAATGTTTATTCTGAGGATCGGAGGTTTAATCTTGGGATATGTGTATTCTGAAGATCTGGTAAGTATTCTAAGGATATGGTATGTAATCTGGGGATCTAATGTGTATTCTAAATATCTGAGATGTATTCTGGGGATCTTGTATGCATTCTGTGAATTTCCTGTGTGTTTTGAGGATCTGGTATGTATTCTGGAGATCTATTGTGTATTATTCTCCCAAATTGAGTTTCGGTTCAAGTTTAAACTTTAAACAAAGCACGAATCAATTTTTAAAAATTAATCAATTAGTTATTTAATAATTGGTAATTACTTATTCTGTTTGATGTCGAAAAAGGGAAATAACTTCTGCATTTTGAAGAGATATAGTGTAGTTTTTTATGGAGTTCTTCCCCTTAGATAAGCTTTGTTTTTTAAATAAAGTATTTTTAAAATATTTTTCTTGTTTTTCTTCTGATGTTGCTCTTTCCATTTAGCCATTTCTTGTATCTAAAGGGACACAATCAGCTTCTGCCAGTGTTGGAACAAATTTTCGTTCTCCAAACACAACAGTTTGGGCTAAAAATAAAAGCAAATTGAACAAAGCGGAAATGACGACATAGATAGCCGTCACATGTTTTATCGATATCACCGTTTGCGCCACATGAAACGAAAAAAATAAAATGGCTCCGTTTTTTTCCATTTCCGGTTTATCATTTGGAACGTTAGAACTGGAGAGGCGAGAGTTGACACTGGGTGCGGAAGAGGGCGGTGATTTCAACAGGGCGCTGAAGCACATAGAATAAAGGTAAATGTTTTGTCTCTATTTTAAATGAATATTTAGAAACACGTTTCGTACATATTTTACTTTTAGTGAATATGAAATATGTGTACCGTAGTTGCGTGTTATTGTGTTTATATGTGTGTTTTTTAATGTATTATAGTGACGTGAACCACAAGCAATAAGCTTCAATGGCCTTACTCCCTACATGCCATTTTCATCAGCGTTGTACGGTGCCTTACTTTCCCTACATGTCCTTACCTTCGGTGTTGAACGGTAGGCTTACCTTACTTTCCCCGCATGTCTTTACCTGGAGGACATTGAAATGACCACTTCCTCAATACGTCCTTGAATCTCGGCAGCTTCATTACGCAGTATGGAGAGAAGTTTTGACGGGCTGGATAAAGCCCGCGGGCCGTAGGTTGGGGATAACTGATGAAAGAATGACAAAATGGCTACTAGCTAGTATGAGAAACTTAATTATGTTCCTTGAACTGAGAGGTCGCGTCTAATGACGTCACACCCAGTGTGGGGAAAGGGGCGGTAATTCTGTCCAACGTCAGGTAATCAAAACCTGAATTGCGTCCCATTGTTTGTTTCTGTCTTAACAAAGGAAAGGTTTGATATGGTAATGTGTTCACCATTTTCAAGGCACTGGTCGGTCGATTGCACTCATCGACTGCCGAGAAAGTCAAAAGGTGGAACTCGATGTCGGCCATTTGGAGACGGAAGGTGTTTAGTGGGACTAATAAAGGGAGAGAAGTTCACTTGTCATTACCCAAAAAAAAAATCGTTGTCCTAAAAAAAAATATGTCAAACTGTGTTTTGTTTTGTTTTTTTCAAAAAGTGTTGATTTTTTAAAATTGTATTACTAAATTAAGTGTTAAATTAGCTACTTTCTTTTTCAACTAAATGTTAACTTTTGTTTTAAAAAAATATTTTGTATGCATATTAGTCGAATCTAATTTAAAGCAACAATTAATAAGCAGTGTTGCATAATATGCAAGTAGAGTGCATAGACCGATGACCAATGAGAGTACCAAACAATGAACTCTATTTGATAATCATTCAATAATATCAGTTAGGCCAGGTTCACATTGAACTATGTCTTTATAACTATCAGTTCATTGAATACATATATGAATATTAACAATGCAATAATAATAACATTAAGAAATCTCTGTATCCTGTAATTTCAAGTCGTTAGTCGAACTAACTAGACAACACTTTCAACACACTCTCTTATTATTTATAAATGGACGGAGACAGGGTTGTAGCTGTCGATAGTTTGTGGTTCATAGTTTATGATATTTTAGCCTGAGGCTCCCGCTTCGGGATCCGATTATGAGTTATGTATTTCCAGACAAACTCTCTTTGTAACCTTGTTTTTTTTTTTGACAGATGGGTTTTATATACTTATGGGAAGCGTGGTCGAGAGGCTTAGTGAGCTGGAACTTGGCTTGTCTTGGCTACCTAGAAGGGGGCTCGAGGTTCGACACCCGACTCGGGCAGAGTTGCGTTTACTGAGTGCCTAAAGGCAGCACGGAAAACCAACTCCTAGATACCCCCTTACCCCCACTGGTCCAAAAATGAGATTGGACCAAAGCGCTCTGAGCATGCTATAAGCATGAAAGTAGCGCTATATAAAAGCTATAATAATAATATATCTTTATATATATCTTTCATTTTTAGCGGCCCCCGAAAGGGGAAAAGACGCTATTAGTTTTGTGCGAAACGTCTGTCCGTCTGTCCCGTTTAGATCTCGTAAACTAGAAAAGATATTGAAAATCCGACATCACAATATTTTAGACCATTCAAAGTTCTGATGCAACGGCTACTTTTTTTTTCTGAAAGCGAAAAATCTAATTTTATAATCAGTTATGCAAGCAGTTTTTAAAGAGAAAAAGCTAATTGGTATGCATTATAAGTTAGACCTAAATTAAAACAAATAGTAATCTTGTAAATTTCATTTTCGTGAACATTTTTCTTATCTTGCGAAAATGTTGGGGTTTTTTTTTGAGCATTCGAATAAGAGATTGAGCCTTTTCAAAACAATTACATCAATTCTAAGACTTCAGTTAGCCAGGAGAGGCGCGGTACCAGAGCGGTAAAGCGCTTGGCTTCAGAACCGGGGGCCCCGGGTTTGAATCCTGGTGAAGACTGGGATTTTCAACTTCGGAATCCTTAGGCGCCCCTGAGTCCACCCAGCTCCAATGGGTACCTGATATTAGTTGGGGAAAAGTAAAGGCGGTTGGTCGTTGTGCTGGCTACATGAACCCTCGTTAACCGTAGGCCACAAAAACTTTACATCATCTGCCCTATAGACCACAAGGTCTGAAAGGGGAACTAGTTAGGTCAGGTTCACATCTAACTTTGCATTCACTTTCACCTATCCTTTGATCTGCTGTACCGTTGGGGCACTACACAGGATCTGTCAACCTTCTTTCTCCATTCTTATCTCTCATTTGTCTTTGATATAATTTCATTTGGATGTTCTTTCTGAAAATATTGAAGCCTGCCTGGGTGGACCACTTCGGGGGCCGATTTTGAGTTTGTGTTTCAACACAAACTGTCTTTGTAATCTTGTTTTCTTTTTCCTTTATGTCCTCTTTTTTACTCTCTCTCTCTCTCTTTCTATCTATCTATCTATCTGTCTATCTATCTATCTGTGTCTTTCTGTCTTTTCGTCCGTCCATCCGTCTATCTATCCATCCATCCATACATCCAATCTTGTCTTGCTTCCTCTTCCTTTTTATTTCTCTTTCTTTCTCTTGAACGTTCACCGCACTAGCCACCATCTTTCCTTGAAACAATTCTAAGCTCTACTTCCTTATCTGCTGCTCTAGCCCATGGAGATTTATGGAGAACAAAGCGAAACGTCTGCTCCTGTTATCAGACGACCAGCAATCATTGCGCGGCTAACACGATGATTTTGACTGTCTTAAACCAACATGGCCGACGTTTGTTTAGAGATAGGCGGGAAATTATTTTGTTGTTCCACTGTTTGATGGATGGCCTTTTGACTGCGATGGTGGCCGTGGAACTTTCTGGAATATTTATTAGCTGCTTGATGAGGTGGCCATGTTTGACAGACAGGGTGTTCACATGGAGACATGGATATTCGGGGAGAGTGAAATATATGGACTTTAAGGTAGTGGGAATTCTGGGAGAGTGAAATATATGGACTCTAAGGTAGTTAGATCTCTGGGATAGTGAAATATATGGACTTTAAGGTAGTGGGAATTCTGGGAGAGTGAAATATATGGACTTTAAGGTAGTGGGAATTCTGACTTATCGCCCCGTGTGACTTATCGCCCCGTGTGACTTATCGCCCCGTATGACTTATTGCCACATGTGACTTATTGTCATGTGTGACTTATCGCCACGTGTGACTTATCGCCAAGTGTGACTTATCGCCAAGTGTGACTTATTGCCAAGTGTGACTTATAGCCACGTGTGACTTATTGCCAAGTGTGACTTATTGCCAAGTGTGACTTATTACCAAGTGTGACTTATCGGTATGAGTGAATTATATGTGACTTTGCGCTACGTATGACTTATTGCCAAATGTGACTTATTGCTACGTGTGAATAATCGCTACGTATGACTTATTGCTAAGTGTGACTTATTGCTAAGTGTGACTTATTGCTAAGTGTGACTTATTGCTAAGTGTGACTTATTGCTAAGTGTGACTTATTGCTACGTGTGACTTATTGCTAAGTGTGACTTATTGCTACGTGTGACTTATTGCTAAGTGTGACTTATTGCTAAGTGTGACTTATTGCTAAGTGTGACTTATTGCCAAGTGTGACTTATTGCCACGTGTGACTTATTGCCAAGTGTGACTTATAGCCACGTGTGACTTATTGCCAAGTGTGACTTATTGCCACGTGTGACTTATTACCAAGTGTGACTTATCGCTATGTATGAGTTATTGCCAAATGTGACTTTGTGCTACGTATGACTTATTGCCAAATGTGACTTATTGCTACGTGTGACTTATTGCTACGTATGACTTATTGCTAAGTGTGACTTATTGCTACGTGTGACTTATTGCTAAGTGTGACTTATTGCTAAGTGTGACTTATTGCTAAGTGTGACTTATTGCTAAGTGTGACTTATTGCTAAGTGTGACTTATTGCTAAGTGTGACTAGACTTCTGGAGAATAAAATCATTTCTTTTTACTCCAGTTTTCATTTCTTGCAGAAAAAAAAGGGTAAATGGGAGATAATTCGTGTGCTCTTAAGAAAACTTACAGAAAATAAAAGCTCTAAGTTAGAATCAGAGAAAAGAGAGAAATAGAGAAAAGAGACAAATAGAGAGACACTGAAACTTCTGTTTTGCTCCCCTATTTTTTGCTAGTGAAGTTTATTTAATTCAGCCTGCACGAAAGAATTCAAGTCATTAAACACCATTTTTAAGAAATTTGCTTTGCTTGTGTCCCTTTTCTTTATATATAAACCACCCCACCCGAGCCATACGCAAGCATAGTTTCCCTCCATTAACTTCAGCTAATTATCTTATTACTAAAAAACTGCACTAACCCTAATAAGCTGACTTCTATTTACTTGTCTCCTTCCATAACCGTTTCATTTATCACGAGTATAGAAACAAAACATTTATATAATAATCATTTAATCCACTTAATAATCATTTAATCCACTTAAGTGGAGTCGCAGAAGATTTCCCGTGTATCTTTTTAATATTAGTGTTTTTATTCCCAGCATGCTTTCATACTTCACGTCCGGTTTATGGGGCATGTTGGGATACCTGAATTGTGATGCAGCCATACAAACGGAAGCGGCTATTCATCAGCTTTCAGCGGATGGGAGAGTCAATGGCCGGGGTCCTGTAGCGCATGTCCCTGACAAGGGGCTGAGAAGATGGTCAAACTCGTGGTTTAGAGTCGTAAGATTGACGTGGCCTATTTGTGATTTATTTTAACCACAATGAAACTCTTGTAAATAAAACGATCCAACATAAGTTTAGTAGGCGAGGCAAAGGGCGATTTAAAAGTATAACATTTATCAGTAGGCAAGTTTATATTAAAAAATAAAAAGCGACCCGATTACGTTTGGTAAACATATAATGTTGACCATTGTGGAGCAGCCTTTTTTTTTGTTTTGTTTTTTCTTCAGTAGTTTATTATTGTTTGATCTGTCGTATTGTTGATGTATTGCTGTTTTGCTTAGTTGTTATTATGTTTAACTTTTACCTACACATTTTTGTGTATCTATAGTATTCATTTTTGTTTTGTTATTTGCTTTGTTTGTTACTGTTGTTGGTTTGTTCATTTGCTTGTTTAGCTGTTTCTTTTGCTGTTTAACTGTTGGAATGTTTGTAGTTTGTTTGTTAAGGTCTCTGTTTGTTTCTGTTCCTCCCGAATTGAAGATTATTACATCGTAGCCCAAACCTCCTGCAGACGACAGGGGATAGAAGCTGGCTGGCCTTGAAGTTGTTCTCTTGCGACCACGCAGCCCTTCAACCCTGTTTGTATTTGAAAACTGTTGCAAATTTTCCAGTCCATTTTTTATTGTTGATTTCACTTTTGGTTTGTTTGTAGAGACAAGGAAAGTTGAGAGTAAGGTCTAGGTGAGTTGAAGTCAAAATCTCGCAGGACGAACGAATTAGAAAAGATACATTGAAATTAAATTTTTGTTTAGGGATGTCAACAAATGTTTCTGCGTTAGTGTTCTTTGAAAGACAAAAAAGAAAAATTTTCCTAGACAAAAAACGGAACATCTTCCTTTCTGTCTCTATATAGCTTCTCCTTCGTGGTCCAAGATGAGCACATTTCTCATTTCCTATGGATACGAAGATGTAAAGTCCAATCCTCACTTTAAAAATCCGGCCGCATATGTGTGGAATGGGTAGATTTGGTCAGTTGCTGATAGGCCTGCTTCTTCTCTCAGCTTTTTGTTGATTCGGCGCTCTTTCACGCTGGCCACTCTTCTTGCGTCAAATCTCGAGACTCCGAGACTCACAGCTTCACGCCATCTGGAGCGATTGAGAGCTAGTGCTTCCCAGCCATGAATGCCTATATCGCACTCTTTGAATGAGCTCTTGAGAGTGTCTTTGTAGCGCTTGTATACTCCATACAACAGGACCGGACAATTATACTGACATAGATAATAAGTTATAGTTTAGTGGTTTATGAGTTATCGATAGTATTTTTCTTTAGACTTACCAAATTTTGTGATTGAACTAATACGGTGCTACTCTAAGTCAACTGTTTAAAACAAATTAAATCGTTGTTTAGAAAAATGGTGCATAAATATCTGATTACGCCCCTGCTTCTTGAGTTAGACACATCCTCAGAGATAACCACACAGATACAAAAACATCCACACATAAGCACACACACATCCTAACAGATACATACACACATCCTCATAGTTAGACATACACACACAAATCCTGTACAGATACACACACATCCCCAAAGATATTCAGACACAAATGTTCATTTTAATTCGTGAACTCGTTCAACTCAAAAGACTCAATGCTTTTAGGTTAATGGCGAAAACTAACAAGTTAAAAGGCTCTAGAGATTCAACACTTAATAGATACTGTGAAGACTTTTGGGTTAATTTCTTGATGTCTTCTGGGTTTTTTTTTTATTTTTCGCCATCTCTCTGCAATCTGTAAATTTGACCTTGTATATCATTTTTAGACAACATACCCATCTGTGATTTTTTTAAAAGTTCAATGGGAAGCGAAATCCCAAACATTTGTGACCTTTATTTCAAAGATCCCAAGGTCGAGGGGTTTAAAGTGAGACGCGAAATACAAAGAGAGTCATCTATCACGAGGATCTCCGAGGGACCGTTGTAAAGTTTACTGTAATAAGGGACAGGAGCATCAACACAGGAGCGGTGGGCTCAAAGTGTGAAAGTTGAATTCACAGGGAGGCAGAGAAGAGAACGCAGGAGAGATCCACCATCTCTCACAGCTTTGAACAAGTCCAGGCGGGGCGTTAGGATCATAGACACCCTGTCATAGCTAACATAGACACCATTTCAAAGCTAACAAAGACACCTTTTCGAAGCTAACATACACCATTTCAAAGCTAACTTAGACATCCTCTCAGAGCTAACATAGACACCCTCTCAGAGCTAACATAGACACCATCTCAGAGCTAACATAGACAACCTTTCAGAGCTAACATAGACACCCTTTCAGAGCTAACATAGACACCCTCTCAGAGCTAACATAGACACCCTCTCAGCTAACATAGACACCCTCTCAAAGCTAAGATGGACACCCCTTCAGAGCTAACTTAGACACTAGTTCAGAGCTAACATAGACACCCTCTCAAAGCTAACATAGACACCCTTTCAGAGCTAACATAGACACCCTTTCAGAGCTAACATAGACACCCTCTCAGATCTAACATAGACACCCTCTCAGAGCTAACATGGACACCCTCTCAGAGCTAACATAGACACCCTCTCAGCTAACATAGACACCCTCTCAAAGCTAAGATGGACACCCCTTCAGAGCTAACTTAGACACTAGTTCAGAGATAACATAGACACCCTCTCAGAGCTGACCTAGACGATATAAATATTTCAAATGTTCTAATCAATGCTTGTATATTGGACGCTTATATTCTGCCACTTCCAAGATATGCTGAAGCATGTAACTGCTTCATGAATCTTTTCAGAAAGAAACTCTGGATAGATCCGCACGGCGAGAAAGAATAAACGAAAGATTCTGGATGGCAAATAGTCTACAAATCAGAAGTAGGTAGAAGGCTTGTAACAATGCAGCGTCTGGGAATTACAAACACGTAACCATAATGTGTATCTATGATTGGACTTTAGTTAAAAGAATAAAATACTCTGAAAGACACAAAAATAAAGGCACATTCCTCGTCCCATATGCTAGGACAAATTTGTACAAATACTCCTTCTTCCCTAGTGCTATTAGAGCATGGAATGGGTTGCCTGAGCTAGCCAGAAAAACCAGTGGCAGAATTTAAGTCATTGGTTAATATGCATGACTAAAAGCATGACGCGTCGGACGTAATCATCTTCTTTTTTGAATAACGTCTGTATTATATAAGATAAGATAAGATAAGTTTCAAAGGGAACTGAATGTCTCTAAAATAGACGTAACATAGCACATAGAATGATCTCAATGTATTCTAGGGCCTCGAAGCGATCGTCTCATGGAAAGGAGATAAATACTTCGGAATTAGCTGTGGTCAGAACGATGCCGATGTACTAAGACACATTAAATATATTGAGTTAGTTTACGAAATAGTAAGTTACATTCTAAAATATTTGAAATAACAACAGTGTTTGAAAGTGTTCCTTCCCAGCATACACCATGCATAAATAAATAAGCTAATGTAACTCTTACACTGAAGAGTCTAAGAATACGATATAAATATATGAGGACACGCTACAATGCTCACAACTTCTTGTTACCATGGAATCGGGGGGTTAATGAGTTCACCACGCTTCAAAGGTGGTCCAAAGTATAGAAGAGAAGCTTGGGGAAGAACTAACAGAATTTTAATCCTCAAGTAGAACTCATGAGAAGATTCATTACTCACTATGTATCAAGCAGTAATACACATTATTATCCCAAATGTAACGACAATAATGTAAAAAGTTGACTGACATTGAATACGATGCAGACCAATTCTGTCATCCAGTGGGCGGAGACTTTACACATTCTGTAGTTTTGTGCCTCCTCCTGTGGCTGCTGAAACCTCGGTGAGCCCGGAATGCTCGGCTGCACACTGCGCAAACTATTGAATTGATTTTCTTCTTTGGCGATCCTCTTCTGCCAAGGATGTTTTCTTGTCACAATTTTCGCGCCAGGTTTCAAGTCGCGGCGCCATGATGCTCAATTACCTGCTTCCGTGTCTCAGGTTGCATGGTCCATGCTCCTATGGGATGGTGTCCCTGAAACGTTTTCTTTGTCCTATTGGTGTTCTCTTTCCTTTCTGTTAGCGGATCGTAAAGAAGCCTTTTAGGAAGTTGTCCATTCTGCAGATTTGTTCTGCCCATCACTATGGACATTGCTTCAACTTTATGTAGATGCTTTGCAGGGCTGCTCTTTTGGAGGACTTCTGTATCTTGTATTGTCTGGATTTTTCTGAGGCAGATGAGATATAGTCTATCTAGATGTAGGAAGAAGACTTAACGCTGCCTTGTTATTGTAGAACAAACATTTGACATAGATTTCAACATACAAGGATAAGGTATTGTCGATTATAGTTTGTCCCATGTAAACTTTACAATATGGTTTTGTTTTTCCTCTTCAGTTTCTTATGCCTATACTGTCAGCAGACGCCAAAACGTTGACCAGTGCTAACATCTCGGACGTCTTGCGCATCTAATTTTAGGATGACTTCATCAAGTTCTGTAACTCTGTAGCGCAGACGACACATGTTCTAATACGACCGCCAACATATTTTTGTTTAATATATTTATACTTGAACATGTCGCCATGTGAGTGGCCCATACAACTTGATTCTCTAATAACCCTTGAAGCAACCCCCGCCCCTTTTTTCACTCACCCCCCCTACGCGCCATTTCTACGCGTAAAAAAAAAAAAATCCACATTTCGCGTGCATCCTAGAACATAACGCCGCGCGTGAGAGTGAAGGATTGAACGCAGCTCACCACGGCGTATACAGACGTGAGAGGTGGCGGGGGGGGGGGGGTGGAGTATCAAGGGGAGGCGAACGAGGAGAGAGAGAGAGAGAAGAAAAAATATAAGTAACTAAGAACGCGAGGAGTTGTCTTCTCTTTTCTCGTGCGTTAGGCTTGCTGTAGTTTTGAGTGTCCCCCCAATTCAGAGGAATAAGTTTGTGAAGTGTTTCTGTTCAACTAGTTCGAACATAAATCATAGAGCATAGATCATAGACCATAGATCTAGGGATAAAACTTGTCACATTTTCTTGGGATTTGATGTAAGTTGGCTTGAGTTTTCTTTCAGTTTAGTTGAATAAGTTTCAGACATTCCATTTCAAAAAAGATAATTACGGCCCAACCCAAGCCTCTTGCAGTGAGGCAGGGGTCCAAACTCAGGACTAACACAACGACAGTCCCTTACGCAGCCCGCCAGCCATGTTGATTCTGCGCAATATTAAAAATGGCTTTTAAATTACATTTTATTCAACAAAAGCTATGGACTTGAAAAAACAAAGCTAAGAACTGCACATTTACAGCCATGTCTCGCAATACTGTAAGACTTGTTTCCCTTTTCTACATCTAACAAAATTAATTAATTTCCACTACGCAAACAGACGACCGTCACATCATCCGCCATATAGATCGCAAGGCCTGAAAGGGGAACTTTACATTCATTACATTACATTACATTAAATAATTGGTTAATTTTTAAAAATTTATTTGTGTTTTGTAAGGGGCAGTGAATAATTGTGCAGAGTTTCAACTTGATCCATGGATGGGAATAGGGAGAACTAACGCGTGGTAGAAGACAGAAAATAATCAAGAGAGCACGCGTAACAACACAAACTTATGGGGCGGCCCCCTGATGTACTTGTCCGGTTTACACACGTCGCTGATTCAATTGAATTGAATAATAAATTGTTCATAGATCTATGTGTGTGTAAACAATATCCAAAAAAAAATGCGGGCTAACGGATGGCCATGTGTAACTGTTGTACCTTCGGAAACATTTTTAATCATATGCTTCAATACCTTTTTTATTACATTCATTAACCAAATATTTTTGTTTTCGACGCATTTTTTTTAAATATTGATAACGCAAACATTCATTTTAAATGGTACTATTTCTATCTAGGAATTTACAGTTTGGTTTTGGAAATGATGTAGCAGTATGGAGATACATTTTACTTAATTAATTAATATTATACATAAAAGTTGTCGATTTCAGAAAACTAAAAGTAGTCATGGTACCATCCTGGGCATATAAAATTGAATGGTGAAATGTAATATTCAATAGAATTTTTGAGATCCAAGCGTGACGCGCGGACAGACAGACACCACAAGACCAATAGAGTCTTTCAGTGGCGGGATTTATTTTTTTCTCAAATTTTTCCGATCTTATCTGAATTTTTTTTTTTTTTTTTTTTATAGTATTTCTACGATTCGATTGTTGATCTTGGATATCTTCACATGTCCACCAATTGCACTCTTTGATAAAAACATACAAATGTGTTACTATACAGACATCTTTCACTGAATACACATAACGTAGATATGAGTGTGCGTGGGTATGTGAATATAGTATATAACTTCGAATTTTGTGTGTGTATGTGTGCGTGTATTATGAAATCGTATGTGTGTCTATTGGACAAAGTCCTGATATTAGACATTATGTTAACTATAATAATAATAATGATTCGTTTCTAACATGATAATAATAATAATGGCAATGTCTTAGATTCCGATATTAAGGATGTATACATGTATAACCGATGACAAGCTGACAAAGGTCATTCTAGTCAATGTGTTTCACTTGTATAACAAAATACTTACAGTTTAGTTTAGAACCAACTTGATTTGATAGACTACTCATTGAATTTTTTGACTTTTTACAAAAAATGTTTTATTTTTAATTTCAAGAGACATGTTGACGTCACGACTGAAATAATGAACGAGATAAAAAAAATTACTCTAAAGTCTGGGTATAAACCTAGCCTTGCCCTAGAGTGAAGTTGGGTATAAACATAGCCTTGCCCTAGAGTGAAGTTGGGTAAAAGCCTAGTCTAGCCCTAAAGTGAAGTTGGGTGTAAACCTAGTCTTGCCCTAGAGTGAAGTTGGGTATAAACCTAGTCTTGCCCTAGAGTGAAGTTGGGTATAAACCTAGCTTTGCCCTAGAGTGAAGTTGAGTAAAAGCCTAGTCTAGCCCTAGAGTGAAGTTGGGTATAAACCTAGCCTTGCCCTAGAGTGAAGGGTAAAAGCCTAGTCTAGCCCTAGAGTGAAGTTGGGTATAAACCTAGCCTTGCCCTAGAGTGAAGGGTAAAAGCCTAGTCTAGCCCTAGAGTGAAGTTGGGTATAAACCTAGTCTTGCCCTAGAGTGAAGTTGGGTATAAACCTAGTGTGGCCTAGAGTGAAGTTGGGTATAAACCTAGCCTTGCCCTAAAGTGAAGGGTAAAAGCCTAGTCTAGCCCTAGAGTGAAGTTGGGTATAAACCTAGTCTTGCCCTAGAGTGAAGTTGGGTATAAACCTAGTCTTGCCCTAGAGTGAAGTTGGGTATAAACCTAGTCTTGCCCTAGAGTGAAGTTGGGTATAAACATAGCCTTGCCCTAGAGTGAAGTTGGGTATAAACCTAGCCTTGCCCTAAAGTGAAGTTGAGTAAAAGCCTAGTCTAGCCCTAGAGTGAAGTTGGGTATAAACCTAGCCTTGCCCTAGAGTGAAGGGTAAAAGCCTTGAGTGAAGTTGGGTATAAACCTAGTCTTGCCCTAGAGTGAAGTTGGGTATAAACCTAGTCTTGCCCTAGAGTGAAGTTGGGTATAAACCTAGTGTGGCCTAGAGTGAAGTTGGGTATAAACCTAGCCTTGCCCTAGAGTGAAGGGTAAAAGCCTAGTCTAGCCCTAGAGTGAAGTTGGGTATAAACCTAGCCTTGCCCTAGAGTGCTAGAAACATTCGTATAGAGTTGGAGCCTTAACTATAAGCTTTCTACACTCAGGACATATAGAATTACGTGTCATATCATTATTAAACAGTATTGTACAGTAATTTAACTTCAGTATTCCATCCCATAATTATAGCTTATACTCTCTCTCTCTCTCTCTCTCTCTCTCTCTATCTTTCTCTCTCTGTGTTATGTTTAAGTCTAAAGACCCAGTTTCTATTAACTGTTTAAAGATTCACTTGTACACATTACATCATCATGGCAGATTTCTGTGTGACACGGCGTGCATGTATCAGCTCAATTATTTGACGAGAAAATAAATGCAAGTGTTCCTTCGGTTTATACTTACAGTGTACTAGTTATTATATCTTCTTATCTTATCTTATATAATACAGACGTTACATATATAGATTATATCAATATCAGATGGACTGTTGATCTGTGTGTCTGAATTATTTAAATGCGTGCGACTTACTAGCCAACATCTCGACACAACTCCGCAGTAACTTGGGGAACAGAATGCGCTCTATTCATGCCCACTGATCTATAAATCCATCTTGTCTCTATTAAAAGTCGTGGAGGCTCAGTTGGGTGTCGTCTATATCAATGTGTGTAGCGTCAGATCACACAGTTCAACAAACATCTACGCCATCTTCCTTTCACTCAGGCATTCAACATTAAAATCCAATAATAACAATTTCACTTGTCATAAATTTCATCAGCATTTTAAATTTCTATGTCTCTTAATAATGTGGGTTGTTGTTGTTTTTTTTGTACTTTAAGTTTGGATTTCTAAAAAGGTTAGGTCCATAATGCATAAGTAATATCTGGAATAATTTTTTTATTACATCAAAGTGGATAAGTGTGATACTGAATAATCCTGACCAATGATAGATGTCTTGCAGTGTGTCTAACATTGTGTCCAAAAGGTCTTTGAAAGTGATACTGAATAATCCTGACCAATGATAGATGTCTTGCAGTGTGTCTCACATTGTGTCCAAAAGGTCTTTGAAAGTGATACTGAATAATCCTGACCAATGATAGATGTCTTGCAGTGTGTCTAACATTGTGTCCAAAAGGTCTTTGAAAGTGAATTGAATCTTCGTGACCAATATAGATTCTTGCAGTGTGTTTGACATTGTGTCCAATATCTTTGACATTGATACTGAATATCTTGACATTGACATGTCCAGTGTGTTTAACAGTGTGTCCAAAAGGTCTTTGAAGTATCTTGTCCTCATCTTTCAAAAAGACATCTCTTTCTTTGAGATACTTTGCAATAGGAGTTTGAAGAATTGCGACATAAAATGTGAATTGTACATCTTCGTGATCTCCAATATCTTTGACATTGACATCTCCAATATCTTTGACATTGACATCTCCAATATCTTTGACATTGACATCTCCAATATCTTTGACATTCACATCTCCAATATCTTTGACATTCACATCTCCAATATCTTTGACATTGACATCTCCAATATCTTTAACATTCACATCTACAATATCTTTAACATTCACATCTACAATATCTTTAACATTCACATCTACAATATCTTTGACATTGACATCTCCAATATCTTTAACATCTCTAAATCTTTCAACATCTCATACATCTTCAACATCTCCAGCATCTTCAGTATCTTCAACATCTCCAGCATGTTCAGTATCTTCAACATCTCTAGCATCTTCAGTATCTTCAACATCTCCAGCATCTTCAGTATCTTCAACATCTCCAGCATCTTCAGTATCTTCAACATCTCCAGCATCTTCAGTATCTTCAACATCTCCAGCATCTTCATTATCCTCAACATCTCCAGCATCTTCAGTATCTTCAACATCTCCAGCATCTTCAGTATCTTCAACATCTCCAGCATCTTCAGTATCTTCAACATCTCCAGCATCTTCAGTATCTTCAACATCTCCAGCATCTTCAGTATCTTCAACATCTCCAGCATCTTCAGTATCTTCAACATTTCCAGCATCTTCAGTATCTTCAACATCTCCAGCATCTTCAGTATCTTAATAACATCTCCAGCATCTTCAGTATCTTCAACATCCTATACTTAAACTTCTTCAACTGTTAAAAATTCAAGATTAAAATTATTTCTGATGTTTTGAATCTGAGTGTTGACATTTTTGTTTTTGCCATGAAGTTAAGAACACAAAGTTACTCTATTTTCAAACCATTCCATTTTCCGACTCTGGACGTTATAGAGGTCAATGAACTTTTTAAAGACTATGACATTATAGTTTTAAACATATTCATTGTTTTTCTATGAAAGGTCAATGTCAACTATGAGCTTTGAACTTCATCATTAGTAAATGTCGATGTTAATTATCATCAATTCTACTATTAAGGTTCGCTTCTTTCTTTCGACATCCCCTGCAGTAATGTTTTTTTAAGCTAGGACTTGATAATCTATATGAAGGAACGTATCAACACGTCACAAACAATACCAACACTTTAGTTTGCTCAAGATTACAACTTTAATACCAACACTTTAGTTTGTTGTAGATCACAGCTTTAATACCAACACTTTAGTTTGTTGTAGATCACAGCTTTAATACCAACACTTTAGTTTGTTCTAGATCACAACTTTAATATCAACACTTTAGTTTGTTCTAGATCACAACTTTAATACCAACACTTTAGTTTGCTCTACATTACAACTTTAATATCAACACTTTAGTTTGTTCCAGATCACAGCTTTAATACCAACACTTTAGTTTGTTGTAGATCACAGCTTTAATACCAACACTTTAGTTTGTTCTAGATCACAACTTTAATACCAACACTTTAGTTTGCTCTACATTACAACTTTAATCCCAACACTTTAGTTTGTTCCAGATCACAACTTTAATACCAACACTTTAGTTTGCTCTACATTACAACTTTAATACCAACACTTTAGTTTGTTCCACATGACAACACTGTAAACTTCCAACAAACTAAGGCCTACACCTAGATCTAGCTGTTACTAAAAAAAAATTACCTTTGCTCCATATTTGATATACACTTTTTCTTGTGCTATTACCGAGATCTATAAATAATTTATTTCTTTGCTATTCTTTCAATATTTTGTTCCCTCCTGGTTCACTGAATCATCCCTCGTGTATCTGGTACAGTTGAGGAGAATCGTGTTCCGAGTTCTAGATGCTACAGTTTAAGATATCCAGATTTTTTTATTTTTTTTAGAAAAGTGTTTTACCTTGATGAAACTTTCTGCTTGCCACATTCGGCGGCCAGTTTGTTGTTTATTTTTATATTTGATTTATTTTTTTTTTTCACGTCTGCTTGATAGTTGCATCTTAATAGAGCGTCTATATTTAACTTGAGGGAAGGGAGAGAGAGAGAGAGATGAAAGGAAGAGGGAGAGAGAGAGAGAGAGAGAGGGCAAGAGATAGAAAGAAAGAAAGAGGGTCAGACGTCATATATTTTAAATAGCGTTGATGAATATTAAGTGATAACTTGCCAAAATAAAATACTGCTCTTACCATTGTAAGAGAATTTAAATTGGTTTTATCTTCTACTCGTGCTATTTCATGAAGATAAAAGTTTACAAACCAAATAATAATATGACAAATAAATAATAATTTGGCCCACAATCTCGTAGACATCGGGGCAGCTCCTGGCAACCTGGCTGTTTTTATGTATGGGATTCAAGATCTGGTATCTAGTGCTTTATAATAGAGGAGGCATCAGAGATGATGTCTTGTAGTATTTGTGTGGTCTCGGGTTACTTATTGTGGACTCGAAATGGTATTCCTTACCTTTTGAGCAGAAGGGGCTCAGTCTTGGCTGGTTTACCCACCTTCGAGAAGGAAAACTCTGAATCCAGACATCTGCTTCCTTGCAGCTATACCCAAACATGGAAGTCAATCCAGAGGAAGAATCAGGAGCCTGTGACCTTTATACAGTTTGCTGCACAAACTGCTACATCCCAGCCTAAGCCTGTGATTCTGCTGATCCAGACTGCGTCGGGCTTTTACCGTGCCTTTGGACACATCAGCAGTGTGGAGATTGGGGAACAGCTTTGTTGGCGGCATCGTTCCGACCACAGCTAATGCCGCCCAGGCATTCATCTCCTTACGTTGAGATGAACTATTGATTTAACTCTTTCTCTCCGTAATTATTTACCACATTCTGGCGGAATCAACGCTGGTATCGTCAGTTAGGAGAGAAAAGAGTTAAGAGATATAGTTATTATGCAGCTTCAACCCAGCGTCACGTCTCCCTCGTTTGTTTTTGACTATAGACTTGACTATATAAATGCAGTGCCGTTTGTGGTTTAGTGCAGTGGTGGGCAAAGTCTCTTGGCCTAGTACGCTTCTCATCTTTGGACTAGCATATTGGACTGTGGATGTTTTCAAACAATCTTCAATTAAAAAGAGAATATCCTGCGTTGACTTATGGAAACCCATGTTGTCAGAATTGCTCTTTAAACTTTATATTTTATATCATCCTTACAAAAGCTTAGGCCAGTGTTTCCCGAACTTTTTCCTTAACGGAACACTACGCACAATTTTAGTTTTTAGCGGAACATTTAATTTGTTTTTTCGAGAGATTAATTCACGTGTTGGCTTACTAATAAAGTTATTCCAGTAATTAGTGAAACAACTATTCAGGCCTCGCGGAGTAGTATGGTTCCGCGTAACAAATTTTGGGAAACACTGGCTTAGGTTGTTTATTTATCTCCTTAATGCACTGTTTCAGAAACTTTGTTCCGCGGGACATGAATACGTGTTCCGCGAACTCTTGGAGAAATGGAACTGGTCTGTCTTCAAGAAAGTGCCGAAAACAAAATTTGATTTGATGAGCTCTTCTTTAGTAACAAACAAAAGTTGGATAACAACATCGCTGTGAACTTTGAACTGATCTCGATTCTGATTTTGAAATGAAAAAAAGATTAACCATTAAATGATTTCTGGTCGAGTTTGTCTGAAGAGTTCCACTATATTTAAAAAAAAAAACACAAGATATCGTTATTTTGATTTCCAGTCTCATTCAATCTATTTGTATTTTCTTATCATGTTCCATTAAAGTCAAAGTCTAGTAACAGGCTTGACCCCACAACAAATATTAAAATTCAGCTTACCAATATCGTGTCTAATATCAAGAAGTTATGTTCTTCAAAGTCACAAAAACATGAACTTTCAGACATACATTTTTTTTTTCCATTCATATATGTCTATAATATTTTTTTATAGTACATTCTTTTTTTTTAACAAAAAAAAAAAAATCCAAGCTAAAAAGAAAAAGCAAATTGTTTTGCTAAAATTTTTGTTTAAATTGCTTTTTAAAAGCCCATCTTTCATGCTTCTAGCATGGTCAGTGCGTTTTGGTCCTGTCACTTTTGTTGACCCCTGGGGTAAAGGTTATCTGGAAAAAGATTTGACTTTAGCCGCTCAGCACACACAACTCTGCTGGAAACAGAATTCGAACTCAAGCCCCTCTGTTAGGTGGCCAAGCCGTAGCCAAGCGGTTTCAACCTCTCAGCCACACGCCTGTTCTGTTAAAGAAAAAGGTTTTGGAAAAACTGCATCAATAGATAGCATCGCGCTAACATTGAGAATTCTAAAAAATGGCAATGTGATATTCCATAGAAGAAAAACAAAAGGCGTGAATAATTGATGAGAAGAGAACAATGCAATGGATGTCGGTGTGAACTTATTATGGAGTTTTTTTCTTTGTTCGCCGTGTGATCTAAATACATTCGATAAGATTCTCTTTCCAGTTTAATCTATCTTAGAGTACACATTTGGTGGGCAGATTTATATACATTAGTGTCAGAAACATATTTGATTGACGTATATATAAATATATTTAGTGTGTGTATCACTAATCTAGCGCCTTGTTCCCTCACATAACTAATATAAAATATTGTGAAAATATTGTTAAATAGTTTTCGATCTGTATTAGAGATAAATTTTGGTATTTCATTTTTTTTATATATTTCTTTGGGGCATTCTTGATCTAGGGGAGACATACCCTACGGTCTCCGCCCTGATCTAAGGAACATTCATGTCAATAATTATCAAGATTGGTCAAACGGTTTTGATTTCTATTCGGGACATACATTAATACGCCTTACATTGTGCTTTCTGTGGCATTTTACGTCTCGAGAGACGATCTTTTCCCTTTGCAACTTCTTGTGTGACCAAAGAGGCCAATCCTTGATACACAGCTGCGATCGCAGGTTGGGCATATGTAATCACCAGGCGGCGTTGCATTTTCACCCTTCTTTCTGCTTCTGTTGTGTATGACATCTGCAAATCCGTGACCTTTCCTTTATGCTCTCTCTCCATGTGGATCTATCCAGTGCCACCTCTTCCCAGCTGCTAGTGTCGATTTTGAAGAGCTTCATGTTTGCATACATCGTATCATGTCTATGGTGGGCGACCACCATAGACATGATATTTTCTCTACGACTACTGCAGGAGAAATTCAGAGAGAGAGACAGAACACTTTACATCGTTTGGGTTGATCTGACTAAAGCTTTTGACATGGTCAGCAGAAGTGGCCTTTTCAAACTCCTAAGGAAAATAGGTTGCCCTCCCAAACTACTGAAGTTCATTGAATGCTTTCATGAGGAAACTAAATGTACATTGTGCTTTATATATTAGATATCTCCTTTGTCTAGGAAGACAGATTTTTTTTTGTAAGATGTATAAGGGGGGAGATATATGGCAACTACTGGTATTTAAGAAAGCGACTAATTTATGTTTAGTAGTTCTATAGCTAAACGTTTCAGAAATGGAGTAGTATTAGATCCCCGTCTCAGCGCTAATAAGTGAACACCAGAGAACATCAAACGAGACCGAGCGTACGGAACGGCAGGGTAAGTAAGAGAGTCTTAACAGCAAAAATAATGCTGACATTTTATCGTTCACGCCTCGCGACAATGTCAAATCTAACCACACATTTAATGTTCGAATAGTGAGCGCAGAAATATTTAATACGAACAATTATTGTATTGTAGGAATAACTTGACGTTACTCTAATGAATTAATTGAATGAACATACTTAATTTCCATATTTTAAAAAAAAATAGATTTTTTTTTAATGAAATAATTTTCATTTGGTTTTAGTTTCGTATAATGTAGTCCTCCTTGTTAAGATTGGAGTCGGCCTGATATCAAGTTCACGTGATGTAGCCTCAATGTCTCTGTGTGTCTTAATCTCCAGACGGTTCTAAGATATTTGACAAGTAATAATTTCGTCAAGTGTGTCTCGTGTATCATACAGCTGTGTGTCTCTTCTCTACTGTGTCACTTTTTTTATTCCACGCTGTGTCTCCGTTCTAGAATCATTTATTCTCTAGTGTGTCTGTTTCTTCCCTACTGTGTCTCTTTATGACCTTATCTCTTGCTTTCCTTTATTTATCTCTTTCTTCTTTGTCGTTTCTCTTTTTTCTCTAATGAGTTTCTTTGTTTCTAATGTCTCTTTGTTCTTCTCTGAGTCTCATTTATCTACTGTGTCTGCCCATGTTTTTGTCTTAGTGTCTGTTCACTGTGTCTGTCCATGTTTTTGTCTTAGTGTCTGTTCACTGTGTCTGTCCATGTTTTAGTCTTAGTGTCTGTTCACTGTCTGTCCATGTTTTTGTCTTAGTGTCTGTTCACTGTGTCTGTCCATGTTTTTCTTAGTGTCTGTTCACTGTCTGTCCATGTTTTGTCTTAGTGTCTGTTCACTGTGTCTGTCATGTTTTTGTCTTAGTGTCTGTTCACTGTGTCTGTCCTAATCTACGTCTGTTCGCCTGCCTCAGTTAATAAGGTCAATGCTAGGAGTACTCACTCGACGAATGTTGGTGGTGACATCACGTGGCTGACTGGGTCAGTACCTTCAGCGTCAGGTGCCGGACATCCATCCCCTTCCCTCAGCGGTCTTTCAACGCCACCCCAGCGCCCTCTTTACTCCTGTCCTCGTCCTTCTCTTTGGGTTTCTACGACTTATACACAAGATGCTTTCGATTAATGTAAAAAGTTTTGACGGATCCAGGCTTTAGCCAGTTAACTGAGAGAGAAAGAGGAGAGAGAGAGAGGAGAGAGAGAGAGAAAGAAGTCGATGAGTAATAGAGAGAGAGGGAGAGAGAGAACATACCAACATGAGTTTTGCTGAATTATTACAATTATATACTTTTTTTATTGGGGGGGGGGGGGGTTGGGTGAACACTGACGCAATTAAGATTCATATTCCATGAAATAAATTCTTCAGTTCATTGGGTCACGAATTGTGATTTGGACGGATCATGATTCAACTGATTCAGCCAACAGCGCGTGAAACGAAGTTAAAGCTAAACTAAGTATCTCTCTCTCTCTCTCTCTCTCTCTCTCTCTCTCTCTCTTCTCTCTTTTCTCTTTTCTCTCTCTCCCTCTTCCCCTCCCCCTTTGCCTGTCTCTCGTAGATTCCTTTCAATAATGACGTGGTTGTATATTAAGCAATAGTCAGCCCCACGCCCCCCCCTTCTCTCATCCCTCCCTTCCTCTCTCATTCCCCTTCTCTCACCCCTCCCTTCCTCTCTCATTCCCCTTCTCTCACCCCTCCCTTCCTCTCTCAGTCCCCTTCTCTCATCCCTCCCTTCCTCTCTCATTCCCTTCTCTCATCCCTCCCTTCCTCTCTCATTCCCCTTCTCTCATCCCTCCCTTCCTCTCTCATTCCCTTCTCTCACCCCTCCCTTCCTCTCTCATTCCCCTTCTCTCACCCCTCCCTTCCTGTCTCAGTCCCCTTCTCTCACCCCTCCCTTCCTCTCTCAGTCCCCTTCTCTCATCCCTCCCTTCCTCTCTCATTCCCCTTCTCTCATCCCTCCCTTCCTCTCTCATTCCCCTTCTCTCATCCCTCCCTTCCTCTCTCATTCCCCTTCTCTCATCCCTCCCTTCCTCTCTCATTCCCCTTCTCTCACCCCTCCCTTCCTCTCTCATTCCCCTTCTCTCATCCCTCCCTTCCTCTCTCATTCCCCTTCTCTCATCCCTCCCTTCCTCTCTCATTCCCCTTCTCTCACCCCTCCCTTCCTCTCTCATTCCCCTTCTCTCACCCCTCCCTTCCTCTCTCATTCCCCTTCTCTCACCCCTCCCTTCCTCTCTCTTCCCCTTCTCTCATCCCTCCCTTCCTCTCTCATTCCCCTTCTCTCATCCCTCCCTTCCTCTCTCATTCCCTTCTCTCATCCCTCCCTTCCTCTCTCATTCCCTTCTCTCATCCCTCCCTTCCTCTCTCATTCCCCTTCTCTCATCCCTCCCTTCCTCTCTCATTCCCCTTCTCTCATCCCTCCCTTCCTCTCTCATTCCCCTTCTCTCATCCCTCCCTTCCTCTCTCATTCCCCTTCTCTCACCCCTCCCTTCCTCTCTCATTCCCCTTCTCTCACCCCTCCCTTCCTCTCTCATTCCCCTTCTCTCATCCCTCCCTTCCTCTCTCATTCCCTTCTCTCACCCCTCCCTTCCTCTCTCATTCCCCTTCTCTCACCCCTCCCTTCCTCTCTCATTCCCCTTCTCTCACCCCTCCCTTCCTCTCTCATTCCCCTTCTCTCATCCCTCTCTTCCTCTCTCATTCCCCTTCTCTCATCCCTCCCTTCCTCTTTCATTTGATCTTTACGGATTAATAAACACACTTATAAATCACAGGTGCAGAACTGTGTGTGTGTTTGTGCGTGCATTCGTGTGTGTGTGGGTGTGTGTCAAGCTTTCTGTGAGTAACAAGTGTGTCCATGAGTGCTCGCGTATCGAAATCTGTGCGCGCTTGCGTTGCGGTGCAAGGCCGAGACCGGAAAAGATGAAAGGGAATATTTACGACAGGGCTTTGCGCCCCCCTCCCCAAATGAAGTAGTTGTGTTTTGCCGTCTGCTTGTTGTGAAAGTGGCTCTAGGAGTAGGTCTCTAACTTTCTGACAACACCTCTGGGTGAGCTATTAGAGTACAGGTGTGAGCATGACCTTTCATCAACACACTGCTGGGTATTAGGGGGAGGGGGGGTAGGAAGCAGACGGCCTCGTATGAAGTGCCCCCCCCCCTATTGTTTGTAGTCACAACTCGTATTATCATCCCGGGGAGTCTTTTGTTCTGCGCCTGTGTTTATTTAGGTTTTAAATCTTTCCTTTCCTTGGTTTCTCTCTAATACGTTATGTTTCTAGGATTCTGGTTTTGCTGCATAAAGAACAGAGTC
Source organism: Biomphalaria sudanica (assembly GCA_036873155.1). Classification (NCBI taxonomy): domain Eukaryota; kingdom Metazoa; phylum Mollusca; class Gastropoda; family Planorbidae; genus Biomphalaria; species Biomphalaria sudanica. Next base: position 23,871 of record JAZGLO010006337.1, on the reverse strand, counting down.
CATATTCTGTTACTGTAAACCCTTCTTATTTTTGCTTCCGAAATGTTTGGCTAGGTATCATTGTTGACATCCTCGAGAGATTTTGCAAAAACGAAAGAACGCACTTAATAGCTCTGTATCACAGAGGCAAGGGACGTAATCACCCTCTCTCTAAGAATAAAACAGTTATAGCTTGTAAGAGATTAATGTAATCTCAATCAGATGATAAAAGTTACAATGATAAATGTTACAATGACCAACAGTTACGTCTGGATTGTATGACTTTCTCAATGCGACTATGCCACGCCATTTTTATTTCTCCCTCTCTCTCTTTTTTACAAAGTTTATATTAACTCACTCTTCTGTCTGTCTGTCGGTCTGTCTGTCTGCCTGTCTTTCTGTCTGTTACAAAACCTTGTGCACGTTGTTTCTCCGATTTTAATTCTCAGATAATAACTCTTGTGCAGGTCTTTGGCTCAATGTTAAATAAATCGTGAAATATATTGTTCATTTCATTGGTTACGAATTGTGATTGGGACAGATCATGATTCAATTGATTTAGCCAATGCGTGTTGAATGTGTGGCCGAGAGGCCAAGCACGCTTGAACGTGGCTAACTATTAAGAGGGCTCGAGGTTCGACACCCGACTCGAGCAGAGTTGTGTTTACTGAGCGCCTAAAGGCAGCACGGAAAACCTTCTCCCTCCACTGGTCCGCAAAGGAGATTGGACCCTAGCGCAATGAAAGCATGAAAGTTGCGCTATGCAAAAGCTTTTTTTTTTTAAATCTAACAAAAGATAACCATAAACCCTTCTGTTTTTATAAGTACTTGTATAGCTTAGTGGTTAGCGTGTCAGCTTTCCGTGATAGATGCATCAGACCTAAAGTTTGACTCAGCAACATTTAAAAATTGTTTTTGAAAAGGCAGCACGAAAACCTTTTTTTCCAAATCTCCTCCCCCCCCCCCCCCCCCAAAAAAAAAACCGCCAATTTAGAAAAAAATAATAATAACTGGACCACAAAAATTATTAGACCATAAAGCAGCTAGCTTGCTAAAAGAATGAAAATAGCGCTAAGAACAAATAAACTGTAATAGCAATATTTCCAATCGTACACATTTATTATTTTTATTCTAGCGTCTTGGTTAGTGATGGACGAACTACGGTCCTCCGGCCAGCTCCGGCCACAAAAAAGTTTCATCCGGCCTGCCACATGTTTTGTAATAATAAACTTGCGCAATAGAGCGGAAGTGGTAATACCCTGTTGTTGTTATGTTTTTTTTTAGTAGGTACGTATTGCAACATGGTCAGGTTTAAACCTAAAGTTGGTGCTCCATATCTGTACAATGTTGATACCTCGCATTCAAAATAATCTGAGCATGTTTCGAGGGAATGGCTTGAGTGAGAGATATTTTATAGCACAAATTATATTAAAGACATAATAGTTCTAATTAACTGGTGGGAATGAGTTTATTAAGTGTTGCTCAAGTGAAAGTCTATCTAAAGGTTCAGTCGCACGTGCTGGCTGTCAAAACCGTGACAGGAAGGGGCCCCTCTTAAAAACACGGGAGTCCCTCCACTTCAGCCAAGTGGCTCTATCAAAAAAACCACAGCAGCATTAGATCAGGTGGTAATCGACTGGCAGTACACTTAGCCACTTTGGCTTCTCCCTTGCGGCGCTACTGTCAAGACGCAGGGGAAGAGCACCCCGCGTCTCTGCTGGTAACCTTTCAACCCGAAACCCTAAAGACCTTCGACCCGCTGAATGAAGACATTTAAACTCACAAGTACTGGAGATTAAATCTCTCTCTCTAAGCCACCAGCTGCCGAGACACTGAGTCTACCGATGGGCTTAGGCTTTTTTTTTTCCCTCAGTCATCCGCCATCTTGCCCTTCCCCAAACAGCGACCTTCACCTTGACGTTCACTCGATAGTCAATCCTTAACTAGACACTTGCTTCATTCTAATGGCCATTTTAGCAATGACGATCTCTATTTATTTATGTATGTATCCACATTTAAAATAAAATAATTGAATGTTATACACAGGCATATGGTAATATGTGTGTGATATACTGAGAGGCTCAAGTCCCAATCCGAATGAAGACTGATTTGAGCTTCTGGTTTTAATTTAGGACGCCCCAAAATCTAACTATAATAGGGTGCTGACATTTTCCTGGCTGATTCAGGCAACCCATTCCATGCTTAAACAGCACTATGGAAGAATGAGTATTTTTTACAAGCTCTTTCTAGTACATCGATTAAGAAATTTGCCTTTATATTTGTGTCTCTATTTTAGATTTTGTTTTGTATTTGAAGAATATGGTTCAGTGTTTTATGTATAATTGCTACTTTACTTTTAAGTCTTCTAAGTCTTCTGAAACAGGGATGATCTCTTCATTGTAAGAGATATGCGTTGCTGAAATGACTGTGAGGTTTATACAAGAGTCTTGCAAGTTGAATGGGCATCACTAAGGACTGACCTCTCAATGGCAGTCATACGGCCACGTACTCTTTCATGTGAACTGACACACACACACTCTCCCCCCCCCCCTATCTTTTTCTGCTCATTCTCTCTCTCTTTTTCTCTCTCTTCTTCTCTCCCTCTCTTTCTTCTCTCTCTTTCTTCTCTCTCTTTCTTCTCTCTCTCTCTCTCGTTCTAACTGACATATTTATATATACTATTTAGTCTATCCATTGTTTTTATACGTTGTACTTCTCCGAGGGCTTTCTTTCATTGTAATCTAAAACCACCTATCACCTTTCTTGAAAATAAAAATTTTTATTTTATTTTGTGGTCTGTTTGAGTAGAGCATGAATTCAAGTTCTCGGGCGCCTTGAGTAGCCTTCAATTAATATCGACACATGGGTAGACAACTCTCAGTAAATATTAACTCAAGTGCGCGAACGAGGGGAGAGAAGAGAGAAAAATATAAAACCAACGATCGCGAGTGGCTTCCCCTCGCTGGGTGACCAAACACAGTCCGTCAGTAGACCACATCTGACTTGGTCCGTCCGAATAGCCATCATGGCGGACTTGACTCACCAGACAAGTGTAATTGTCTATATCATCTTTAGTCGGACGGAGGCTATTCTATAGTCTGTTTGCTTTTAATCAACTTTTTTCCCCCCCTTTTCCTTCTTGTCTCCCTTACTCTGGCACATCTCAGTAAAACTAGACATGAATAATGGCTATGTACACTGCTCTATTAGAAAACCTGCCAATAGAAGGAATAAGCTAGAATTGACTGGGGTGGGGGGCGCACATATGAGAGATGGGGGGGGGGTGATGAAATTGAATGTTTCGGCTCCAGTACAGTTACAAACTAGTTATTAATCCGTATGTCTGTTTCAGGCCACCCACCCCACACCCCCTCTTCTCTTTCCGATCGTTTTTTTTTTTTTTATATTTCTTTAGCTCTGCGGTACTTCAGTTGTGGACAATGCAATCAATATTGCCCTGGAGATGAATCCGTTGCCCAAGGAAGTTGAATCAATTGCCCCCACTACAAGAGATACCCTGTAACGGTATAAATACTTCAGTTCGGCTTCTCGCCCCCCTCGACCACCTCCGGGTACACGGCCATTAAATAGTCATGAATCAGCCAAGGCGGAGGGAATGAAAGGGGAGACTATCGACTTGAACTCCCTCCCTTTCCCCATCAATTACACTCTACCATCTACTGCTCCAGCGACTAGAACATGTCTTCAATCAATCTGTTCGATTTCTCATCGATTTGGATTGCTCTAAAGCGAAACTGAAAATATTCTATAAAAAAAAAATGGACGGCTTGGTGGCTACTAAGGGCTGACTGGTATCGGACCTGTCATTACAGGTGGTCAGTTACTGGTTCCTAAATGACTTACCATATGGTGGGGGGTTCATTCTTACCTATCCTCATGGTATCGATGTGTCAAATTTTTTTGTTTATCGAATACTAAACACATGCCTGGGTTATTTGTGACAAATTGTAATTCTTTATGCAGATGGTCAATAAGCTATTTTAATGTGCACATATAAAAACACAGTTTAAAAGTAACCTTTATTTTTAATTTCGTACAACCGGGCATGCTACCCTGCCTCATAGTGGCGCCCGGGTGGAAACGATCGTAGGAAACGATTAGGCTAAGGGGTAGCACAACAGGACTCATGTGGGGGTGCCTAAGGGGGTGCGAGATCATCCTCATTGCACTGTGCGGAGTTGTTAAAAAGCTCCCACAACCTTGTTCCTCAAGGGGCCGTTACATAAATGGCGTGTCCCGCACAGTTAGCCTGGTATAGAAAAGAAAAATGGCAGGGGTCCCTATGCACGCGGTCTCTGGCCGCGAGTCTGACACTCCGCCAGACAGAACAGTGTACACTCTCATTGAGGCTGGTGAGAGGGAGCTCTTGTTCACTTTTGCTGGCTTAGAGTTTCTAAGAGACGAAGGCTCAACTCTACCTGACAGTTTCAAGAAGAAGAAGAATTCTTTACTGTTATACGAGTTTCAAACTATTAAATTGATGAATTACTATAATTGTAAAACTTAGCACTTTTAAGGAAACTTCCCTAACCAATATTATTACTGCAAATGTGTTTGGCTTGTGAGGATCTATAGAGTATGAGGTTTGTAAGGAATCTAAAACACATAATTGGTGGATGGCTTATCACCACGCCCCATTTATAAGAGACGTTGTTTTTGTGGGGTTTTTTTTTAATTGTTAATATGTTCACACTGTAATAACAGCCGGTTTATTCGGCGATATTACGACATTTGCAATGCATATAATGCTATGGTGGCATTAATTAAATAAATAAATAAAACCAACTTTTAACCACATGTAGATGTAAATATACTTGGTAGGTACTAAATGAATATTGTAATAATCAGTGCCGATACAGTATTAATGACAGACTTACATGTGTGTGTGTGTGTGTGTGTACTTTTTGACCTCAGTTGATCTTAGGAGGAGACCACTCATGACAGACTAACTGGCTATAAGTTGTTTATAGCGCAGTTTGCTAGTGTCTGTATATTATGAGTAATGTTCTAGGAACATATAGACCTTGGATCTATAGGCCTATAAATTCAGGCTTGTAATTTACTGAACAGGGGAGTTGCCGAGGAATGAGTTTGTACATCGAGCTGCGTGGAGCGAGCGTGCGGACGGTTGAAAATAATTTACAGACAATATTATTGCTATTTTGTTTCGTATTAAATTAAATGAAAGTTTGAGTTTTTTACTCTTTTTTTTTTTTTAACAAATCGAAATCAACATGAGAGATTCTTCCATTCTAATTTTACATATGCTACATTGGCCACCGTGTGGCATCGCCGTTGTCGTGAGATGCTGTCTGGTATTGCGTCTTAATTTGTTTTCGAATCTTCATAGGCGTTTAAAAAGGGTGCGTGTTGGATTCGATGTAGTCAATACAACACGATTATGGAGTTCAATACACGTAGGTCTAGCGCTCTTGTTGATTCTAGAGTTCAGAGCACAATGCGTTTCGGTCTAGGAAAACCAGTGACTTGGCATAATTTAAGTCATTGGCTAATACGCATGACTGAATGCATTGACGCGTAGGACGTAATCTTCTTCTTTTTTGAAGTAACGTCTGTATTATATAAGATAAGATAAGAATAGACTTGAGGTCCATAAACCTAATTTGAACATTTGACATAACATAACACATCTCCATAACTCTCTCTCTCAAAAAAAACAACAACTCTCTCTTTCTTTCTCTCACACTCTCTCTCTCTTTCTCATTTCCACTTTCTCTTTCTCTCTCATCCTTCATTATCTCTCTTTTGTCTTTCTATGTTTTCTTCTTGTTCATTAAAAACTCCCCAAATAACTCCTTCTTTCGCTCAGTCTCTCATCATTCTCAATTTTTTTACTCTCTCCTTTCTCTTCTCTCTCTCTTTCTCTCTCTCCCTCTCTCTCTCTCCCTCTCTCCCCCGTCTCTCCCCCCCTCTCTCTCTCCCTCTCTCCCCCCTCTCTCTCCCTCTCTCCCCCCGTCTCTCTCTCCCTCTCTCTCCCCCACCTCTCTCTCTCCCCCTCTCTCTCTCCCCCCCTCTCTCTCTCCCTCTCTCTCCCCTCTCTCTCCCCCCTCTCTCTCCCTCTCTCTCCCCCCCCTCTCTCTCTCCCCCCGTCTCTCTCTCTCCCTCTCTCTCCCCCCTCTCTCTCTCCCTCTCTCTCTCTCTCTCCCTCTCTCCCCCCGTCTCTCTCTCTCCCTCTCTCTCCCCCCTCTCTCTCTCTCTCCCTCTCTCTCTCCCCCCCCTCTCTCTCCCCCCCCCCCCTCTCTCTCTCCCTCTCTCCCCCCGTCTCTCTCTCTCCCTCTCTCTCCCCCTCTCTCTCTCCCTCTCTCTCCCCCCTCTCTCTCTCTCCCTCTCTCTCTCTCTCTCTCTTTTTCTCTCTTTTTTTTTTAGTTTTTTTTTTTCAGCCTATAATTCTAATTTTTTTTAATTCTTACTTTTGATAGAAGTTCAATTAAATCTGTCTTCTACTTGCTTCCCCATCTCTCTCTCTCTGTCTCTCTCTCTCTGTCTATCTCCTATTCTCTCTCTCTTAAACACACACACACACACACAGACGTATGTGGTATTCTATCCGAACGTGTCGACCTGTGTACTCATTATCGCCAGTAACAAGCTGTTCTCTTCAAACTAAAGAACCGAGATGTAAGATTTGTAGGATTTCACTTCCGCTTTAGACACGTCACTTCCGCCTCTGAGACACGTAGCATGACACTGTCTTATATTAAAAGGAGAGGGGGGAGTCTTATTTAAACGTTAATATCAAGGGAGTTGACTCAGATTTTTTTTTGTCTTACCTCCCCCTTTTTTTTTTCTTACTTAAAAAATGTGACAGAAAATCTATTTAATATCGAAATGTGACATAGTTTCATTTCTTGCTGTTTTTTGAGCACCCCCATCAGGAAAATGGTGTTGTCTGTCTGTCCGTTTAACTGTCATAAAAAGTGCAGTTCTAAATCCTTCATCCTGCTCGACATGCAGATTTTCTCTATATCCTTTTTAAAATTAAAAATGTATACAATATGCATATAAACATCAAACCATAGTTAACATCTTGTTACATAAATCAATAACTGTATTACATCCCTTATATGATTTCGTATGGTATTTAGATCATATCACACACATTTGTTTCGTATGTATATCCAGAAACGCTATGTATCTAGCCAAACCATTCATTTCAGTTCTGTTGTGTATTTGCTCTAGATTCTTTATGTTTTCATGAGAGATCCCAAACAGAAGATGCATACTTGAATATTGGTCTAACTTAAATAACATTTTAGTTTCATGTTCTTGTTTGATTTGTAAAAATTTCTTTGAATAAACCCTAATGCCTTGCTTGATTTTTTAAAATAATTTCATCAATATGGGGATTCCATAATAACTTTTCATTTTTTTTTTATGCACACGTGTGAGTTATTGTAAAGTACGTTGTGTTAAATAGTGTGTGTATAGACACTATATATATCTACTTATGACCTCTAGGTCAGATGTCCGAGCTTACCAGCAAGTAGTGCAAATCATCTTTTTAAAATAATTTTAAAAACTTCGAATATAAGTGGACATTGGAATGTCCTTTTTTTCCTACCAAGTATGCTCATGATAATATAATGGTCAGTTATTGGTCAAGTCAAGGTCATACTTCGTGAATTAGATCTAAGTTTATTTGCCTACGTACTGATTTGTATGCAATCTTCTAAAAGTTAATCTAGAATGTTAATCATTGTAATTTAAGCAATTCAATATACTGATCAATAGAGTGGTACACTGATCCACAAAAGTCTAATATTAACCTATGTATAAATAATGTAAATCAAATGTAAAATGGATGTAAAACGAACATATAAATCTTTCAGAACTTATCTTTTTACTTTTACTTTCCATTTAGAACTTGACAAATTACTTCCCTTCAATTAGTGATTCGGATTTATACACGTGACTGCAGATAAAGGAATTTAAAAAGACAACTTTATTGTTCCTGTTACAAGTACCGGGAATAATTCGATCTAATGCTCTATCATTAAAGGGGCATTTCCGCAGAAGTTAAAAAGCCGCGTATGGATTTTTGTCTACCTTGACTTTCTGACTCCTGGAATCTGGATATATTGTCTGGAGGCAGGCAGCGTGACACGGGAATTTTGGTCTGGAGTTTAGTTGCTGATTGAAGTACATACTCAAAGTGTGAGTAGCCCTTTATGTTAATTGTTGGTGTGGAGTGAGCTAATGATTGACTTGGATTGGTTGAAATGTGGTCCAGGCTAGAGTCTGTACATGAAGGAACAAGAAACTGTTTGTTTTGAGACATGTTAGGTGTCACATGAGTTGTAGTTAGTGTGTAAATGTGTGTTTGCTCTGTTTACATAGCGTGTGCATGTGTGTTTATATTGTTTGAAGATAAGTGTAGTCTACATATGGTGTGTATGTATGTGTGCAGATTTGAGTATATGGAGTGTAGATGTGTTTGTAAAGTGTGTGTATGTGTAGGTGTGACATTGTAGCTCCACCAATTCATATGCTACAAGTTTCATATCGGTTTTGTAATCATTGTAAACACACACACATACACACACACATACAAACACCTTGAACGAAGGGACACAAGACTTCGTTTATAAGTTATTTGCGTAGTTTATTTAACTTGAATTCTTGGACTCGAATGTTTCATCCATTTAATGAACTGTTAAATATACAACAGCAGCAGACGCCTTGGCTGTCTTGGCCACGTACATAGAATGCCTGAAGATCGACTTCCACAAGACATTCTGTATGGTGATCTAATAGAAGGCAGGAGAGCCGCTGGTCGCCCGCTTTTACGGTATACTGATGTATGTAAACGCGACATGAAGCTCTTCAATATTGACACTAGCAGCTGGGGAAAAGTGGCACTGGATAGATCCACATGGAGAGAGAGCATTAAGGAAGGGTCTTGGATTGCAGATACCATACACAACAGAAGCAGAAAGAAGGGTGAAAATGCAACGGCGTCTGGTGATTACATATGCCCAACCTGTGACCGCAGCTGTGTATCAAGGATTGGCCTCTTTAATCACACAAGAAGTTGTAAAGGGAAAAGATCATCTCCTGAGACATAAAATTCGATAGAAATAATAACTGATAAATAACAACTAACTATACAAAGTTTTATAATATCTTCCGTAGTTATACAGTCATTAATGCTTTCTAGATATACAAGGTCTTTATATTCTCTGTAGCTTTAAAGGTCATTATATTCTCTGTAGCTATACAAGGTCTTTATATCTCCACTAGCTTTACCAATATTTTTTATATTCTCACCAGCTATACAAGGTCTTGTATCCTTGCTAACTATACAAGGTCTTTATATCTCCACTAGTTTTACAAATATTTTTTATATTCTCACCAGCTATACAAGGTCTTATATTCTCACTAGCTAGCTATAAAAGTTTTATTTTATATATAAATACCTCTCTATCTGTAAAAGGTCTTAATATCGTCACCAGCTATATAAGGTCTTTATATCCCCACTATCTAGCTGTACGGGTTTTCAATATCCTTACTAGATGTATAAGATAAGATAGATGTACAAGATAAGATAGATGTATAAGATAAGATAGATGTACAAGATAAGATAGATGTATAAGATAAGATAGGTGTATAAGATAAGATAGATAGATGCACAAGAAAAGTAGATAGATGTACAAGATAAGATATGCTAGATATACTAGATAAGATATGATAGATATACTAGATAAGATAGGTGAACTAGATAAAATAGATGTACAAGATAAGATAGATCTACAAGATCAGATAGATCTACAAGATAAGATACATCTATAAGATAAGTGTGTAAGATAAGATAGATGCTAAATATAAGATAAGTGTATAAGATAAGATAGATGTACAACATATGATAGATGTACAAGATCAGACTCGTTATACATTCGTTTGTTTACTTTTTAAAATTGGCTAATCTTTTTTTTTAATGGCATCACAGTGGATCCAGAGGCGCCCTTGCGTCGATAATGCACCATCTGATGTTCCGACTCTGTCAATGAAATTGTCATGTTCCATCTAATGATTCCGCCCCTGCTACCCAACTTAAGGTTACACCTCTGTGATCTATTCGCCATAAACTGAATATTTCTTTCTTTCATCCAGCGTCTAAGTGAAGCGGGGTCCTGGAAAATTGGGACGATTTGTAGCCTCCGTTAATAAATCTTTTCCACAAGACCCCTCCCCCCCTTTTTTTTTTTTTACCTCTACATACAAAACAAAAAAACTTTAAACATACCCAAGAAAACGATACCCATTTTGTTTTATTCCCGAGTGTGAACCATGCGTTCTTAAAACGAATGTTCCCTTTACCCAGCGTTGCGTTTAAGCGAGACATCTAGGGAATTGACAACAGTCATGTGTTCTTTCAATTTTGCTGTAAAGATTTTTTTTTTTTTTTTTGCTTTTCTTTTTTTTTTTTTTATTCCCTTCAAGAAGACAGTGGCTCTATTTCTTTACCAGGTCACACTTACACCTGTAATAACTGCTCACGAAATGTAGGGTGGGCGATTCCAACTACTTGAACATCCTTTCCGAGTTTCGTCTTCCGATTCTTGTATCCACCCCTTGAATGACGTCATCAAAAAGTGAAATTATTTTTTTTTTACCAAACTTGTGTTTAGTTTTAAATGTGCGACTTAGTTTCGTCAGGAGTGTTGTTGCCAGTCGTTGACTTGTAGCACCAAACAGCCAGGATGGCTGCCTGGTCGTGCGGTTTGCGCGCTGGACTGTCGTTCAGATTTACCGGTGGTCCAGGGTTCAAACCCTGCCCGCTCTCATCCCTCGTCGTCCTGCGGGAGGTTTGGACAAGGAAGTAATTATCTTCAACTCTGAATGAACATTCGAAACATGTAAAACAAAACATTTTACAAACAAACCGCTGTAGGCGTATTATATCTTAAATAATAAAACTTCAAATAGCATGAATAACTTTCTTGTGCACAATCCTTCAGTCTCACGTTCTGGATTCATCTGTCCTACCTAAGCCCTAATAAGCCAAATGCCACCTATGTTGCATCATTCACAACCAATCGCTAACCTCTTCCCACCGTCACCATAGAAACACACAAACACACATACACACTTCCGTAACAAGGTGTGCAGCTATCTGGGTTGAGAAGGGCGGGCGCGCGAACATCTGGTTTCTACACATGATTGTGTGTAGGAAATAATACTTCTCGTAGAAACGTTCCGATTTTAATATTTCATTTCCACGTAATGCACGCGTCAAGGTCTAATCTAAAATACAATGTTTACTACTCGTTCGTTTCCGGAAGGTACGATGTTTCCTCCTTACTACTAAAAATAGACTCCGATGTTTTCGTACTACTAAGCATAGATTTTATAGTTTCCTGTCAAATGTTAAAGTTAGATTTTAGCAATGGTATTTATACAATAGGAAGATAAAAAACGGGGTAATCAAAATAGTTTCATACTGCATAATAGCTCCATATTTAGTGAGTCTACTGAAGGAACTGGAGTTTGAATATTCAATATTTTCATGATTTCAACTTGATGTTTAAAAAAGTTTTATTTCTTAAAGAGATTTTGTCACCTAAATTAATGTCTTCGGCAACACGGTGCACTTCGGGCTATTGGGCGCAGTTCTATATTTAACCACACACTCAGGTACTGGGCTTTGTCCGGGAAGTGGGGTTGTCTACGAAGATCTGATTTATGAATCTGTGAACATGTGCTATTTACATTAGATTTTTACCAAATTATTACATTTTTACTACCTTTACTATTTTAAGTGTGAATAGACCTTGATTTTAATGATTTAACTGTATAGAATTTAGCCCTTGTTATGTAGAGAGAGAGAGTAGTCCTTAAGGACTGCAGACACGACATGGCCTAAATTGTGCCGATGTGCCTAAAATCAAAATCAAATCAAATCTAACCACACACTCCTTTCCTGACACTCATCTATGAAACATAAAACGTTTAAAATACCAGTTTTGGTTAGAGGCTAATTATGTTAATGTATCATAATCTTTTTTTCCCTATAAAAGGAAAGTTTCCCTTTCAGAGCTTCGATCTATGGGGCAGATGATGTTCAAATCACCTATGGTCTACGAGTAACCGCATTTACTTTTTCTCAACTAAAGTCAGGTACCCATTAGAGCTGGGTGGACTCAGCGGGCGCCCTAAAAATCCCGATATTCAAATCCCAGTCTTCCCCAGGATTCGAACCCAGGACCCCAAGTTCGGAAGTGTTTAACCATTCAGGTTCACCCAAATTTAAAACCATCTGGAGTAACTGCGTCATGCGTTGGTAGTTACCACCTGCCATTGTTATAATTCTTCACAGACCCTCCCCTTCACCCTTTGTTGAAAATACGACGAATGCTACACCTCCCCGAACACACAGTCACACACACACAGTCACACACACACAGTCACACACACACAGTTGCAGTCTCAACTTTAGATCCCACAAACAAACAAACAGAGTGTCACAAAATAGTCGGAAGAGTGTTCAGGAATATTTTTGAAATAATCGGAACACAAAAGAGCTTGTCGACTCCACTACTCACTAACCTGCAAATTTTTTGGATTCGATTTCGAAATTAAAATCGTTTTTCCCGATACTCGTCCCCTCCCTCCCCCCCCCCCTTTTTTTTTTCTTCTTAATTTAGAGAGAGAGAGAGAATGAATGTTTCATGATTATAAACATGAGATGGAAAAAAAAAATGTATTTCTCCATGTTTCGATTACAGATGCGATGTCACTGGGCTCCAGGAGAACCCATAATATGATGTCATTAATTAGTCATAGAACTCTCGTCGCGTGAGCTCGCTAGGTCTCCAATGACGTAGTTCACAAAAATCTATGACATCATTAGTCTGGGGAAGCCATTACGTGAGAGTAGCCTCGTTGCGAGCGCGTTATCTTTTCGGGGGGGGGGGGGGAGTGGCATTTGAGAACACGGTGCACAGCTGTGGGGGGTGGGGTTGAATTGGGCAGTAGCTGGTTAATTTAGCTGTTAATATCTGAGTTAGAAGAATCTAGCAGTTTAAAAAGGCGTGAATTCTTGCCTGAAAATATCTTTCCTATCATTGACATTGTGTTTGTATTTTTAAGTATATTTCACGCTTCAAGTTTTGTTGTTTTTCTTCTGGTGCCATTACATGGCCTTCATATTTTTCCATATCGCCGTTTGCTTCTGTTCCTCCCTTGATGCATTTCATCGTTTAAACACTGTAAGCCAGATTTTTGTAAAACTATAAACAGCGAGAGTATTAAGTATAAAAATCCTATGTTCGTAAACATAAAACGATGCCAAGAAGGATCTAAACAGATCGTCTCTACACGATGCGCCGCGACTCTAATAGGTTACAGCAGCCACCCAGCGCCAGCGCACTACGCATATGAGCTTCCCGGCAATAAATGAAGTAACCCAATCGCTTCTCATCACACTTTGGGATGATGGATCTAAGCTGGACACACTGCCGGCCACATGATATGGTCACTCTAGATGAGCTGTGTGGTCGTGTGGTTTGAACTGCACACCTTCATTACCTGAGAGCGATTGCACTGTCACCTGACACCACTGGCCGACACACCTAGAGATAATGTGTCTACTCCTTGGGTTCAATTGCAATCGATAATTACTCATACAGAGTGACATGGATGTCATGTGTGATTATGCATGTTTTATTCGTATTATTGTTACCAATTTTTTAGCTATGTTTCTGGCCTTAGTATTTAAACATTAAGTTGTTTTTATAGCTGTAATGTGATATCCAATGTTTGCACTGAAGTTCCTGTGAGTCCAGGTCTTGATTTATCTTAATTTGGCCTTTAACTTATTTTTTAAAATATTGCCGAGTTTTTGTATCGGATTTATTTAAACCTATTGCGGTGTTATGAACATGAGCCTTCCTCTCTGTACTTTTTAAATCTTTGATCAACCACCTCTACCAAAAATAAAAGCAAAAAATAAACCTGAAATCTACAAGTTTACCTTTATTTCGTTTCTTTGAACTGAAATCCAAGATTTTATGTCGTAAATATTTGTAGCAGACTATCAAAAATAAAAGCAAAAAATAAACCTGAAATCTACAAGTTTACCTTTATTTCGTTTCTTTGAACTGAAATCCAAGATTTTATGTCGTAAATATTTGTAGCAGACTATCAAAAATAAAAGGGAGGGCGGGGGGGAGGGAGAGAAAAAAAAGAGAAAAATGTTAATAGTCGAGGTGAACCTAATAGTGAAACATATTTAATCAATATGAAAAATCCTCTCTCTCTCTTTTTCTCTCTCTGAGTGTGTGTGTATTCTGCCCTAACTTCTGCCTCTCTGAATTTGTACACAGAAAAAAAAACAAGTAAACACTAATATCTTACATATTGTTTCTGTTCCTTATATGAAACTTAACAACGCTTCTTAGCCTCATCGAGGTGCTTTAAGAGGCGACAGTTAAGTCGATATGGAAGCGAAGCAGAACCCCCGTTGGGGTGCCTTAGGATCGAGTCTGTTGCACTGGCGGGGATGAGCCCAATTAATCATTTTTACTATCCATATACCGTTCCAAAAGGGGCCGTTTTATGGCAAACACCCGCAAGGCTGATGTGGTACAGAGAGGGAATATGGGAGAGTTTGCCCGTGTGCTCGACCTTCGGCCTCTCCCCTAACCAGAGCGCGTCTTGAGATACGAGCCAACCCTAATAGGTATGTTACAAATTTACATCTGCTTGGATGTTTCCAAGATAGAAGTTTGTTCAGACAGTCAGATGGAGGCAAGCTTCCATGTGCCTAAAATTCCAGCAGTGTTAGACTCAACTCTTAACGACAGTTGCAGAGAAGATCTCGTGTTGACTGTGATACCGACTCTAGTAAAATGATGCTCTCGTTTTTAATGATCTCCTAGAGTTCGAGGTTACCTTTTGTGACAATGTTCCAATGAATCAGAAGTTAAGGAATGATAAGTATTTGTAAGGGCACGGCTTTGCATTTCATAACACATTTGAATACGCCAACGCATAAGGAGTTAAATGCAGGGATGGGGGGGGGGGGGTGACATGACAGCCTAAGACCACCTCCACTTGTATGGGAATCTGACATTTCAGTCGCGATCTAAAGTGGGATTAGCTTGTGGACTAATTTAATACACATCGTAGGGCGTAATTATCTTTCTTTAACGACTGTAATATACAAGATAAGACAGTTAATTCAGACTCAAATGAAATAAGTTTAAATTAAAGCTTTTTTTTTTTTTCATTATATTGTTAAAAGATATACATCCTAAAGGACTGAAATTTATTGTGTGTAGTGAAGTGAAAATAGTTATTTCTAGTAAAATTTGATACATTCACATTTAGTTTTATTTTAGCTTTTTTATATTTGGATTATTTGAAGGAAAAAAATTAAAAGTTGCATATTTTAATGGAAATCCCAAGTTCACTTGAATTTAAAATTGTATCTATATTGCTTGTCTGTTCAGATCTCAGTTAAGATGAACACTCTTGACACTCATATTCCCCTCTCGTCATCGTCATGCTTGAAATGGGTTCAACATTTGCTTGCAGTTTTCAGACTTCTTTGTTTGGAATAATAACGGATCCTTGAGTATGCACATACACTTTAACTAATTTTAAAACAAGATTTTAAAACAAAGAAGGATTCCAGAATTATCAATCTCATAAACATATATTAACAATAATCTTTTTCGTATGTATTCAATTGATACTAACAACACACTATAACACATTGTATGGATCTTATGTTGTAATGCATGCTGGCTTGGTGTATTTTATGTGAAGATGAATTATTACAAGCTGCAGTGAATTACGTTGTGTGAACGTGAGTAGTATTTAGCAGACATCACGAAAGATGGTAATTGAGCCAATAGTGAAATTAAACAAGGCTTTATTCTCAGTAACAAGAGTCTGTCAGTGTTTATAAAAATGTTTGTAAAATGTTTTACATGTTTCGGATGTTCCTTCAGAGTTGAAGATAATTACTTCCTAGTCCAAACCTCCCGCAGGACGACGGGTGATGAAAGCGGGCAGGGTTTGAACCCGGGACCATCGATAAATCTGAACGACAGTCCAGCGTGCAAACCGCACGACCAGGAAGCCATCCATATATCCAGCCATTATATATCTTGATGATGTCCCTTTAAAGTCGTCTGCCCCAACTGCTTAACTCTTTCTCTCCTAACAGACGATACCAACGTTGATTCCACCAAAATGTGGTAAATAATTACGGAGAGAAAGAGTTAATGCAGCTACAAAGCTACTATCCTTAATCCTAACCTTGCCAGATAAAGTGTTACCTGACCGTCTCTGTTACGTTTATTATGCGTTCCTAATGATGCGGTGCGCATTGTTTAATCGACCTACTCTACAGCTACATAACAGATACACATGTTGAGGTGCAGTGTTTATACAATAGCTCCTCTATCTCTCTTCCTATATCCTAATGAACACATCTGATACTGCAGTTTAAGAAAAGAAACGACAATTGCTTACTGTCTCATTTTGACCTGAAAAAAAATCAAAGCCAAATTAAAGTTGTAAAGGTCAAACTGGCAAGTGACATTTTAAATGCTTTAAAAAAAAAATGTTTTCCCCTTATACGTGTGACATGGTACAGTGTTAGCAGATCTCATCTTCTTCTTCTTCGTCTTTGTTCTCATTATCTCTGTCACGTGACAGTTACATTATGATCTCAGAGCCTGTCTGACATTTATTTCTTGTGTTGTTGTTTTTGTATGGACTTGTCAGTGACATTGTATCTAGTTATTATATTTGATATCAATATCAAATGATCAAACAACACTTTGACTATGGTCATCGTGTTGGAGACATTAATGAGTGTCATTTGTTTGGAAGTCATGAATAATGTTTGCAATAAAATACAACCATAAGTTCTGCTCTCCGTGACCTAATTGTAACTAGAGATTAAGTGAACATTTATGGTTTGTTTGTTTTTCTTTTCTTATCACTGAAATGTGTTTGGAATTTTTTTTTTATTACACACTAAAGTGAATACATTCTTAGCCCTACCTTTTTCTTTTTTTTTTTTTTTTGTCAATCTCAGAGGCAGATTTAAACTTGATAAAGTTCTAAGCTATTTGAGATATATGGACGCTTATATGGAACGTAAGGCATTTTTTTTTGGGGGGGGGGGGATTTTGCTGAGGCAACTGACCACTGACCCAGTCACTGACCATTGCAACATTTCCGTTCTAGTTTCCTAGCAACCTTGACATTGGCCTACTAATAATGGTCTTCGATTCTGAAGATTTAAGGATGAGTGCAATTTTTCATACGACTACGCAAAACCATTTACGACCTACCTATTTTTCCGCCTCCGATGCAGACAAAGTCGTTGTCCGGTCTATTTAAGTTTTCTTTTTTTCTTCTGCGTCTTTTGCAAGGGTTTTTCTTTGTGCCTTCATGAGTGCTCTTCACCTGGTTTGGTATACTATGGCCGTATGAAAGAAGTTTGTGTTTAGTGAGAGAGAGTTGTCCTTAAGGGACTGCAGGCACGACATGGCCTAAATTGTACCGATGTGCCTAAAATCAAAATCAAATCAAATCAAATGAAAGAAGTTTGCTTAATTAAAACACAAAGTGGGTGTTTTATTGTAAGCATTCATTCCAATGCTCCAATACTATATTTTAACATTATCATCTAATTAAACCAATGAAGACATTTTACATATCCAACTTTCTAGATGAAAGTATACTGAAGTTGTTGTTTTTTGTTTTTTGTTGTTTTTTTTGTTGATGTTTTTTTAAAAATAAAAACATAGAAGGATATATATTCTCTGAAACAGAACAGAACCTCTCCCCCTTAAATTATGCAGACTCCCTCTGTAAAATATGGGAGGACCCCGCCCCCTCTTGTGTGCAGACCTACCTCTATAAAACACTTAAGGATCCCTCCCTTCCTGTGTGTAGTGACAGTAATGACCGTCCAGGCTGTCAATTAGAATGGTTTAATCCTCGAACGATTTCTCTGTGGAATAAACTACACTCTTTTGAACTGAACGCTAAGCGGACAAAGAACCTTGTCTATAATGAGGCTGTCTGTAATGAGGCTGTGTTGTTATTGTATTTAATTAAGGGTCACTGTGATGTGTGCGGGGAAGGTTGTGTGCGGGATGTGTGTGTGGTATATGTGTGAGAGGAGAAGCAAATGAGACAAGGTTTCATAAAGAGGGGTCCAGAAAATAAAATGTGATGGTGGTAGTGAAATGTGGCACGGCTGAAGTAGTGAGACTTGTGTGAACTGTTTACTGACACAGGGCTCTGTAATTCGAAGAACCGGCTCGCGAATTAGGCAAAGGTGTGATTATAAAATGATCCTATAAGTCCGTATGAGATTACTATGGCTTCCTTCTGTCACGAAGCGTAGGTGGACAGCCATGGCTGACGAGCCCCTCCTGTCTAAAGCTTTCTGGCTTAGGGGCCAGTTGTTTGCCATTTGCCCCTTCTATCGGTGATAAAAGTTCTGCCGGACCCAATATCTAATCCATCTGTGAGGGTAAACAGTAGGACTGGTTGTCAAAGACTATTGAAACACATGCCATTGGAAGCATGTTATAGTTAGTGGAGTGCTTCTATCCATGTACCTCTGAGATTATAACATGTTTTTTGTTTTTCATTCCGGCAGAACTTTTATCACTGACGGAAGGGGCAATGGTAAACAACTGGCGCCTAAGCCAGAAAGCTTTAGACACGAGGGGGCTCTTGAATCGAACTTCGGGAAAAAATTAATCAAACTAAAAAGGAGAAATAAAGGGAGGCAATTAGAACGTAAACCATATCAATATAATTTAATTAATTACTTTGTGTTTCAGTGGCTCTCCCATTTCTTTTACTTTTAGAACTAAATATGACCCGGATTGGTGACCACCAGTAGCCGCCCCTGGTGTAACAACCAAATTAACTTGCCCGAGTTATGACTTTCACGGCTATGTTGTAAGGTTTACTGATTGGGTCACTGTTGATTCTTACCCCCCCCCCCCACCCCCAGGTCTTAAGTACTTAAACTTTCATTCAAACCATTTAGTCAGGACCGGCACTAGAAGGTGGCCATTAAAGTCTGCCGTCAAAGTCCCCTCCGATTAGAGAAGTTTGGATTACTTGACGTACAGAAAGACGCCATTCAAAGTGAGGGCCCCCATATCCCGCAAAGGCTAGCGCCGTCCCTGGTTTAGTGCATAGAACATACCGTTATTGATGTGTATAGGTCTTAGTAAATGTGTCCATAGTAAAGAATACCATCATGAAACTTTGAGTAGATTATATTTCTTAAAACTAAATCTAGTCATTTTTTGGAAAGTTTTATTTTCTCTTCAAATTATTGACATTTTACGTTTTGTAATTAGATTTTATTGTTCTTTTCCTGTTTCTTGTCTAGTCGAGTTTCTGGGTTTTTTCAAATAAGTTTTTCTTGTCCATTTGTTTTTCTTTTAGAATCCATTGTTTCTTGCATCTTGTGTTTTTCTTCTTGATGGGTTTTTCTGTTCTTGGATCTAGTGTTTTCTCTTGATATTTTTCTGCAGTTGTTTAAACGTGACTGTCAAGGTCAATTATTGCCCTGGTGTCAAAATTTTGGGATAAACAAGGCTTTACTATTTTATACTTACAGCAATGCACACACACTAAACACACACACATACATACACACGTTGTGTTTTAAGTCACTGACAATTTTTGTTCCCCATTTTTGATGGTCATTTTAAAAGCGTATTCAAAGTTATTGCGAAACTTGGATCAAATGTCAGACGTAGCAGAACTCTATGGAACTGTGTCTACTTGCCCTCCTACAAATAAATCTCTACTATGATTTAAGGTTTATTCACGGATGTTTAGGCCTACTTCTTAGGCTACACACATACCATGCTACTATTGTTTCTCCAAAATAGGGCTCCACAGCCACATGAGGAAGTGTGCTCTGAGATGAACCATAGTCGTCCTACGACTGAAGGGAGGCCAATGATGATGATTGTTTCTTCACTTTCAGTGAAACGTCGAGACGTTATTTCAAGTCTGGTGATCATGAACCACCCAATGAAACACGTTCCTGCTATCGGCGCTGTATGAATTTGATTTCAATTGTTGATTAAATATACAGTAGAACGTCGTTTATCCGAACGTTTATTATCCGGAGCGTCAAATATCCGGACCAGTTTTTTTTTTTTTTTTTTTTTTTTATCAACCACATGTACTGTGATGCACATATACTGTATGAATACGAAAAATAAGTGATTATTTTCCACAATAAAGGTAAAATTGCGACATTTGTCACCTATTTTGCTCGTTCTTCACGCACGTGTCCCGCATGTGATGATTTTCAATATTCGTATAGTGTCCGGTTGCATATACTGCATGGATCGCTTCGGTTTTCGGTTATCCGAACAATCGCGTATCCGAACGGTGTCCGGTCCCAATTGAGTCGGATAAACGACGTTCTACTGTAAACACAAAAAGATTGTTAGTTCATTTATCGGTCTTAATTTTTTTGATTTTCTATTTCATTTGGGGGCCACCCTATTCACTTCACTTAGGGCCTCCAGTTACCTAAGGCCGACCCTGAAACGACAAACCATTCTCATCCAATGGCCGATGATTGAGAATGCGTGATTTTGAGAACCAGCGAAATTATCATCGATTCTCATTTCTCACTTACCATTGACCCAAATGTCAAAGTCTTAGTATCTCACATTTCAACAGATTGGTTTGCGTAGAACTTTGTTGCTATGTACAGGGCATAGGAGAATGGTGGGAGGGGGGTTGGTGAAATGTGAGAAAGAGGAGAAGAGAGAGAGAGAGAGAGTGAATAATCGTCAGATGGGACGTCCTAAGTTACTAAGTAATTAACTACTTGCACGCATCTTAGTTGTTCGGTGGTGTATTGTACCGTCAGGCGAATCCCCTTGCGTGAACAAGCTTCTTACAGTAGCAACAATAAACACTCCCCGAAAACAATGACGTCATTCATTTCAGCGTTTGTTTTTCTTTAGCTCGCCATTGTTGTTGTTGTTATGTCTTTTAAGCAAGAGTTATCCAACTTTAAAAAAAAAATCAGCTTACAGAGATTCAGTTGGCTTAATCTAGTTATTTTTTATTGATAATAAGAATATACAACATTAATATTTAAAAAAAAAAAAAAAAAAAAAGCTTTCTCCAATATCAACTTCCCTTCACCAAGTCTGTGTTGCTTTCACAGTTGGCCAGCGTGGCAGAGAGAACGTCTACACTGCCAGGGTTTCTCCTGCAAGGCGTGGATCATTTCTCTCTTTTGCTTCCATTGATTTTTTTATTCTAATTATCTCCCCTCTTGTTCTTTTAAACTCCTTCTTCTGTGTGGTCGTTTTTGTTTTTTTTTACCTCCCCTGCAACAAGGCGTTTACTTACTTTCGAAACAGAATATTATTCACAAGCAACACATGTAAATTTTCAAAACTTGAATAAGAACGTGAATTACTTGACAGCGCACAGGGTTTTATTGTCATGTGTTCTTGAATAAGAGGTAACAGCTGCAGCAGACGAGACACGTATACCGTCAGTAAATCTTGTTTCTTGTTGTTTTGTAGTCAGTAGGTCGTGTTTGGAATGTATTAAACTTTGATATTTAAACGTTTCAACCTGCTCGAACTTGTGGTCAGTAATTTTAATTTTTTTTTGTTCCTCTGTCTGTCTCTTGTCATTCTGACATGCATGATTTTATTGTCGTTGACCTTCAAGTCCAGCTGGTCGAGATGCTTCTTCCAGTTGTGTGAAAGCTCTAGCAATGTCTGAGGTATCTTTGGCCCAAGGTCGTCGACATAAGCAAGGTATTGTAAATGTCGGATGTATATCGTTCCTGTTGGTCGTGGACGTATGTTTTCTCTCCTGAAGTACTTAGTAGTTGTGTTTATGTGTACATTCCTAATCGCAATTATTATTTAATGGCGTTGTTAATTCCTTATCGGACTGTACTTCATCCCAATGTCTTCCCAGTTGTATAAAAATAACTTTTCAATTATGTGTAGTTTTGATAAATCTAAATAGGTCTAGAACATTTTAAATAGGTGTAGAAAGTTTATAAGGTTAGCATGGTTTGCGTAGTGCTGGAACTAACTACCTATAGCTAGTACAGGCTACATGCAACTAGAGCAAGGGACTAGTCACTAGAACATGCTCCGTAGGACTACAGCAGGTCTACAAAATACAAAGATTTCGAAGCGAAATAGTTATGCATTATAAAAGTCGCTCTTCTTTGGTTTTAGTTTTGAGTTGCAAAGGGCAGTAAGTGAGGAAATGAGCAATTTTTTCGAGAACAAAGAGCCGACAACTCAAAGTTACTTTCCGCGACTTAACTAATGCATTGTCTCTTGAACGATTACAAGTGAGAAGTCTTTGGTGCAGACCAGGCGGTGCAACTCTTTTGTTTCGGCGAACTACCCTCCCACCTGTGCACGCACACACACGCACGCACTCACACATATCCACAATGGTCTTTGCTTCCTGCTTTGCGCCCAGGAAAGCTATTGAAGGTGCCTTGCCCAGGAAAGCTATTCATTGAAGGTGCCTTAAGGCGGTTTTGAAGCCTATCGTGTGACGAGCCTAATTGGTGTGGACATGATTGAAGGGAGTGCACTCATATCTTGCTCGATATATCGGGTGGAACGTTGGCACCCCGGGGTGCGTGGTGGAGGGATTAAGGTGTAGGTGATAAAACAAATGGGTCCATTGGCTTTTCTGTTCGATGCTTTGGATCGATTATCGATTCTATGGTGTGTGGTTTATTTCTAAAATAGAAGTCAACCTCTATTTCAATATCAAATCAGGAAAAAAAAAGATTACAAAGAGAGTTTGTGTTCTCATACAAACTCATAAGCGGCCCCCAATGGGCGCTAAAAAAGATGCAAGCTAAAAACTCGTTGTTATAATAGTTTTTGCAAAGTGATCTAAGGTTTGGGAGTAAGGTTGCGAACTCAAGTCATTTGTTATAAGTCCTGTCAACTATACTAGAGATACCACTTCTGCAAGGATGATGTAGCTTTAAATTTAAATCCAGATCGTTGTTGTGTTGCCCTTAAAGAGACCACTGGACAATGTCTTAAGACATCGACGTCCAGTACTGTGTCTAGCGGGCCATATCCAACCCCCTCGAACCCACAGTCCATAACTGACCGCGTGCTTTCATTGAACTCAAACACTTATTGAGAACTGTGACATTGGTAGTTTGCATCCCCCCCCCCCCGTTATGGCAGCATTGGGCTGTCATGATGACAAAAGGATTTGAATAAAAGGTCAGTCTGAGAGTTCCGCATCAAGAGCACGTAGCATTTGACTTTTTAGTTCCGTGTCTCTTTTTCTCCATGTCCCCCCTCTCTCTTTCTCTCATTTCTCTTTCTTTTTTTCTCTCTCTTTCTTTTTCTCTCACTTTCTTTCTTTTTCTCTCTCTTTCTTTTTCTCTCTTTCTCTTTCTTTTTCTTTTTCTTTCTCTTTCTTTTTCTCTCTTTCTCTCTTTCTCTTTCTTTTTCTTTTTCTTTCTTTTTCTTTCTCTTTCTCTTTCTTTCTCTTTCTCTTTCTCTCTCTTTCTCTTTCTTTTTCTTTTTCTTTCTTTTTCTCTCTCTTTCTTTTTCTCTCTTTCTCTTTCTTTTTCTTTCTGTTTCTTTTTCTCTCTTTCTTTTTCTCTCTTTCTTTTTCTCTCTTCTCTTTCTTTTTCTCTTTCTTTCTTTTTCTCTCTCTTTCTTTTTCTTTCTCTTTCTTTTTCTTTCTCTTTCTTTTTCTCTCTCTTTCTTTTCTCTCTTTCTCTTTCTTTTTCTCTCTCTTTCTTTTTCTCTCTCTTTCTCTTTCTTTTTCTCTCTCTTTCTTTTTCTCTCTCTTTCTCTT